>JARZZO010000013.1:51931695-52401695 GCA_030544215.1 Zantedeschia hybrid cultivar | reverse complement strand
GCTGTCCTGATCCCTTCCCTGGACCCTCGAGCTGCCCCCCTGCCGCCACCTGCAACTGCTCCCCCCCTTTCTTCCTTGCTGCAGATGCCCCTGCCCCCCACCGCTCAGCCTCTGGCGCCCTCGCCTGGTGTGTCGGGCGGCCCCCCACTTGGTTCTTCCTCACCTCCCGCCCCTGTTGAGACCCCCGCCCCTTCTGCTTTAGCCCCTCGCGCTGTTACCGTCCCGCCCGACCAGCTTCCCTCCTCTACGCCGGCGTGGGGGTCCTCTGGTACTAAAACCTTCGCTCATATCCTCCAGGGGCGCCAGGTTTTCCCGAAGGTGAACCTCCATGTTCATGACCCCGCTTTTACTGACTTGGGTGAACCGGCCGTTTTCTTCACGCCGGAGGAGCTTGCCATTGCCCTTATCCCCTTCCAGTTCGCGCTTGTCGCGAAAACTCCCCATGGCCGCCCTCCTTTCCCGGACATCAAACTCCTCCTTTCGCAACGCCTAGGCCTCCAACATGAATTTGTTATCAGTGCGCTGGACAACCGCCACTTACTGGATCGGCTCTTCGTCAAGGGCTACCTCTTTCGGTTCCTTAAATGGAACCCCGAATTCGAATGCGGCATGGAACCGCCCATCATCCCGATCTGGGTGGATTTTCCTTCCCTTAAACCTCACCTGTTTCACGAGGCCAGCGTTAGATCCATTGCTAGCAACATCGGCAAGGTCCTCCAAGTTGCGCTCAGCACCGCGCAGATCACCAACACTACGACAGCCCGTGCTTGTGTTGAGCACAATATCCTCCAACACCGGCCGCCCCGTATTTGGATCGGCTTGGGATCCTCAGGCTATTTTCAAGAGGTTCGGTATCCTCCCATTCCTCCCTATTGTATGTCCTGCAGGATCATCGGCCACACTGCCTCGGAATCCCGCCGTTCCTCCAAGAAAATCAAACCGCAAACCCCTCAACAGGACGGCTCCTCTCGGCCTGAGACTTCGCTGCCCCAGCCTACCCCCCCGCCTGTCTCGCAGCCCGCACCCGAAGCTACTTCTCCTCGCCCACACACAGCTGCGCAAGGGCCCGTGATACCTCCAAAAGCCCAGGTTAACTCTTTCCCCACCAACTCTTCTTCGGCCAACATGCCAAAGGCTCCTCAGGTCTCTCATGGCTCTGGTAAGATGCCTAAGCGTTGGGTCTCCAAAGGCCCACCTCAGCACCGGATACAAACCTCCAACTCGTTCGCTGCCCTGCAAGCTCCGAGCGCGATCTCCCTTGACGATGCAGAGGAAACTGCTGCGCAGCCGACTGCCCCTGCCGCTGGTGACCCAGTCGACTCGGTCGTGGGCAACTCAGCGGCTCCCATCACTGGCGACCCCTCTCAACCGGTGATTGACTCGGAGGTCCCTTCCTCGGACACCCAACCGCCTGGTGATGAGCACCCTTTCCAAACTAATCTCCCCCAGCCGACCCTAGAGAAGGCTCCCCTCACGAGATCTGACCTCCTTCCTTCTTCGGCTATGGAGAGTCCCAACGCGACAACCAGATCGACCGACCTGCTGACAGCTACTGCGCCTATCGTGCAGACGACTCGGAGGGTCCAGATGTCGCTGCCGCTTCACGCTACGTCAACATCTCCCTCGACTTCCGAGGGCCAACAATCCCTGGCCGTTATGACTTCTCTTGTGCCGTCCGCCACCGCTTCTACCCTACCTAGCTTCCTTACGGCGCCTTTAACGCAGCCCACGCTGCCGCAGCACTCTCAGCCAGTGGCCTTCTTGGTCACCCAGGGCCTTCAGTCTCTATCTGCGATGCCGATCTCTGAGCCGCTTCCCAACGCTCCCACCCTTCCAAGCTCTCAAGCATGCATCACTGAGGAGTCCAATCCGCCGGAAACCGCTATCTCACATGATGCTGTTGACACCTTCACGGGCCCCGCGCCAGCTCCTGCTCCTCCCTCACCAACCGTTGATGTTGGCCCGGAACAATTGCAGGGTGCTACCCCTACCACGGACTTGACGACCTACAGGGCCATGCACAGCGCCACGTTATCGCCTACGGCTACCTTGGCCCCGGCCTTCGAGGGCCCCCTACACTTGGCTGTGGTGCCGCCCCTCAACACCCCTACCCTACTCAGCTCTCAGGACAACAGCGCTGGTAGGTCCTCTCCCCAGGACCTTGGGACCCTTGATGCCTCCACGGGCCCTGCGCCTACTTCATACTCGCCGCCGAATATCTTTGTTGCATCTCCGCTGACGGCTCCAACTGCTTACACGCCAACGAAGACCTATAGTTCCATGCAGGGTGCCACGCCCTCGCCTATGGCCCCCGTAGCCCTGCTCCCTGATCAGCACCCTCAGATTTCCATCCCACTTGGTTGCCTGCCAGGTGTTCGACAGTTGTCCCCACTGCTGGGGGAAGGGCCTCCCACGCACGACTATGCACTGCTGGGCACGCATCTGGATACCTCAGGGCCGGATCACCTGACACCTACTACCCCTGTCATGCCTAGAAAGACCTACAATGCCATGCACGAGGCCAAGCTTCCAACTACGCCAGGTGCCTGCTATCTGCCCCCCTCGGCCGGTGCTGGACCTCACCCCCTGGCCCCTGCCTATATTGATGTATCGAGTCCGAGCCAGGGACCCATGAAGATTGTGCAAGATCTCGCTGAGCCTCCCTCCAACGCCCCTACGCTATCTAGCCCACAGGCCTGCAGGGCCGATGGGTCCTTTCCGCAGGATACGGTGATCTCCAAAGATGCTCAGGTCGCCCCCTTGGGCCCCGCTCTCGCTCGCTCCTCACCGCCAGCGAACCGCGGCCTCGACCCTCTGACGCAGACCACCAGGGCCATGCATGGAGCCACGCCATCGCAACCGCTGCTGTCTGCTTCTCCTGATGATGGGCATTCTCAGAGTTTTATTCCATACCCAGCTCGAGCTCCTGCTGTCACACCCTCCAACTTAAGCTCGGACCACGGGCCTACTAGACGGATGAAGGGATCTGTCGAACCCACCCATGGCTACCTGGCTAGCACGCCCACCCCCTGGCCGCCCTTCAATAGTCAGGAGCAGACTCTGATTACGGGAGTGCATGCTAACGGGCCGAGCCCACAACTTGTCGCCTTAAGCCCCACTCGCCAGAAGCCCACGGCCCACGCTGCTGCCACTCACACTCAACGGCCTCTAACAGACGATCAGGTAACCAATGCTGGACAATGTTCTTCTGACTTGCAGATGCCTATCGCTTCAAGTGCCCAGCACCAACAACTGCTGGACCCTTCCACCGAAGCCCCAGCTACAACATGCCATAAAATCTATTCGCCTACTAACGCCAGCACCCAGGCTGAAGCTGCTAACGCCAGCACCCAGGCTGAAGCTGCTTCTTGCACGAGCCCTGCTGCGCTTCTGCGGGCCTCAACAGATGAGACGGCTCACTTACAGGCCCAAGCCCACAGTGACCACAGCCAACCGTTTGCTGTCCCCGAGCCCATCGAGCCTACTGCCCCTATGTGGTTCGGCCTACAGGATAATCGCTCTATTACTCCCGGCCTCAAACCGACTTCACTGAGTATTGATCATCAGGTAATACTTACTCCCCAACCTTCTTGCGAGCTAAATCTGGAAGACACTTCCCCCTTTTCAGGTAGTCCTGCAGCTAATGAACAGGACAACACCTTTATTGAGGCCATTTTGACAACTAACGAAGCCGATCACCTATCCACACAAGTCAACAATCAGGTGACACATTCAACTTCTCTACCTCTTGTCCAAAACTCTCTGGAAACCCTAAACCCTAAACCCCTAAACCCTAAACCCTAAACCCCTAAACCCTAAACCCTAAACCCTAAAACCCTAAACCCTAAAACCCTAAACCCTAAACCCTAAAACCCTAAAACCCTAAGCCCCTAAACCCTAAACCCTAAACCCCTAAACCCTAAACCCCAAACCCTAAACCCAAAAAAAAAAACCGGCGCCCCCTCTCTCTCTAGTTTTCTAGAGAGAGGAGCTCTGCGGCTCTCTCCCTCGGTTCCGGCCATGGCCGGCCATGGGGGGGGCCCCTTCCCCCCCTCCCTGCCTCCTGCTCCCCCCTTGCAAGCTGTCCTGATCCCTTCCCTGGACCCTCGAGCTGCCCCCCTGCCGCCACCTGCAACTGCTCCCCCCCTTTCTTCCTTGCTGCAGATGCCCCTGCCCCCCACCGCTCAGCCTCTGGCGCCCTCGCCTGGTTTGTCGGGCGGCCCCCCACCTGGTTCTTCCTCACCTCCCGCCTCTGTTGAGACCCCCGCCCCTTCTGCTTTAGCCCCTCGCGCTGTTACCGTCCCGCCCGACCAGCTTCCCTCCTCTACGCCGGCGTGGGGGTCCTCTGGTACTAAAACCTTCGCTCAGATCCTCCAGGGGCGCCAGGTTTTCCCGAAGGTGAACCTCCATGTTCATGACCCCGCTTTTACTGACTTGGGTGAACCGGCCGTTTTCTTCACGCCGGAGGAGCTTGCCATTGCCCTTATCCCCTTCCAGTTCGCGCTTGTCGCGAAAACTCCCCATGGCCACCCTCCTTTCCCGGACATCAAACTCCTCCTTTCGCAACGCCTAGGCCTCCAACATGAATTTGTTATCAGTGCGCTGGACAACCGCCACTTACAGGTTCGCTGCACTGTGGAAGAAGACTACTTGAAGATCCTCCTCAGGGATCAGCTCTTCGTCAAGGGCTACCTCTTTCGGTTCCTTAAATGGAACCCCGAATTCGAATGCGGCATGGAACCGCCCATCATCCCGATCTGGGTG
This sequence comes from Zantedeschia hybrid cultivar, assembly GCA_030544215.1. Lineage (NCBI taxonomy): Eukaryota > Viridiplantae > Streptophyta > Magnoliopsida > Alismatales > Araceae > Zantedeschia > Zantedeschia hybrid cultivar. The sequence goes on along the minus strand of JARZZO010000013.1, from coordinate 52,396,931 downwards.
GATTTTCCTTCCCTTAAACCTCACCTGTTTCACGAGGCCAGCGTTAGATCCATTGCTGGCAACATCGGCAAGGTCCTCCAAGTTGCGCTCAGCACCGCGCAGATCACCAACACTACGACAGCCCGTGCTTGTGTTGAGCTCAATATCCTCCAACACCGGCCGCCCCGTATTTGGATCGGCTTGGGATCCTCAGGCTATTTTCAAGAGGTTCGGTATCCTCCCATTCCTCCCTATTGTATGTCCTGCAGGATCATCGGCCACACTGCCTCGGAATGCTGCCGTTCCTCCAAGAAAATCAAACCGCAAACCCCTCAACAGGACGGCTCCTCTCGGCCTGAGACTTCGCTGCCCCAGCCTACCCCCCCGCCTGTCTCGCAGCCCGCACCCGAAGCTACTTCTCCTCGCCCACACACAGCTGCGCAAGGGCCCGTGATACCTCCAAAAGCCCAGGTTAACTCTTTCCCCACCAACTCTTCTTCGGCCAACATGCCAAAGGCTCCTCAGGTCTCTCATGGCTCTGGTAAGATGCCTAAGCGTTGGGTCTCCAAAGGCCCACCTCAGCACCGGATACAAACCTCCAACTCGTTCGCTGCCCTGCAAGCTCCGAGCGCGATCTCCCTTGACGATGCGGAGGAAACTGCTGCGCAGCCGACTGCCCCTGCCGCTGGTGACCCAGTCGACTCGGTCGTGGGCAACTCAGCGGCTCCCATCACTGGCGACCCCTCTCAACCGGTGATTGACTCGGAGGTCCCTTCCTCGGACACCCAACCGCCTGGTGATGAGCACCCTTTCCAAACTAATCTCCCCCAGCCGACCCTAGAGAAGGCTCCCCTCACGAGATCTGACCTCCTTCCTTCTTCGGCTATGGAGAGTCCCAACGCGACAGCCAGATCGACCGACCTGCTGACAGCTACTGCGCCTATCGTGCAGACGACTCGGAGGGTCCAGATGTCGCTGCCGCTTCACGCTACGTCAACATCTCCCTCGACTTCCGAGGGCCAACAATCCCTGGCCGTCATGACTTCTCTTGTGCCGTCCGCCACCGCTTCTACCCTACCTAGCTTCCTTACGGCGCCTTTAACGCAGCCCACGCTGCCGCAGCACTCTCAGCCAGTGGCCTTCTTGGTCACCCAGGGCCTTCAGTCTCTATCTGCGATGCCGATCTCTGAGCCGCTTCCCAACGCTCCCACCCTTCCAAGCTCTCAAGCATGCATCACTGAGGAGTCCAATCCGCCGGAAACCGCTATCTCACATGATGCTGTTGACACCTTCACGGGCCCCGCGCCAGCTCCTGCTCCTCCCTCACCAACCGTTGATGTTGGCCCGGAACAATTGCAGGGTGCTACCCCTACCACGGACTTGACGACCTACAGGGCCATGCACAGCGCCACGTTATCGCCTACGGCTACCTTGGCCCCGGCCTTCGAGGGCCCCCTACACTTGGCTGTGGTGCCGCCCCTCAACACCCCTACCCTACTCAGCTCTCAGGACAACAGCGCTGGTAGGTCCTCTCCCCAGGACCTTGGGACCCTTGATGCCTCCACGGGCCCTGCGCCTACTTCATACTCGCCGCCGAATATCTTTGTTGCATCTCCGCTGACGGCTCCAACTGCTTACACGCCAACGAAGACCTATAGTTCCATGCAGGGTGCCACGCCCTCGCCTATGGCCCCCGTAGCCCTGCTCCCTGATCAGCACCCTCAGATTTCCATCCCACTTGGTTGCCTGCCAGGTGTTCGACAGTTGTCCCCACTGCTGGGGGAAGGGCCTCCCACGCACGACTATGCACTGCTGGGCACGCATCTGGATACCTCAGGGCCGGATCACCTGACACCTACTACCCCTGTCATGCCTAGAAAGACCTACAATGCCATGCACGAGGCCAAGCTTCCAACTACGCCAGGTGCCTGCTATCTGCCCCCCTCGGCCGGTGCTGGACCTCACCCCCTGGCCCCTGCCTATATTGATGTATCGAGTCCGAGCCAGGGACCCATGAAGATTGTGCAAGATCTCGCTGAGCCTCCCTCCAACGCCCCTACGCTATCTAGCCCACAGGCCTGCAGGGCCGATGGGTCCTTTCCGCAGGATACGGTGATCTCCAAAGATGCTCAGGTCGCCCCCTTGGGCCCCGCTCTCGCTCGCTCCTCACCGCCAGCGAACCGCGGCCTCGACCCTCTGACGCAGACCACCAGGGCCATGCATGGAGCCACGCCATCGCAACCGCTGCTGTCTGCTTCTCCTGATGATGGGCATTCTCAGAGTTTTATTCCATACCCAGCTCGAGCTCCTGCTGTCACACCCTCCAACTTAAGCTCGGACCACGGGCCTACTAGACGGATGAAGGGATCTGTCGAACCCACCCATGGCTACCTGGCTAGCACGCCCACCCCCTGGCCGCCCTTCAATAGTCAGGAGCAGACTCTGATTACGGGAGTGCATGCTAACGGGCCGAGCCCACAACTTGTCGCCTTAAGCCCCACTCGCCAGAAGCCCACGGCCCACGCTGCTGCCACTCACACTCAACGGCCTCTAACAGACGATCAGGTAACCAATGCTGGACAATGTTCTTCTGACTTGCAGATGCCTATCGCTTCAAGTGCCCAGCACCAACAACTGCTGGACCCTTCCACCGAAGCCCCAGCTACAACATGCCATAAAATCTATTCGCCTACTAACGCCAGCACCCAGGCTGAAGCTGCTAACGCCAGCACCCAGGCTGAAGCTGCTTCTTGCACGAGCCCTGCTGCGCTTCTGCGGGCCTCAACAGATGAGACGGCTCACTTACAGGCCCAAGCCCACAGTGACCACAGCCAACCGTTTGCTGTCCCCGAGCCCATCGAGCCTACTGCCCCTATGTGGTTCGGCCTACAGGATAATCGCTCTATTACTCCCGGCCTCAAACCGACTTCACTGAGTATTGATCATCAGGTAATACTTACTCCCCAACCTTCTTGCGAGCTAAATCTGGAAGACACTTCCCCCTTTTCAGGTAGTCCTGCAGCTAATGAACAGGACAACACCTTTATTGAGGCCATTTTGACAACTAACGAAGCCGATCACCTATCCACACAAGTCAACAATCAGGTGACACATTCAACTTCTCTACCTCTTGTCCAAAACTCTCTGGAATCCCTTCGATATGACTCATTTGGCTCAGGTCATCTCTCTAACTTGGAAGCTTTAAATTTGGAGAGCCCTATCCACAGGAAGGATAATCTCATTCTACTTGACTTGCATAAGTTGCAGCAATCATTTTCCTCCTCTGATGATTCTCATGCTAACGGTGACACACGTACACAGGCCATCCCTAGTAGTTTGCTTTTGGACCAACAAAAGAGTACAAGGCTCACACGTGCACAAAAGAAGAAAATAAAGTTTAATGGTTAATATGTTAGTTTGGAATATCAGGGGAGTTGGTAACTCTCCCTCCAGACGTCGACTTGTCTCTCTTTGCAGGACGAACAAGGTACAAATTGCTGCAATTTTAGAACCCTTGATTCAGAATTCTTCGATGCTTGCACTATCTCTTAAGCTGGGCCTCTCCCAATACCTCTCTAGTGGTAATCCTTACGGTAAAGTTTGGGTCTTCTGGCATAACTTTATCTCTGTAGATGTGATTAATATTCATGAGTCTTTTATTACTCTGAAGGTAACTGGCCAAATAGTTCATTATGTTACCTTTATCTATGCCAGTTGTCATCTTCAGGACAGAATTCACCTTTGGGAGACTATTACTTCTTTGTCTATTTTTGACCCCTGGATGATTGTGGGTGACTTTAATTATGTTCTCTACTCTCATGAAAAATATGGCAGCAATGCACCGCAACATGCTTCTGTGAATGCCTTCCACTCTCTCTTACAGGATAGCAATCTCATGGATCTAGGCTTTAGTGGCCCTTCCTACACCTGGAGAAACGGTCAGCAAGGTATTGGTTCCATTAAAGCCAGATTGGACAGAGGTTTGGCTAACCCATCTTGGTTCTCCTCTTTTAGTACTCTCGTGAGTCACTTACATCATATCAATTCTGATCATAGTCCGCTTCTGGTTTCTTATCATTGCACTAACGCCCCGAGACAATCACATTTTAAATTCCTTAAGATGTGGACTAGACACAGTGATTTCATTCGTGTGGTTAAATCATGTTGGCTTCAGTCTTTACATGCTTCTCCTCTCTTCAGGCTGAGTGCTAAACTGAAGAGACTGAGATTCACTCTGAAGACTTGGAATAAAAGTGTCTTTGGCAACATTTTTCAGCATATCTTACAGGCGGAGGAGAAGGTCAACTCATTGCAAATTAGTTTTGATAATCATCCTTCTGATCATTCACTTTCTGAGCTTTCTGCAGCTAAAAAGGATCTTGAGGAGCTCCTCTTACGGCAAGAGATCTTCTGGAGGCAAAAATCTCATCTCAAATGGCTAAAGGAGGGCGATCAAAACTCAGCCTTCTTCCACTCTATTGTTAATGAAAGGCGAAGGAAAAACTTTATTCACAAACTGGTTGACGATCAGGGGGATGATGTTACTGACCAAGATGCTTTACTTTCCATGGCCATAGCTTATTATCAAAATCTGTTTTCTTCTGAGCCACCTACTATGAACAACAGTGGTCTTCTGCAATATATTCCTACTATTGTCTCTGATGCAGATAATCAAGCTTTGATGGCTACTCCAACTATAGAGGAAGTCAAGGATTCGGTCTTCTCTTTAAGCCCTGATAGTGCCCCTGGACCTGATGGCTTTTCTGGTGATTTCTTTACCTCTTGCTGGGATATCATATCTGTTGATGTTTATGATGCTGTCAAGGAGTTCTTTAATGGAAGCTTCCTTCCTAAAGCTTATACCTCCACTCACCTCGTGCTAATTCCAAAAGGAGAGTCTCCTAACACTCTGAAGGATTTTAGGCCTATCAGTCTGTGCAATTTCACTTATAAGATCATCTCACTCATCATATGCAAAAGACTATCTCTTGTTCTGCCTGCCCTTATTTCTCCTCTCCAGGGAGCCTTTGTTAAAGGCAGAGATATGGCTGACAACATCTGTCTTGCTCATGAGCTTACCCATAGCATCTCTAAGAAGGTCAGAGGACATAACATCATTTTCAAACTCGACATGATGAAAGCATACGACAGATTGGAATGGTCTTACTTATTTGATGTACTGCATAAATTTGGCTTCTCCCCCATGTGGATCAACCTTATCAGAGAATTATTCGCCAACTACTGGTTTTCTGTCATCCTCAACGGTAATGTTGGTGGCTTCTTTACCTCCTCTCGTGGTCTTCGACAGGGAGACCCTTTGGCACCCAGTCTCTTCATTCTTGCTGAAGAGGCATTCAGCAGAGGTCTTCAGCAGTTGTGTCACAGAGGCATTATTACCCCTTACTCTACTTTCACTGAGGGGCCTATTATTTCACATCTCTTCTTTGCTGATGATACTATTATCTTCACTAATGGCTCTCAAGGATCTTTACGCAGACTCATGGCTTTTCTGACCATTTATGAGAGATGCTCAGGTCAAAAGATCAACACAAGCAAGAGTTCTTTCTACATTGCGGGATATACTCCTACTTGGAGAATCAATCAGGTAGCTGCTAGAGTTTCTATTCCTCACAGGGCTTTCCCTATCACTTATTTGGGTGCTCCTCTCTTCAAAGGTGCAGCTACGGCAATATACTTCCATCCCCTCTTGGACAATGTGAGAAATAGACTAGCTTCCTGGAAATCTAATCTCCTTTCGCCTGGTGGTAGACTGATCCTTATCAAGCATGTACTATCTTCCATTCCTATACATATTCTTGCTGTTCTCACTCCTCCTAAGAGTATTCTTCACTCTTTAGAGAGGACATTTGCTGCTTTCTTTTGGGGATCTACTTCAACAGGGATGCGTAGGCATTGGATCGCTTGGAAACACCTGGCTAGGCCAACCTCTGAAGGTGGAATTGGTATTCGTTCTCTTATGGAGCTTGGGGCTGCCCTTAAGGTTAAATTATGCTGGAAAGTATATTCTCAAAAGGGCATCTGGGGTGAGTACATCAATCAGACTTATCTGCACAGGCATCATATTTCTACTTGTCCTATGGTTGGTTCTCCTCATTGGAAGATGGTTCTTAAGCATAGACAATGGGTTCTTGACAACACCTATTGGTCAGTGGGCCAGGGCCATATTTCCTTCTGGCACGATGATTGGACTGGTCATGGTCCTTTAAAGGATCACATTTCCGAGGATAAGTGGACTGCTATTGGTAATACCCAAGCTTGGTCGGTTCGCGATTACATCATGTCTGGTCAGCATCTATTACACTCATTACCTTCAGACATCGGTTCTATTATCATGGCTTATATTGGCATCTTTTCCACTCAACAAGACTATGATAAGATTATTTGGAAGCCGAATTCCTATGGTTTTTTCACCACTAAATCAGCCTGGCAAGTTGTTAGGCAGCAGATTCCTCCACTCTCCATCTCTAAATGGATCTGGTGCACTCAAATACCCAAGAAGATCTCCATCTTTATATACAGGGCCCTTGTTCATAAATTGCCTTTTGATTCCAATATTCAAAGAATAGGTATTCCATTGGCATCCAAGTGCGTGTGCTGCACGAATGCTTCACAAGAGACTCTCAATCATGCCTTGGCTCATAGAGATTGGGCTTCCCACTGCTGGCGCTTCTTTCAGGATAGATGTGGACTTACTCTTCAGACGAGCTCCTTTCATCACATTTTTTGTTCCTTTATAAATCTGGCCTCAGGTACATCTCTATACTCTTTCATTATGGGTATTACTCCTTCTATTGTCGTTTGGTTTCTTTGGAAAGCCAGGTGTTCAGCCAAGTATGATGGTACCTACTCCCGTAAGGAAAACATTCTGCATCAGAGCCTCCACCTTATAAGAGAGCTTGCTGCCATGTACTCCCCAAAGTCCCCTTGTTCTTCTGCGCATAGAGTGGTACTGCAAGCATTGGGTGTTGTGGATAGCTTTTCTCCCAAGTTACCGGTACTGGTAAGATGGATGCATCCTCCTACAGGCAAACTCAAACTTAACACGGATGGTTGTTGTAGAGGTAATCCTGGTAATTCCGCTGGCTCAGCTATTCTCAGAAACGATAAAGGTCAGCTCATCATGGCATCTTGTGCCTACTTTGGTCACACTCATAGCATCATTTCTGAACTTAGGGCGATTCTCACTGGCCTACAGATGTGTCTCCAACGAGGTTTTACTTGTCTTATTGTTGAATCTGATTGCCCCTCTCTGATCACTCTGATGATTTCCTTTAATCCCACTATCCCTTGGATTCTTTTTCCTTGGTGGTTTGAGTTTTGTTCTCTCAGGGAAGCTATGGATCTTCACTTTTGCCATGCTGTTAGAGAAGCCAATAAAGTTGCTGATGCTCTGGCTAATTTCTCCTGCGACCAGCAAGTTGATAAAGTCTTTTTAGATTCTTCTGCTTTGCCTACTATTGTAAAAGGGGAAATCACTTCTGATAAAAGTGGTCTTCCCCACCTTAGGATTTGAGGGGTTCTTTTTCAGGGAGATTCTGGGTTTATTGATGTACTCTCTCAGGGGTAAGGTGGCACGTCCCCCCTTGTATCTCAGGGGAAATCACTTCTGATAAAAGTGGTCTTCCCCTCCTTAGGACTTGAGGGGTTTCTTCAGGGGGATTTTGGGTTTATTGTTGTACTCTCTCAGGGGTTAGGTGGTATGTCCCCCCCTTGTATCTCCAACTTTTTGATGAAATAAAATCCCAAGGGCCGGCCCAGGGTCCTAGTTAAATTCCTGGGTTAAAAAAAAAAAAAAAAAAAAAACCTTAAACCCCTAAACCCTAAACCCCAAACCCCTAAACCCTAAACCCCAAACCCCAAACCCTAAACCCTAACCCCTAAACCCTAAACCCTAAACCCTAGAGAGAGAAGCTCTGCGGCCCCCTTGGTGGCCGTCGGCCATGGCCGGTCCTGAGGGGGGCGGGAGACCCCCCACGTCGTTGCAGCCCCCTCGCCCACTCCCCTCTCCGCTGCCGAAGCCCCCGCTAGCCCCCTCCATCGCTCAGCCCCTGGAATCGCCGGCCTGTGCCATGGATACTCCCCCGCCTCCCTTGTTATCTACTGTTGACGCCCTGCCCAGCGCTCTGCCTGAGTTGAACCGAGCAGCTGCTGCACCCCTCTCTTCACCGGCATGGACTGTCGGTTCTGGAGCGAAGTCCTTCATCCAGGCGCTGAAGAACAAGCCCATCTTCCCGGAAGTGCGGATCCCTGTCCATCCTCCAGCCTTCACGGACCTTGGGGAACCGGCTGTTTATTTTTCCCAGGAGGAGATTGCCACAGCTTTGGCTCCGTTCCAGTTCGCCCTTGTGGCGAAAACTCCATTTGGAAGGCCCCCGTTCCCTGAAATCAAAGCCCTCCTCATGCAACGGCTTCGTCTCCAGCACGACTTCATCCTCAGCGCTCTGGATAACCGGCACCTCTTGATTCGCTGCACTATGGAAGACGACTATCTCCGCCTCCTCCTCCGAGAACAACTCTATGTCAAAGGCTACCTCTTCAAGTTCCTCAAGTGGATGCCCGAGTTCGAGTGCGGAACGGAACCACCGGTGATCCCGGTCTGGGTGGAACTCCCAGCACTCAAGCCACACCTCTTCCACGAGACATGCGTTAGGTCGATCGTTGGGAATCTTGGACGGGTCCTTCAAGTCGCCTTCCACACCGCGCAGCTCACGAACACATCCTCCGCTCGCGCGTGCATAGAGCTGGATGTCCTTAAGCACCATCCGTCTCGAATCTGGATTGGGATGGGTAACACTGGATACTTCCAAGAGGTTAGATATCGCCCCCTCCCTCTGTATTGCCTAACGTGCAGGCTCCTGGGCCACTCGTCTTCAACCTGCCGTAAAGCTGTCAAGAACCCTAAATCCCAGGAGCCCACCAAGATTAACCAGCAAGGCCCCTCTTCTCCGGATCCCACCCACTCACCTCCGGCTTTGGTGAACGATGACGGCGCTGGAAACACCGCTCAACCTATGTTGATGCACACTGCCTCTACGAACCGCACGGCTACTGCTCAGGTGACCCGGACACCCTTTCCTACCCATCCTTCAGAAGGACCGATGAAGACCTTGCGTGGTCCTGCGGGCTCCAGGCAGCGATGGGTTCATAAAGATCCGCTTCCCACACGGAACCAGCCTCAAATCACTACCTCTAACCCTTTTGATATGCTTAGGCCTGATACCGGAGATCTTACAGACGAAGCTCGGAAAGATCCTGCTGCAATTCCCCCACCTGTGTTTGCTCCATTGGCGCATGCTCCTCCGCCCTGTAGCGAACAACTGCATGGGAGCATCAGCGCCCCTCCAAGGATGCCTGTGTCTGAAAGGAATACCTTGGAGCCGCCTCCGATTACCACCGAGCCTCCTGGTAGCATCTCCACCCTGTCGATGATGACCGTGGCTGGAAGGGACACTCTGGAGTCGCCTCCGAGCACCACCGAGATTTCTCAGCAGAATACTCCGCCAGATGTTCGCCGTCAACCTTCAACGATCACCGCTGGCGTGCTCCTGGCCACCGAGCCCATGCAAAGCTCCACGTTGGCTCCCATGTTGGCCAACACCTCCAACGCTGTTGATCGGCTTCAGCGTAATACCCTGCATGCATGTATGCCAGGTGTTCGACGAAAGTCCTCGTGTTCGGCTGAGGATCTGTGCCCCTTGCTCTCTGTGCCCATGCACACGGTCTCGCCCAGTGGTCACGGTGCTCTGCCTCAGCCCAGGGACCAGGCCCACTTGCCTGTGCAGCAATTTGTTATTACCTCCCTTAATGGGCCGAGCCCAGAACTTGAGGCCTCAAGCCCCAATCGCCAGAAAGCCTCAGCCCAAGATGTTATTGACCAGCCCCAACATGATGCCCTGCATGCATGCCTGCCAAGTGTTCAACATAAGTCCTCTTGTTCGGTTGTGGACTTGCAAGTGCCACCCTGCGCTTCTGATGCTCCGTCTGAGCCCAAGGACCAGGCCCACTCGCCTGTGCAGCAGTCTGTCATCCCCTCCCTTAATGGGCCGAGCCCAGAACTTGAGCCCTCAAGTCTTCATCGCCAGCAAGCCTCAGCCCCAATTGCTGCCTGTCTCACAGATTTCTTGAATGCAGACACACAGACAATTGCTGCTGGGAAACATACTCCTACTTTGCAAAGGCTGCCTACCGAAAATGCACATCACCAACAATTGCTGGACTCAACTGCTGAAGTCCCAATCACAGAGCAAGCAACCGCTGTAATCACCATGCTTGGTACTCTTGAACAGGCTACTGGTGCTGGGGGGCATCCTGACCATGTGCATCACCATGCTGCTCCACACCCCCAGCACCAGGAGTCCTTGGTGAGCAACAATCACTCAACTTCTGGTAATCTTAACACCCCTACTTCTGGTCTCGATTCTAATTCTGTTCTCGTTACTATGGGGGATCGAGTACTGGACAACTTGGATCAACCGAAACCTACCCTTGACAACATTGATGCTGCGGGCATGGAAGTTTTATCATCTTATAGCGTCGATAATCAGGTGATATCTGTCTCTAAACTCCCATGCAAGCTCAATTCAGAGGACTCCATCATTCCCAGCCCATATAGTGCTCTCAATACTAGAGATATGCATACTATTAATTCTATGGTTCTGGTTGATGTTGGCTCAGTTGATCAGGGTCACTTGGAGGATGCTGCTGCTTCTTTGTCGATCACAGAAGTCCAAACGTCTTTAAGAGTCGATACTCAGGTGATATCTTCCGCTTACCTCCCTATTGAGCAGAATTGCCATCCTTTAATCCAATCTGCTTCTCATGGTGTGGCCCCTAGTATTGAGGCTTTACATTTGGATAGTCCCAAACACAGCGATGATGTTAAACAATTACTTGAGATACACAAATTTGGGCAATCATTCTCTGCCACTGATGAATCTCAGACTACTTGTGATGATGGCATACATGATACTTCTAGTACTTTAACTTCGGCCCAACAAAAGAGCACTAGGCTCACCCGTGCTCAGAAAAAGAAATCTAAACATTAATGGTCAATACTTTGGTTTGGAATATTAGGGGTGTTGGGAGCTCTACCTCTCTTCGTCGATTAATTTCTCTGTGCAAATCACACAAGATTAAGATGGCTGCCATTCTTGAGCCTATGATACATTATTCTTCCATGCAGCGCATATCTCTGCGTCTTGGCCTCTCTAAGTTTGTTGCTTCTAATATGGACCATGGCAAGATATGGGTTTTTTGGCATGACTCTATGGATATTGATATTCTGCATATTCATGATAATTATATCACTGCCAAAGTGAAGGGTGTTGTTGAGCATATTATTACTTTTGTCTATGATAGCTGCCACCTTCAGGACAGAATTGGTACTTGGGACGATATTGCCTCTTTCGCATCCTCAGTTGTTGTCCCATGGATGGTGATTGGTGACTTTAATTCTGTTCTGTTTTCTCATGAGAAACTTGGTGGGAATGCTCCTCTTTCAGCTTCAGTCCATGCATTCCACTCTTTTGTGCAGGACTGTGGCATTGCTGATCTTGGATTCAGTGGTCCTAGCTTTACTTGGCGCAATGGACAACAAGGGATTGGTTGTATTAGAGCTAGATTGGACAGAGGTTTGGCTAACCCTCATTGGTTTGCTAAATTTTCTACTTCTATAAATCATCTGCATCATAATTGTTCAGATCACAACCCCCTGCTTGTCACTTATGATTCTTTGAACGCTATTCATCATGCTCACTTTAAGTTCCTAAATGTTTGGACCAGACATCAGAGCTTTACTCAAGTCGTTAAGGATTGTTGGAGCAGACCCTTGCATGCTTCTCCACTTTATAAGTTCAGTGCCAAATTGAAAAGATTGAGGACTACTCTTAAGCACTGGAATAAGAATATATTCGGGAATGTTTTTGATGCTGTCTTAAAAGCTGAGAATGATGTTGCTAATCTGCAAAACATTGCTGACTCTTCGCCCTCTGCTGACACTTTGAATGACCTAGTTGTTGCCAAGAGAAAACTTGATGAATTATTACTCAGACAGGAAATTTTCTGGAGACAAAAATCTCATTTCAGGTGGCTCAAGGAAGGGGACCAAAATACTGCTTTCTTCCATTCCATTGTTTCTGAGAGACGTAGAAGGAACTTTATTCACTCTCTTTCGGATGATAATGGCAATCAGGTTACTGATCAGAATGCTCTTCTCTCTATGGCTATTGATTATTATAAGGAACTATTCACCTCCCAGCCCCCTTCTATGGATAGTAGTGGTCTTCTTCAATACATTCCTAGCATTGTTAATGATCAAGATAATGCTGCTTTGCTGGCTATTCCTTCTTTAGAGGAAGTGAAAGATTCTGTCTTCTCTCTTTGTGCTGATAGTGCTCCAGGTCCCGACGGATTCTCAGGTGATTTCTTCACTCATTGCTGGGATATTATTGCTGATGATATATTTGCTGCTGTTGTTGAATTCTTCAAGGGTGGCTCTTTGCCTAAGGCCTTTACTTCTACTCATTTGGTCCTTATTCCTAAGTGTGACAATCCTTCCACTCTTAAGGATTTCAAGCCCATCAGTCTATGCAATTTTAATTATAAGATCATTTCTCTGATTGTTTGCAAGAGGCTCTCTGTTATTCTGCCTAGGCTTATTTCTCCCTTCCAAGGTGCATTTGTTAAAAGAAGGGACAACAGTGATAATATATGTTTGGCTCAGGAGATGGTGCATAATATCTCTAAAAGAACTACTGGTCACAATGTTATTCTTAAACTGGACATGATGAAGGCCTATGATCGACTGGAATGGAGTTATTTATTTGATGTTCTATACAAATTTGGCTTCTCTCATGATTGGATTAATTTGATTAAGAATCTATTTACTCACTGCTGGTTCTCAGTTGTCTTTAATGGTCAGCTTGGTGGCTATTTTAATTCTTCCAGAGGACTTAGGCAAGGTGATCCTCTGGCCCCCAGTTTGTTTATCTTGGCAGAAGAAGCTTTCAACAGGGGTCTTCATAACCTATTCACCAGAGGCTTGATCACTCCTTTCTCCACATTCAGAGCTAGGCCTATTATCTCTCACTTACTCTTTGTTGATGACACGGTTATTTTTACTAACGGATCTCAGGCTTCTCTTCACCGGCTTTTTGCTTTTATTAATATCTATGAGAGATGTTCTGGTCAGCAGGTTAATAAAGACAAAAGCTCTTTTTATGTGGCCCCTCGCACTATCACTCAAAGAATCAATCAAATTACTGCTGCTACTCAGATGCCCAATAAGGCTTTTCCGATTATCTATTTGGGGGCTCCTCTCTACAAAGGTATTGCTAAAGCTACCTTTTTTCAGCCACTGCTTGACAAGGTGAGAAACAAACTTACTAATTGGAAAACTAAGCTCTTATCTCCTGGGGGTAGATTAATTCTGATAAAGCATGTTTTATCATCTATTCCTATACACATTCTTGTTGTCCTCTCTCCCCCTAAGAGCATTTTGAATGCCATGGAAAAAGCATTTGCTGCCTTCTTTTGGGGTTCTTCCACTGTTGGTCAGAGAAAACACTGGATTGCTTAGAAACACATGGCTAGACCTATTGATGAAGGAGGGATTGGAATCAGATCTCTCTTTGATTTGAGTACTGCTTTGAAAGTGAAACTTTGTTGGAAGATTTACTCCCATAAGGGAGTTTGGAGTGATTATATCCATTGCACCTATCTGCAGGATCAGCATCTATCCTTTTGCCCCTTGATTGGTTCTCCCCACTGGAGAATGGTTCTTGGTCATAGACACTGGGTCTTGGACCACACTTGTTGGCAGGTTGGAACTGGTAGGCTTTCTTTTTGGCATGATAATTGGACTGGTCATGGATCTCTCAGGGAGTTCATATCTTCTGATCAATGGTTTTCTGTTGCTCATACTCATAATTGGTTTGTCCAGGATTTTTTGGCTCGCAGACATGACTTTCTACATATGCTTCCTATGGATATTCTACATGTTATCAATGATATTGCTATTTGCTTATCTCATACTAATGGCCTGATAAACCTATTTGGCAGCCTGATACTCATGGTTATTTTACTACTAAATCTGCTTGGAACACTGTCAGACATACTGGGCCTCAGCTTCCTATCACCAAATGGATTTGGCACACACTCTTACCTAAAAAGATCTCCCTTTTTATTTACAGAGCTCTTATTGACAGATTGCCCTTTGACTCAGTTATTCAGAGATATGGGATTTCTTTGGTTTCCAAGTGTTATTGCTGTAGATCTCCTCATCGTGAAACTATGAACCATATTCTTGCTTTGGGTTATATTGCCAGACATTGTTGGAGCTTTTTCAAGCACATTTTCCAGGTTCTTACTCAAGGGACTTCTTTTCATTATATGTTTTCAGCATTCACTTCCAAGGCATCCAATACTTCTCTCTATGGCTTCTGCATGGGTATCACTCCTTCTATTATTGCTTGGACGCTCTGGAAAGCTAGGTGCACTGCCAGGTTTGACAATTCTATTTGTAGTAAAGAGCATGTTTTGAGGCAAGCTATTATTCTTATCACTGAGATTGCTTCTTTGTTTCATCCTAAGAGGGCTTCTTCCTATGCTGAGAGAGCATCTTTGCAGGCTTTGGGTCTGACTGATATCTTTTCTCCTGCACCCCCTTCCCTTGTTTATTGGATTCCTCCCCCCATATTTCATGTTAAACTTAACATAGATGGCTGTTGTAAAGGTAATCTAGGTATATCTGCAGGTGCTGCTATTCTCAGAGATGATAAAGGATCCTTTATTTCTGCTTGCCGTGGTTTTTTTGGTATCACATGCAGTCTTATTTCAGAGATCAGGGCTATGCTTATTGGACTACAGATATGTCTTCAGATGGGAATTTCTTCTCTTATTATAGAGTCTGATTGTCAGGTCTTAATTATGCTTCTTCACTCTGATGGCCAGAAGATACCTAGGATTCTTCATCTATGGTGGGATCACTTATGCTCTCTGAAGAACTCTATGCTAATTCAATTTCAACATGTGGTCAGAGAATGTAACAAGGCTGCAAATGCATTGGCAAACTTCTCCTGTTCTTCTTATACGTCTCGCACTTTTTCGTCATATGCTGCTCTTCCTTCTCCTGTAAGAGGAGAATTGGCTATGGACAAATCAGGCTTTCCTTATTTTCGTTTTTGATTGGTTTATGTACCTGGGGGGTTCTTCTTTGCTTTCTTATTTGCTGTATCTCCCAGGGGTAAGGTGGCATGTCCCCCCCTTGTATGTTCATTTGATTTATTTAATAAAATTCCAAGGGCCTGCCCAGGGTCCTAGATAAGTCCAGGGCTTAAAAAAAAAAAAAAAAAAAAAAAAAAAAAAAAAAAAACCCTAAACCCTAAACCCTAAAACCCTTAAACCCTAAACCCTTAAATCCTAAAACCCTAAATCCTAAACCCTAAAACCCTAAACCCTAAACCCTACTAATCCCACTATCCCTTGGATTCTTTTTCCATGGTGGTTTGAGTTTTGCTCCCTCAGGGAAACTATGGATCTTCACTTTTGCCATGCAGTTAGAGAAGCCAATAAAGCTGCTGATGCTCTGGCTAACTTCTCCTGCGACCAGCGTGTTGATCAAGTCTTTTTAGATTCTTCCGCTTTGCCTTCTATTGTAAAAGGGGAAATCACTTCTGATAAAAGTGGTCTTCCCCACCTTAGGATTTGAGGGGTTCCTTTTCAGGGGGATTCTGGGTTTTTTGATGTACTCTCTCAGGGGTAAGGTGGCATGTCCCCCCCTTGTATCTCAGGGGAAATCACTTCTGATAAAAGTGGTCTTCCCCACCTTAGGATTTGAGGGGTCCTTTTTCAGGGGGATTTTGGGTTTATTGATGTAATCTCTCAGGGGTTAGGTGGTATGTCCCCCCTTGTATCTCTAACTTTTTGATGAAATAAAATCCCAAGGGCCAGCCCAGGGTCCTAGTTAAATTCCTGGGTTAAAAAAAAAAAAAAAAAACCCTTAACCCTAAACCCTAAACCCTTAACCCTTAAACCCTTAAACCCTAAACCCTAAACCCTAAACCCTAAACCCTAAAACCCTAAACCCTAAACCCCAAACCAAACCCATTCGGCCGCTGCCCCTCTCTCTCTTCGGTTTCTAGTGAGAGAAACTCCGGTTCCTCTCCTTGGCCTTCACCGGCCATGGCCGGTCCTGAGGGGGGTCGCCGGCCCCCCCCCACGATCCACACCTCTCCACCCTCCCCCCCTGTCCAGCCAGCGCCCTCGCCCCCCCCCCCCCCCTTCAGCCCTGCGTGCTCCAGGACCAGGCCCCAGCTCCCCTTCAGGCTGGCTCCAGCGCTGTACAGGCTGCTGGCCTCCCGGCTGTGCCGCCCCCTCAGAGCTCCGCTCCCCCCGCACCTCGCTCGACCCAGGCTCCAGCTTGGGGCTCTGGGAGCTCGAAGTCGTTCGCTCAGGTGCTCAAAGATAGCAAGCTGCTCCCGGAAGTCGACCTCCTCGTCCACGATCCAGCTTTCACCGATCTGGGCGAGCCTGCCGTTTTCTTCACCGAGGAGGAGATCGCCACTGCGTTGGTCCCTTTCAGACTTGCGTTGGTTGCCAAAACGCCATACGGTCGCCCTCCTTTCCCAGATATTAAGTACCTTCTCACTCAACGGCTCGGGCTACAACATGACTTCATCATTAGCGCGCTGGACAACCGCCATCTCCTCCTCCGAAGCTCCAACGAAGATGATTACTTGAAGATCCTTCTCCGCGACCAGCTCTTCGTCAAAGGCTACCTATTTCGCTTCCTGAAATGGACGCCGGACTTTGAATGCGGAATGGAACCCCCTATCGTACCTGTGTGGGTGGAGTTCCCCGCCCTTAAGCCCCACCTTTTCCATGAGGCTTGTGTGCGATCTATCGCTGGCAACCTCGGCCGTGTCCTTCAGGTGGCCCTCAGCACCTCCCAGATCACCAACACGTCTTCAGCGCGCGCCTGTGTGGAGCTTCACGTCCTTCAGCATCGGCCCCAACGGATCTGGATCAGCATGGGTGCTGCAGGTTACTTCCAGGAGGTACGTTACCCCCCAATCCCACCCTACTGCTCTGCCTGCAGGATCATCGGGCATACGGCCTCAGTCTGCCGCCGGTCTTCCAAGAAGAACGCACCCCAGGTGCCTTCGAAGCTCAACACCGACAGTCCCTCGCTGGAATCTACTCCTGCCACGGAGCCCCAACTGGAGAATCAATCCCTTGAAGCCCCTCCACCTGATTCTCAACCTCAGATGGAGGCTGCCCTCGGAGGCTCACACGCGCCACACCTGAGGCAGAAGACACAGGCCAAACCTGCGCTCCAAGGCGACATTCGGTCCTCTACAGCACCCCCCAAACTCCCCCCCGAACAAGGTAAAAACTCCAAACGATGGGTATCCAAAGCTCCACCTCGGCATCAGGTAACGTTAGCCAACTCTTTTGATGCCCTTGGGCATTCTGCCGATCCTATGGACACTCTTCTAGAGGGGAACTTCACCGCCCCTCTCCCCGCCGACACCTCCCTTCAACCAGCAACGCCGGCCACCGGAGAGGGCGAGCCTGACCTGTCTCGCTCAGCTCCCATGAGCACTATTGCCTGCCTGCTGGCCAGGATCCTGGCTGCCGGCACTGAACACTTTCCTTCTTCGTCTATGGGGAACCCCGAGGCACCTGAACGAACAACCCCCTCTCAGGCTTCCACTGTGCCTATCCCGCAGATGAGTCAGGCGATGCAGTCCTCGTTGACGCCGCTTCCTACTGTGAGGGCTACATCGGCCAACCAGGGTTCCCAACCCTCTTCTATGTTATCTAACCCAGGTTCTGCTGGGGCTTGTCCGCCGGGTCCAGCCATCTTCGGAGACTCCCAAGTCGCCTCCACGAATCCTGTGCCAGGTCCCGTTATGCCTCCGCCACCAGACACCTCAAGGATCGCCTGCAGTGCCTTGCATGGGCCTACGCCACCGCCTCTGACAGCTACTGTCCCTCCCCTAGCTGGGTGCCTCCAGAACCTCCCTCCACTTGGTGGTCCACCAGGTGCATGCAGGGTCGTTGGCTCCTATCTGCTGGACAACGTGATCTTCGGAGATGGCCAGGAAGCCCCCCCGGGCCCTACACCTGTCCGCCCTTCGCTGTCGAGAAGCCCAGATATGGCATCTGTGACGCATCTGCCCAGGGCCATACATGGCGCGACGCTATCGCCTCTCACGCCAAGAGTCTCCGCTTCCGATGAACACTGCCAGAGCTCTGTGTTACCTGGCGGCCCACCAGACGTCCGAGCGCAGCCCCCCTCGCTAGACGAGGATCCCTATCCTTTGGTTCGCGCCCCTGCTTCTACACCCACGACCCAGAACCCGGTCCACGGGCCCACCAAGAACCAGCGGACTTCAACTATTGGGCCCAAGCCCACGGAGCAGACACGCCCCCCCGGCATCTTACTGCCTTGCGCTAATGAAGCCCTCCACTCTCATCCTGCCATTGGGCTGAGCCCACAACTTGTCGCCTTGGACGATATCCATACTGCCTCCACAGGCCCCATACCAGCCTCACCTCCTCCTCCATCGCTGACTACTCCAGGGTTGGAACTCCTAATGGGTGCTCCCTCTCCCATGCCCAGGAACACTTCCAGCGACAAGCACGGGCCTACGCCTCCGCCTATGACAACTATAATCCTTCCCCAAGATAGGCACCTTCAGGCCCTCCTTCCACTTGGCGGCCCGCCAGGTGCCCACAGGGTCGATGGGTCCTATCTGCATGACAACACGAACTGTGGCGATGACCAGGAAGCCCCCACGGACCCTACACCTGTTCGCTCTCCGCCGTCGACAAGCCCTAATCTGGAACCTGAGACCCAGCTGCCCAGGGCCATGCACGGCGCCACGCCATCCTTTCTCACGCCAGCAGCCTCCGCTATCGAAGGTCACACGCAGAGAATTGTGTTACATGGCGGCTCACCAGACGTCCGAGCGAAGCCCCCCTTGCTGGACGAGGAACCCCTCTCTTTGGTCTCCGCCCCTGCTCCTGCACCTCTGTCCCACTGCCCGGCCCATGGGCCCACGAAGAACCAGCGTACTCCTGTTAACGGGCCCAGGCCTACGGAGCAGACACGCCTGTAGACACCGATTTTGGACCACCCTTTTGGTCATAAATCCCCTCCATCATCAGCCCATCATCATAAATCCCCTCATTTGAGCCATCTCAGCCCACTACCAGCTAGGCCCATTAACCAAATCCCGACTCTAGCCACCTTTTTCGTGGAAGGCCAGCCAGTCCGCCTTCCACCCCCTTCGAAGGCCACCCCTCGCCTTCCACTACCTTCGAAGGCCACCCCCCGCCTTCTACACCCTTGGAAGGCCAGCTACCTTGCCTTCCACCTTTTTTCCACCTTTTCCACTTTTAGCCACCTTTTCGTGGAAGGCCAACCCCCTTGCCTTCCACCTCCTTCGAAGGCCACCCCTCGCCTTCCACCACCTTCGAAGGCCACCCACCTTGCCTTCCACCCTTTTGGCCCCCCTTTTTCACCTTTTCGTGGAAGGCCAGCCAGTCCGCCTTCCAACCCCTTCGAAGGCCACCCCCCGCCTTCTACCCCCTTCGAAGGCCAGCTACCTTGCCTTCCACCGCCTTTTTCACTTTTCACCATCTTTTCGTGGAAGGCCAGCTCCCTTGCCTTCCACCACCTTCGAAGGCCACCCCTTGCCTTCCACCCCCTTCGAAGGCCAGCCGGGCCGCCTTCCACCACAAGAATGGAAGGCATGTCACCTGGCCGTCCACTTCTTAACCACTCCCTTGACTCCGTCTTCCCCACGATCTCCTCTACTCGCCGCCCACGTCCCCACTACTCCGACCACTCCCCACTCCGGCGACTGCCGCGTCCACTACCTCCAACCCTTGACCACTCCCTATTGGTTGAAGGGTGATTTACGGGGATTTAGACCCCTGTTTTCTCCCCTTTTTTCCTTCGCCTATTTAAACCCCCCACATCCTCTCGAGCAAGGGGTTAAGGACTTCGGGTTAAAGGAGGATTTGGGGTTAAGGATTTTCTGAGGTTAAGAGGTGGCTTCTTGGAAGGAAGGCTCAGAGAAGGCTGGCAAGCGGGCAAAGAGTCAGAAGGCTGTTTCAGGAGGAACGTCACTCCAAATGGGCTTGTCTTCCTAACCCTCTTTTGCTTTCACCTTTTTCACTTCATTGCATTTCCAAACTCCGTCCATGCCGTAACATTCTCCCTCTTTCACTCTCTTTTACCTTCAACACATCATTTCACTCTTCACATACGAGCACTTATCTGCATGCATACATCCTAGGATGACTTAGCATCTTTTACCCCCAGAGGTTCCAAACAAAAATCGGGAGGTGGGTGGCCATAACATATGGTCACCTTCCCTCCCAAACACCCATCCGGTGCGTTTCCCTCTAATTTTAGTTATTTTTTATGTTTGCATGAACGGATCCTACATGTCACAGTTCTAATTGGGTTATTGTCTTTTCTTTGTCTGTCTTTTCTTTTCAGGGGCTCTTACCAGATTCTGCGCGTGCACTACCGAGCTCTCCTCCTCTGGCCGGCCGGAGGAAGAGAAGGAGGAACCAGCATCTCCCGCTCCCACAAAACGCGATCACATCCCCACCATCCTGCGGAGCACAGGGACCGTAAGGTAATGCTCCTGGCGATCACATCCTTTATTTCTAACCCCCTTTAAATCGCCACAGTGCTAAGACGAACGGAGAGGAACCCTCGCCCAAAGCCTCGCAGCCGCGGCGGCGGGGGACGTTCCGGGCGCCTACAGCCCTCTGGCGATCACGGTGGGACCCTCTCTTGCTCGCCGCGCAGGTAAGACAACTTAAAATACAAGAGTTCCTGTGGACGGCCAAGCACTTGGCCGCCCAGTGTCCTGAACGGCCAAGCGCTTGGCCGCCCAGACCGGACGGCCAAGTACCTGGCCGTCCAGTGGACCGGACGGCCAACTGCCTGGCCGTCCAGCCCAGCCCGGACGGCCAAGCACCTGGCCGTCCAGAGCCCAGGACGGCCAAGCGTCTGGCCGTCCAGGCAGGACGGCCAACTGCCTGGCCGTCCAGTGGACCGGACGGCCAAGTGCCTGGCCGTCCAGCCCAGGCTGGACGGCCGACTGCCTGGCCGTCCAGGCTCTAGGACGGCCAGGTAGCCTGCCGTCCAGGCTCCGACTTTTCTGGCTTTCTGATGTTTAAGTGTCCCTTTTTTATTTGTTGCGGATTCTAGTTTGCTTTTTTGATTACCGTTCTCTTGTCTTTCTTTCCTTTTCTGTCTGCTAGATTGTGGGTTGGTTCAAGGGTGCTATCCGCAGGGGTTTTTAAGGAAGAGCCGGCATCACACTTCTAGTTACCTCTCCCGCAGGATTTGACTCTCTACTTGAGGATTCCCACTCGGGTGTGACTAGTCTTATTCTGTTGGGAACCTCCGTCAGTCTCCGCGAGCCAGGGATTCCCACTTGGCCGCCGAGCAGGTTGTACCTGAAACCACCCTGTAGGAACCTTGGGTTTGTGTGAAGAATTAGTGAACTGTTTCAAATTTAAAGACACTTACTTGAATCTCGGTGGAACAAGCTTTGGAAAAGTGAAGGGTCGTTAAGGGTTAAACTTGATTTGTTAGAAACCAACTTTCATAAAACATTGGCAAACATTTCAAGTGGAACATAAAATCATTTAGGGTCTGTGCTTCATAATGAACCGAATGTATGTCAATGCTGTGTATGATGACATGGACCAGTTCGGCAACAATGTTACACACAACCCTCTGTTTGAAATTGAAGAGGATCCACAACCAACATTTGTGGGCATGTTCCAAACACCTGGAGAGGAACTTAAGGGAAGGTGCTTGGATGAATCTTCTTCTTCAGAAAGTGACCTTATAATGTCCAACAGAACCCTCCGAAACCCAAGTGAGGACCCGGAACTTACTGCCGTGTTATCACGGTACAGCCCTGATCAACTCATCTAGTGGGCCTCCTGTGGCAAAACTCAAGATGCCACTCCTCGGAGAACTCACTTCCAAGGATCTCCCAACAGAGCTCAGACTCGCATCAATCAGCCAACTCTTACCCCAGTTGCTCCACCCGTCATGCCAATTCCAGTCTCTCCAACTACACCTCCTCCTGAGCAGAAAGAATTCATCTATAAAAGTGAGGTTGAAACCTGTGTGCGTAAGTTCATGGCCGAGAAACTTACCCTGAAACAACCGCATTCTCTCTCGAGTTATTGCAAGCTCCCACCGGCCTACTTTCCACCAGGATTCAAAGCTCCCGAGTACAGGAAATATGATGGCACCTCTGACCCTCATGATCACCTGTCAGGTTTCCTCATGGATTCCCATCAATGGCTCTACGACAGAGTCCTCCTTGTCCATCTGTTCCAGAAATCCTTAGAAGGTGAGGCCTTAAGATGGTTTTTTTCCTTGCCCGCCACAGACCTAATCAATTTTGATATGGTCTCCGAAAAATTCATCACTCAGTTTAGTTATATGACAACCATGCCTCCCACCTTGTTTGATCTTGTGATGGAAAAGATGAAGCCTGAAGAGGAGTTCACGTATTTTGCCAACAGGTGGAGGGCAATGGCCTCTAGGGCAGAAGTGGAAATCCCCGAATCTCAAGCTATCACCATGCTGGTCAATAACGCTACCCCGCAGCTTCGGTCTATTCTCATGCTGAGCGAATTTCACACATTCGCACAACTTTATAATCGAGCTCGGGTAGTTCAATCTCAGATCTGGAGTTCCACTTTGCCATCATTTTTTGAAAATCAGAATAGAGGTAAGAGGATTCCACCAATAGAGGGAGTGACAATCAATGAACAGGTGAGTGCCTTGGGGCAGCTTTTTAGGTCACCTAGTCCTATGTCTAGATCAGACAACCAATCCAATCAGAAACCATATTCAGCAGTTCCCTCTTTCTCCAGTGCCAAGATCAATTGGGGGCACATGAAAGAGGCTGCTGAAACCTTGGAAGTCAAGGGCCCTCCGCCCTCTTATCAGGTGACCCAAGATCTATCTAGCTCTCTAGAAAGGGTGAGCACCCTTGTCAAAAATTTGGAACCAAATGTCGATCACAGAGGACAGCACTGGGAGTATGAAGAGGTTGGGATATGGCGTGAGTGCCCTACTAGGACGACCAAACCTAGAGAGCCGTTGCAAGGAGTCTCCACTATCATCCAAGACAAACCTTTGGTCTTGATACGACCTAGGGAACAACCAACAACCATCAACCCAGTCACTCTGGTCCAAGTTCCCTCAGTTTCAATCAGAGAACCTCCTCTCTCCATCTTGTGTCCAACACCAAAGCCAGGTCCGGTAACCCAATTCTGCCTAATGAATTCACCACCAGTTCAACCCCTAAAGTCAGATCAGGCAGTGGACCCCAGTCCAATTGGTGTTACACTGAGAAATCGCATCATTCCCCCAACAAGTCAACCATTGGACTCTCAAGAGGATTCAGATCTGTCTAAAAGGATTATTCAATCCAAGTATGACATCCTACAGCATCTAGGGAAAACTCCCACCAAGATGCCAGTCCTAGAGTTGATTGGGAGATCTCCTACACACAGGGAGACATTGTTCAAGTTCCTCCAGCGCATTACACTCAAAGAAGATCTTCCTATCAGGGGGGTCACCAATGCCATTCTCTCAGTCACCCAGACACCTACCATGTCCTTCACAGATAAGAGTCTAGCTCGCCCTGAATGTCAATCCCTTCCCTCATGCTTGACCCCAACACTCAAGGGTCACTCATTGGACTTCATCCTGTTGGATACTGGGGCATCAATCAATGTTTGTCTACTCAAGACCCCCAAGAAAGTAGGGATTGATCCAGAAAAGATTGGGTCTACTTCTATGATGGTCTCAACCTGTGATAATTCTCAAAGACCAGCTAATGGGAAACTGGAAATTGGCCCAGTGGCCATGATCTTTAAATTCTACATCCTTGATGTCAAGCGCATAGACAACGCCTCTCTAGGAAGGCCTTGGATGGACCAGACCCTGGGAGTGCCCTCCACTAATCATCAGTGCTATAAATTCCCATATACTGGGAAGATTGTCAAAATGAAGGGTACCCCCTATCTTGAGCCTTTGGATTTAGTCTTGACTGAACAAATTCCATCCATGATCACTTCTGGAAAAGGGGCAGAGCTCATCCTTTCATCGGTTGACTCTCAGCTCAAGTCCCAGCCTAGCATAGGTTGGCAACTTATGGACAAAATGAGGTATAGATCAGGATCTGGGATAGGCAAAGAAGAACAGAGAATTCAAGAACCTATCTTTGAAAATCCGACCATTGGAGGATTCAAATTGGGTTACATACTAACCAAATCAACTGAAGGATCAAGAAAATGGAGTCTCTTGGATCACCTTGTGAAGGAAAGTCAAGAGGTACTCAAGATACACTATCTTGAGGATGAGTTGAAGGAAGCAATCAATGAAATTCAGAGCGAAGATGCAGAAGATTTCGCAACACAGCTGTTGTTCTATGAACCAACCACTCGACGAGAAGGAGCCTCCTTAGTGAGGGATGAACAGGTACCCACCGCCCTCATTCCGTTGCTATTTCACACACCTGCCCTTCTCAGGCTTTTATCACCGGTCGTAGCACACTCCTGGGGCAATTCTGCTATCATTGGGTCTGTGTCTCAAGGACCCACCTTTACAACATGTCTGACTCACCCTCTGAGTCTTGTGCATAATCGCTTGGGGATTGGATAGCCTCCTCTTTATCCACAAGTTGTAGAGGTAGGTAAGTTCTTTCATTTTTAGTTAGCAAATAAGTGTAAATATTTGAAAATTGTTGAAAAGCTTTCCTTTGGATAGGAGTCTATTTGAAGAAGTTTTACCCTCAAAATACAAAAAAATCAAAAATTTCAAAATCCCAAAAAAAATCGAATATCCAAAAAGCATCGAAATATTTGTAAATATATACATACTTTAATGGAAATGACAAAAAAATCAGAAAAGACACAAAATCCAACTGTCTGGTGACTGCCACGTAACCCCCTGTCTAGGTCTAGTTGCATGATAGGTTGGGATGACATTGCGGTTTGGCTAAGATTTTGGTCTACCAGAACCTTGGACGTGTCTACTTTACTTTCATACGGATCCCTATGCTCATCATGAGATGCACACACCTGCACATTTTTCAAAAAGAACCTGTTTAAAATGAGTCCCAAGTCTTTAGTATACTGTCACAATGCAACCTTTGCTCTTCGTCTCTCGACCGATCAGGACAGTTGACGCCCTTAAACGGTCGAGCTCAGCAAATTGCGGTTCCTCAAAAAACCCGATAGATGTAACCCCTCAACAAAAAAGGGCCCAGAAATGAAATGTAAAGGACCAGAGCACGTGAAGAGGGCAGTGTCCCCGCAGGCGGAATATCAAATAACCCCAATAAATGTCAAGAGCGGAAAAGAAATACAAAAAAGAAAAAGGGGTTCAAGCAATCATGAAAAAAGCCTGGTCGTGACCGTGCCTGGCCAAGAAATCCAATAAAGGCCTGAAAAGTCAAAATTGGGACATCTAGGAGGTCAAAAGGAGTCCGTTTTGTCACAGCTTGTCCTTTTAACGGTTCTGTTGATCCTCCTGTGAGGTTTGTCTCCACAATTTCTTCACTTTTTCTCCCCCAAGGTTCAGCACGAGATAGCTATCTAAAGACTGAACATCATTTTAAAATGGTTCATTTTCAAAAATCGTCACATGCTCACATGATCACAGGAGTCTAAAATGGGTGAAGAGTAATGTCGATGTTTCTAGTGAACTAATTTCTTAACCATGATCTCGATGTGTACTCTTACAGCTTCGGGCTTAGGTCAATGCATGCGCGTCACCAATCGGTGCGACGGCGTCTGATTCCGGGTCAGCGTCGCGCGGTTGACCGTTAGGGTTCCAAGGTGTTCCATCATATACCTTCTAGATTGTGAGGAAAGAGACCTGGGTCGGGCAAATCATTTACCTCGAAAACTTTTTGGGCAAACTTGGTGGTCGGAAGCAGCTGGGAGCCTAAGCATGGCATGACGGTATTGTCATCAGTATGAGTCTTAACCGGTCAAGGTTAGTTTGAGAAGTCTAGAGGCCCAAATCAATCTAGATGTGAGCTTAGGATACCTGGGAAGTTGAGTGTGCATTTCCCTTTTATCATTCAACCAGCCTAAGTCTGGGCAGTCACCAGGTAGACGGAATCAACAAAAAAATGTTTTTCATCACACACTCCACTTGTTAATATCCGCTATCATTTGCATATTTACTTCTTGCATCAGTTTCAATATTCTTCCTTTTGTCTGGTTAGCAACACGGCCCCTTGACCCTATGCGAAGGCTAGGGAAAAGGTAGTTGCTCTTTTGGGCAAGGGGCCGAAAACAGATACTACTAACTATTTCCCCTTCATTTTGTGCATACAGGAAAAGGATTCTGCCCAAAAGAAGGACACGTTTGCCGTCGAGTCGAAGCCGAAAGCAGCCGGATTGGCATTCTACTTTGAGAATGGCCATATCTTCCGTGCTGGCTTCGACTCGACAGGGACCTTTGTCCCTCGTTTCCTTGCAGCTCGACATTAAGATATTGTGGATCATTGATTATTTACATTTACTGATGTGCGTTCTTGCAGCTGCAGCGAATCTGAAGCAAGTAGGATTGAAGACACAGGAGGCTAATAACTTCGGGCGTATAGACTCTGAGTTCCTCTTTAAACAAAACAATGAGGAGTCTATATTCTCCAAGTTATTCGATTGGCCAATAAATCCCTCCTGTTTGCATTAGGAACTGCATTAGGAATTTGTTTTTTTAAAAGATTTCAACCAGCATGCATTGCATAAGCATCATCCACCATTCCCGCCCTAGGGGCAATGACCATAATTTCATCACTCTGCTTAACCCATTGTTGATCTGTGAGTCTGGCGATTGTTCGTCTGTTAACTCTTCGAATTGCAAGACCTTATCCTTTTTTCAAATACGTGTGCTTGAGATCCTCTCACTTGGCGATCCCATGATGCGCTAGGCCACCGCGCGCCCGTTGTGTTGAGAGTTCTTTAAGTCACACTCCTACACCTTTCATGCTCGAGATCCCCTTGGGCCAGATCGCTATATTCTGGTATGCCAAGGCCTCGCGGTTCCAGCACCCGGGGGTCCCACGGACTGTGATTCTCTAGTACTGAACTTTGTCCCTTTTCTTAAATCACTCTTGCAACACAAATGGTTAGCTTTCATGCATTTGCCGCATTCGCATGTCATCCCTGGGGATAGCTCATTCCTTTTCCGGGCGGTCCAAAATCAGTTTCGATTTCCGGAACACCTATTTATCATTCCATTCCATTCCACTGCAAAACAGGTGTCCCGGAGGGGCATTTGTAGACACCGATTTTGGACCACCCTTTTGGTCATAAATCCCCTCCATCATCAGCCCATCATCATAAATCCCCTCATTTGAGCCATCTCAGCCCACTACCAGCTAGGCCCATTAACCAAATCCCGACTCTAGCCACCTTTTTCGTGGAAGGCCAGCCAGTCCGCCTTCCACCCCCTTCGAAGGCCACCCCTCGCCTTCCACTACCTTCGAAGGCCACCCCCCGCCTTCTACACCCTTGGAAGGCCAGCTACCTTGCCTTCCACCTTTTTTCCACCTTTTCCACTTTTAGCCACCTTTTCGTGGAAGGCCAACCCCCTTGCCTTCCACCTCCTTCGAAGGCCACCCCTCGCCTTCCACCACCTTCGAAGGCCACCCACCTTGCCTTCCACCCTTTTGGCCCCCCTTTTTCACCTTTTCGTGGAAGGCCAGCCAGTCCGCCTTCCAACCCCTTCGAAGGCCACCCCCCGCCTTCTACCCCCTTCGAAGGCCAGCTACCTTGCCTTCCACCGCCTTTTTCACTTTTCACCATCTTTTCGTGGAAGGCCAGCTCCCTTGCCTTCCACCACCTTCGAAGGCCACCCCTTGCCTTCCACCCCCTTCGAAGGCCAGCCGGGCCGCCTTCCACCACAAGAATGGAAGGCATGTCACCTGGCCGTCCACTTCTTAACCACTCCCTTGACTCCGTCTTCCCCACGATCTCCTCTACTCGCCGCCCACGTCCCCACTACTCCGACCACTCCCCACTCCGGCGACTGCCGCGTCCACTACCTCCAACCCTTGACCACTCCCTATTGGTTGAAGGGTGATTTACGGGGATTTAGACCCCTGTTTTCTCCCCTTTTTTCCTTCGCCTATTTAAACCCCCCACATCCTCTCGAGCAAGGGGTTAAGGACTTCGGGTTAAAGGAGGATTTGGGGTTAAGGATTTTCTGAGGTTAAGAGGTGGCTTCTTGGAAGGAAGGCTCAGAGAAGGCTGGCAAGCGGGCAAAGAGTCAGAAGGCTGTTTCAGGAGGAACGTCACTCCAAATGGGCTTGTCTTCCTAACCCTCTTTTGCTTTCACCTTTTTCACTTCATTGCATTTCCAAACTCCGTCCATGCCGTAACATTCTCCCTCTTTCACTCTCTTTTACCTTCAACACATCATTTCACTCTTCACATACGAGCACTTGTCTGCATGCATACATCCTAGGATGACTTAGCATCTTTTACCCCCAGAGGTTCCAAACAAAAATCGGGAGGTGGGTGGCCATAACATATGGTCACCTTCCCTCCCAAACACCCATCCGGTGCGTTTCCCTCTAATTTTAGTTATTTTTTATGTTTGCATGAACGGATCCTACATGTCACAGTTCTAATTGGGTTATTGTCTTTTCTTTGTCTGTCTTTTCTTTTCAGGGGCTCTTACCAGATTCTGCGCGTGCACTACCGAGCTCTCCTCCTCTGGCCGGCCGGAGGAAGAGAAGGAGGAACCAGCATCTCCCGCTCCCACAAAACGCGATCACATCCCCACCATCCTGCGGAGCACAGGGACCGTAAGGTAATGCTCCTGGCGATCACATCCTTTATTTCTAACCCCCTTTAAATCGCCACAGTGCTAAGACGAACGGAGAGGAACCCTCGCCCAAAGCCTCGCAGCCGCGGCGGCGGGGGACGTTCCGGGCGCCTACAACGCCCTTCAGATATTCTATCGCCTTGCGTCTATGAAGCCCAACAGCAACACCGGGATCCTGTCCATTTGCGTCTTCAGGACCATGCCTCTCCTTCTGCTATTAAGCCGAGCCCACAAATTGCTGCCTCAAGTTCCACTCGACAGAAGCCCTTGACCCACGCTGTCGCCAATCACACACAGCAGCCCCCCTCAGACGAACAGGTCACCAACGGTGGAAATCATGGTTCTAAGCTGCAGCCTACTGCTTCAAATGCCCAGCACCCACTGCTGCAGGACCTGCCCACCGAAGACCAAGCTACAACCTGCCCAAAAATCCTTTCGTCTCCAAACGCCAAAGTTGCTTCTTGTACGAGCCCTGTTGCGCCTCTGCGGGCCTCCACAGAAGAGACGGCTCACTTAAAGGCCCAAGCCCACACTGACCACAGCCAACCGCCTGCTGTCACCGGGCCCAGCGAGACTACATTGAGCATCGATAACCAGGTAATTCCTACTTCCCAACCTTCTTGCGAGCTAAACCTGGAAGACACACCTCCCTTTTCAGGTAGTCCTACAGCTAATACACAGGTCAGCACTATTATTGAGGCCGTTTCGACAACCCACGAAGCCGATCATCTCCCCTCACAAGTCAACAATCAGGTGACATCCCCCCTTTTGTTACCTAATGAACACTGTCTCACTGATGCGACTCACTTACATCCTCACACCGCGGGCCATGCTTCCTTCTTGGAGGCTCTCAACCTTGACAGCCCTACTCATAGACGGGAAAACAAGCTTCTTCTGGACATTCAAAAATTATCCAATTCATTTGTCTCTGCTGATCATCCACAGGACACGAACAACCATGGTCGACAGGACGCTAACTCCACCATACATGCGGCCCAGCAAGACATCTCCAGCAGTCTGTTTTTGGAGCAACAAAAGAACACAAGGCTCACACGTGCTCAAAAAAAGAAATCTAAGTTTAATGGTTAATATCCCTGTTTGGAACATCAGGGGAGTTGGTAACTCACCCTCTAAACGCCGTCTCGCTTCCCTCTGCAAGACCAACAAGATTCAAATTACTGCAATCTTAGAGCCCATGGTTCAGAACTCCTCTATGCTGGCCTTATCTCTCAAGTTGGGCCTCTCCCAATACCTCTCTAGTGGTAATCCTCACGGTAAAGTTTGGGTTTTTTGGCATAACTCTATATCTGTGGATGTGATTACTACTCATACATCTTTTATCACTGTGAAGATAACTGGTCAAATTGTCTACTATGTCACTTTTATTTATGCTAGCTGTCACCTTCAGGACAGAATCCATATTTGGGATACTATCACTTCTCTGCCTATTACTGACCCCTGGATGATTGTGGGTGACTTTAATGTTGTCCTTTACTCCCATGAAAAACTTGGCGGCAATGCCCCGCAGCATGCTTCTGTGAATGCCTTCCACTCCTTCTTACAGGATGGCAACCTCATGGATCTGGGATTTAGTGGCACCCCTTATACTTGGAGAAATGGTCAACAAGGTACTTCTTCCATTAAAGTAAGGTTGGACAGAGGTTTGGCTAACCCTTCTTGGTTTTCCTCTTTTAGCACTACTATTAGCCACTTACATCATATCAATTCCGATCATAGTCCGCTGTTAGTTTCTTATCATTGCTCTACTGCTCCTGGCAAATCACATTTTAAATTTCTGAGGATGTGGATTAGACACAGTGACTTCACCCAGGTGGTTAGAGCCTGCTGGTGTCAGCCTTTACATGCTTCTCCTCTTTTCAGGCTTAGTGCCAAACTGAAGAGACTTAGAGCCACTTTGAAGTCTTGGAATAAAAGTGTCTTTGGCAACATTTTTCAGCATATCTTGCAGGCAGAGGAGAAGGTTAACTCATTACAAATCATTGTTGATAATCATCCTTCTGACCATTCACTTTCTGAGTTCTCTGCAGCCAAAAAAGACCTAGATGAACTTCTCCTACGCCAAGAGATCTTCTGGAGGTAAAAATCTCACCTCAAGTGGCTCAAGGAGGGCGACCAAAACTCAGCCTTCTTCCACTCTATTGTCAACGAAAGGCGCAGGAAAAACTTTATTCACAAACTGGTTAACGATCAGGGGGAGGATGTTACTGATCAAGATGCTTTACTCTCCATGGCCATAGCTTTTTATCAAAATCTGTTTACCTCTGAGCCGCCTACTATGAACAACAATGGTCTTCTACAATATATTCCTACCACTGTTTCTTATGAAGACAATCAAGCTTTAATGGCTACTCCAACTATAGAGGAAGTCAAGGACTCGGTCTTCTCTTTAAGCCCTGATAGTGCCCCTGGTCCGGATGGCTTCTCGGGTGACTTCTTTACCTCTGGCTGGGATATTATTTCTGTTGATATTTATGATGCTGTTAAGGAGTTCTTTGATGGAGGCTTCCTTCCTAAATCTTATACCTCCACTCACCTAGTGCTCATCCCCAAAGGAGAGTCTCCTAACTCACTGAAAGATTTTAGACCTATTAGCCTGTGCAATTTCACTTACAAGATAATCTCACTCATCATATGCAAAAGATTATCTCTTGTTCTGCCTGCTCTTATTTCTCCTCTCCAGGGAGCCTTTGTTAAAGGCAGAGATATGGCTGACAACATCTGTCTTGCTCAGGAGCTTACCCATAGCATTTCTAAAAAGGTTAGAGGACATAACATCATATTCAAACTCGACATGATGAAAGCATACGACAGGTTGGAATGGTCTTACTTATTTGATGTGCTGGAAAAATTTGGCTTCTCTCCCTCATGGATTAACATCATCAGAGGATTATTCACCAACAGCTGATTTTCTGTCATCCTCAATGGTAATGTTGGTAGCTTCTTTACCTCCTCTCGTGGTCTTCGACAGGGAGACCCTTTGGCTCCCAGCCTATTTATTCTCGCTGAAGAGGCATTCAGTAGAGGTCCTCAACAGCTGTGTCACAGAGGCATTATTACCCCTTACTCTACTTTCACCGAGGGGCCTATTATTTCGCATCTCTTATTTGCTGATGATACAATTATTTTCACTAATAGCTCTCAAGGATCTTTACGCAGACTCATGGCCTTCCTGACCATTTATGAGAGATGTTCGGGTCAAAAGATTAACACAAGCAAGAGTTCCTTCTACATTGCGGGCTATACTCCTACTTGGAGAATCAATCAAGTATCTACTAGAGTTTATATTCCTCACAGGGCTTTCCCTATCACTTATTTGGGTGCTCCTCTCTTCAAGGGTGCAGCTAAGGCAATATACTTCCATCCTCTCTTGGACAAGGTGAGAAATAAGCTAGCTTCTTGGAAATCTAATCTCCTTTCGCCTGGTGGAAGACTGGTCCTTATCAAGCATGTACTGTCTTCCATTCCTATACATATCCTTGCTGTTCTCACCCCTCCTAAGAGTATCCTTCACTCTTTAGAGAGGACTTTTGCTGCTTTCTTTTGGGGATCCACTTCAACAGGGATGCGTAGGCATTGGATCGCTTGGAAACACCTGGCTAGGCCAACCTCTGAAGGTGGAATTGGTATTCGTTCTCTTATGGAGCTAGGGGCTGCCCTTAAGGTTAAATTATGCTGGAAAGTATACTCTAAAAAGGGCATCTGGGGTGAGTACATCAATCAAACCTACCTGCACAGGCATCATATTTCTACTTGTCCTATGGTTGGTTCTCCTCATTGGAAGATGGTGCTTAAGCATAGACAATGGGTTCTTGACAACACCTGTTGGTCAGTGGGCCAGGGTCATATTTCCTTCTGGCATGATGATTGGACTGGTCATGGTCCTCTAAAGGATTATATCTCCGAGGATCAATGGACTGCTATTAGTAATACTCAAGCTTGGTTGGTTCGCGATTATATCATTTCTAGTCAGCAACTATTACACTCATTACCTTCGGACATCGTTGCTATTATCATGGATTATATTGGCACCTTTTCCACCCAACAAGACCATGATAAGATTATCTGGAAGCCGGATTCCTATGGCTTTTTCACCACTAAATCAGCTTGGCAAGTTGTTAGGCAGCAGATACCTCCACTTTCCATCTCTAAATGGATCTGGTGCACTCAAATACCCAAGAAGATCTCCATCTTTATTTACAGGGCCCTTGTTCACAAATTGCCTTTTGATTCCAATATTCAAAGAATAGGCATTCCTTTGGCATCAAAGTGCGTATGTTGCTCGAATGCCTCCTAAGAGACCCTCAATCATATCTTGGCTCATGGAGATTGGGCCTCCCACTGTTGGCGCTTCTTTCAGGATAGATGTGGACTTACTTTTTAGATGAGCTCCTTTCACCACATATTTGGCTCCTTCATCACCCTAGCCTCAGGTACATCTCTATACTCTTTCATTATGGGTATTATTCCTTCTATTGTCGTATGGTTTCTTTGGAAAGCCAGGTGTTCAGCCAAGTATGATGGCACCCACTCCCGTAAGGATAGCATTCTGCATCAGAGCCTCCACCTTATAAGAGAGCTTGCTGCCATGTATTCCCCTAAGTCCCCTTGTTCCTCTACGCATAGAGTTGTACTGCAAGCTTTGGGTGTTGTGGATAGTTTTTCTCCCACATTACCGGTACTGGTAAGATGGTTGCATCCTCCTACAGGTAAACTCAAACTTAACACTGATGGTTGTAGTAGAGGTAATCCTGGTTACTCTGCAGGTTCAGCTATTCTCAGAAACGATAAAGGTCAGTTCCTCATGGCATCTTGTGCTTTCTTTGGTCACACTCATAGTATCATTTCTGAACTCAGGGCGATTATCACTGGTCTACAGATGTGTCTCCAACGAGGCTTCACTTGTCTTATTGTTGAATCTGATTGCCTCTCACTGTTCACTCTCATGATTTCTACTAATCCCACTATCCCTTGGATTCTTTTTCCATGGTGATTTGAGTTTTGCTCCCTCAGGGAAACTATGGATCTTCACTTTTGCCATGCAGTTAGAGAAGCCAATAAAGCTGCTGATGCTCTGGCTAACTTCTCCTGCGACCAGCGTGTTGATCAAGTCTTTTTAGATTCTTCCGCTTTGCCTTCTATTGTAAAAGGGGAAATCACTTCTGATAAAAGTGGTCTTCCCCACCTTAGGATTTGAGGGGTTCCTTTTTAGGGGGATTCTGGGTTTTTTGATGTACTCTCTCAGGGGTAAGGTGGCATGTCCCCCCCTTGTATCTCAGGGGAAATCACTTCTGATAAAAGTGGTCTTCCCCACCTTAGGATTTGAGAGGTCCTTTTTCAGGGGGATTTTGGGTTTATTGATGTAATCTCTCAGGGGTTAGGTGGTATGTCCCCCCCTTGTATCTCTAACTTTTTGATGAAATAAAATCCCAAGGGCCGGCCTAGGGTCCTAGTTAAATTCCTGGGTTAAAAAAAAAAAAAAAAAAAAACCCTAAACCCTAAACCCTAAAACCCTTAAACCCTAAACCCTAAAACCCTTAAACCCTAAACCCTAAACCCTAAACCCTAAAACCCTAAACCTTAAACCCTAAACCCTAAACCCTAAACCCTAAACCCTAAAACCCTAAACCCTAAACCCATTCGGCCGCCGCCCCTCTCTCTCTAGATTTCTAGAGAGAGGAGCTCTGCGGATCCCCACCCTCGGGACCGGCCATGGCCGGCCATGGGGGGGGCCCTCTGCCCCCCTCCCAGCTTTCTTGCCCCCCTGTTCCTAATGATGGCATTCCCAGCCGCAAGGAAGACAGCAATAGGGAGCCCCTGCTTGACGGGTTTGGCCCTCCATCCCCACGAAGACATGTTGGCTCTCTACCGACAACCTCGTGTGCGGCGCTGGTGCCCCCTTCGTTGTCCACCTGCTCTTTCCAGCAAGATTCCAACAACTAGATCTGCACCCGAGAAGCCACGCGCCACCCAAAAGCTTTGGATTCTAGCCCTGTTGGTGCGTGGGCCAAGGATGCTGCCCCTGGAGACCCACAGCCGCTTACTGCTTTGGCCGTCTTTTCCCAGGCATCCTCGATCCGTGCGGATTCCTCAAATCCATCTTCGAAACCTCAAGCCCTTGGACCCAGCCATGCCGACTATCTAACCTCCCCCGCAGATCTTCCAACTCCCGCCGCCAAGATCTCGATGGGCGCGAACTTAAAGACCCCTAGCTGCACTGATCCATCTACAATCATGGCTATTAACACTCGCCAGGCGCCTGGGATCGACACGTCCAACCCCCCCTCTGCTTTTGAAGCCTTGCACACCAACTGTTCGACAGTTGGCGTCTCTGGTCTCCTACCTCGCGCCACCGGTGTTCCCAAGAAGACTTCAATGGGCTCGCACCTGACGACGCCCACAGCTTCACCGACCTCCACGATGACTGCCGCATGCCCAACACCTGGACCCGCCACGCACACCAACTGTTCGACAGTTGGCACCCTCGGTGATACACCTGTTACCGCACCCAGCGCCTCTAACTCTAAATCTTGTCTCCTTGCAGGTACTGCCCATATTAATAGTGGAGTTAAGATAGCTACCAGTGGCCAGGTGCATGAGGACAACACTACTGCTATGGCTTTTAATAATCCTAAAGGGAACCAGGTGACAAAGGGCGCTACAAAGGATCCGTCTTCGTTGGGGAGGGCGCTTGGTCACTAGGACTTGCCTTCTAGCATTGGCCCTGGTCTGTCATCGTCTCGGGCTCCCAAACTTCATGTCCCTGTTAGTGACAACACACCCAACCAACAGAAACGTCCTCAACCGATGCTTCCCATGGCTCCCCAGATGACTAAGCATTCTCTGACTTCAACTCCTCCCACTGCTCAACCTCGACAGGCCACTGGTAACATTAGACTAAATCCTATTTTATCTGGTGCTAACCCTCCCTCAACTACAGGAAAAAGCTACGCTAAAGCCCTTGCAGAATCAAAAGTCTTCTCTGATGTTAAGCTCCCTATTCATAACCCCACTTTCACGGACACGGGTGAACCTGCAGTGTTTTTTACGTCTGAAGAAATTGAAGCCACTCTTGTTCCATTCAGATATGCCCTGGTTGCTAAGACACCCTACGGGAGGCCTCCGTACCCTGATATCAAGCAACTACTCACTCAACGGTTGGGTCTGAAATCAGAA
The DNA here is from genome assembly GCA_030544215.1 of Zantedeschia hybrid cultivar. Classification (NCBI taxonomy): domain Eukaryota; kingdom Viridiplantae; phylum Streptophyta; class Magnoliopsida; order Alismatales; family Araceae; genus Zantedeschia; species Zantedeschia hybrid cultivar. The sequence continues at coordinate 52,360,825 of JARZZO010000013.1, read as the reverse complement.
TTTGTCATGGGAGCTCTTGATGGCCGACACCTCCTGCTTCGGTACACTGAGGAAGATGATTATTTGAAGATTCTACTACGAGAACAACTCCTTATCAAGGGCTATCTCTTCCGCTTCTTTAAATGGACCCAAGAGTTCGAATGTGGGACTGAACCGCCTGTTGTCCCTATTTGGGTGGAATTCCCAGCTCTTAAGCCAAATTTATTTCATGAACCTTGTATTAGGTCCATTGCCGGTAATATTGGCAAAGTCCTTCAAGTGGCCCTTCGCACTTCCCAAATTACCAATGCCTCGGCAGCACATGCTTGTGTCGAGTTAAATATTCTTCAACAGCGACCGAGCAGAATCTGGATTGGACTTGGTGGAGCTTCTGGATATTGGCAACCTGTTAAGTATGCTTACATACCTGAGTATTGTACTTCTTGCTACTTACTAGGTCATGGAGCTACTTCTTGTCGTAAGAATTCCAAGAATATCGCTAACAACCAGCTGCCCAAAGAAGATGACCATGTGCCTATTTCTTCCTCTAATCCACCCCAACAGCACCCTACTCGGACTACAGGTAAACAAGATTCTACATTTCTTGAGAATACTTCTATGAAAAGTAAAAGCAAACGGACACATCAAAAGTGGATCTCTAAGTCTCCCAAGGGCGTCAATCATGATGTGTCCACCTCTAACTCTTTCGATGCTCTCTGTGAGGTTGGTGATGCTACTGTAACTTTGGATCTTGACAAAAATCAGACTACTAATTCCATAGATAAACATAAGTTATTTCAGCGAATAACACCATGCCACCTATTGAGGATGAGAACCCACCTACGGCTGGTCACAGTAGTTCGGTTTCTGAACAGAGTAATCATGCCACTATTCAAAATGATACGATTGTTAAATCTGCCCAACTTAACAAGTCCAGGCTCAAGGCTCGCACAATGGCGGCCCTCAATTTGGAAACTGGTCCCTCCAAATTTCTGGTCTCCAAAGAGAGTGCTACTCAAGGCTTGCAGGTTACTCAGTCGTGTGCCATTGGCACTACCCCAGCAGCTAGCAATCAGCAATTTTCTGAACAAAATATGGTTGGGCCGACCCGGATTCTTCAGACGTCTGTGAAGCACCCTTGCAAGGCCATTGTTGAACTCCCACAAACTCCTAACAGTCGGCTCCAATTCCCCTCCTCCCGGCCTCGTGATCTTACTATTAATGGGGTCGGTGGTAGCAGCCTTACTCCTAGTGAACTTGCCGGTCCTACTATCTGCGTGGATAACTTAGGTGTTGGCCATTGTTCTATCCAACACACAGGTCTGGTTCACAATTCTTCCCAGCTTAACTTGACTAACAAGGTTTCTAATTTGGAGGTGAGTTCCAGGGAAAGAAGGATAACTATTGAAGCCCTTGATCTGGTGACTTCACCCACTAATTTTGTGGATTACAAACTGCAAAATTCTTTCACAGAAGTTCAGAATTTCCAGCAAGCCTTTTCTAAAGACAATAGCCTTCAAATTGTTTGTAAAGTCAACATGCAGGATACTCTATCCTCGGATGATATGTCCATAGTTCGACCGCTTGAAGACATGCCTATTGCGCAAATAAAGAGCGGAGTTCTCACTCGTGCACAACGATATAAATTGTCTTTTTAATGGTTTGCTCTCTCATTTGGAATATTCGGGGAATTGGCAACCCTTCCTCTCTGCGTAGAATAACATCACTTTGTAAATCTCATTCTATCAAAATTGCTGCAATTTTAGAACCTATGATTGACTCTTCTAATATGCAGCGAATTGCCTTTCGTATTGGCCTCAAAAATTGTTCTTCTAGTAGTAACAATATTGGCAAAGTCTGGATCTTTTGGCACAACACTATTTCTCTCGACATTGTGATGATACAAGAGCATTCCATTACTGTCAAAGTAAAAGATACCGTCAATTATCTTATAACATTTACATATGCTAGTTGTCATCTCCAAGACAGGCTTTCTATTTGGGATGATCTCACGAATTTATCTTCTTCTATTAACGAACCTTGGATGGTGGTGGGGGACTTTAACTCTGTGTTGTATTCGTATGAGAAATTTGGAGGTAACATCCCTTCCCTTCCTTCTGTTAATGGCTTTCATACTTTGCTTCATAATGCGGGTTTAACAGACTTGGGCTACACTGGCTCACCCTACACCTGGCGCAATGGTCAACATGGTACAAATTGTATCAGGGCAAGACTCGATAGAGGTTTGGCTAATTCTCACTGGTTTTCTAATTTCTCCACTATGGTTACACATTTACACCATTCTTGTTCTGATCATAACCCGCTTCTTGTCAATTTTGATCCTTCTAACATCCCTCGCTCTTATCACTTTAAGTTTTTTAAGATGTGGACAAGACACTCTGACTTCACTCAAGTTGTTAATTCTTGTTGGACCCAACCTCTCCATGCTTCTCCTCTCTATCGCCTTAGTGCCAAGTTGAAGAGATTGAGGGTTACTTTAAAGTTTTGGAACAAAAATGGCTTTGGCAATATTTTTGCTCATATCCTTAAAGCCGAAGCTGAGGTTAGTAGTCTTCAAGTTATTGCTGATAATGCACCATCTTCTAATGATGCTCTCAGGAACTTGGAAGCCGGAGAAAAAAAACTTAACGAGCTCCTTCTTAGACAAGAGATGTTATGGAGGCAAAAATCTCATATCAAGTGGCTCAAGGAAGGGGATCAGAATTCTGCATTTTTTCACTCTATTGTTTCTGAGAGGCGTAAAATGAATCATATTCATGCTCTTAATGATGAACAAGGTACTCAAGTTACGGATCAAGCTACTCTTATTTCCATGGCTGTTAACTATTACAAGGACCTCTTTACTTCTCAACATATCCCCATTAATAACAGTGGGATCCTTCAGTATATCCCATCCCTTGTCTCTGATGATGATAATAGCAACCTTTTGACCAAACCTACCTTGGAGGAGGTTAAGGACGTTGTTTTCTCTCTATCCCCTGATAGTGCTCCAGGACTTGATGGTTTCTCAGGTGACTTCTTTACTTTTTGTTGGGACATTGTTGCTACTGATGTTTATGATGCTGTGCTTGAATTTTTTGATGGAGGATCGCTGCCCAAAGCTTACACTTCAACTCATTTGGTCCTTATTCCCAAGTGTGATTCTCCTACATCCTTCAAGGATTTCCGCCCAATCAGTTTATGCAATTTCACTTACAAGATCTTATCTTTTATTGTTTGCAAACGGCTTTCTACTATTCTTCCTATTCTTATTTCTCCTCCACAGGGTGCTTTTGTGAAAGGAAGGGACATGAATGACAACATTTGTCTTGCTCAAGAGTTAACTCACAGTCTCACTAAAAAAGTCAAAGGCTATAATGTTATCTTTAAACTTGATATGATGAAAGCTTATGACAGGTTGGAATGGCCTTTCCTCTTTGATGTCCTTAATAAATTTGGATTTTCGGACGCCTGGATTAGATTGATTAAGAGACTCTTCACCAATTGTTGGTTCTCTGTTATATTCAATGGCACTTTGGCTGGTTACTTTTCCTCCTCTCGTGGATTGAGACAGGGTGACCCACTAGCCCCTAGTCTCTTTATTCTTGCAGAAGAAGCCCTTAGCAGAGGTCTACAATATTTGTTTCAGAGAGATCTGATTACCCCTTACTCTACATTCATCAATGGACCTATTATTTCTCACTTACTTTTTGCTGATGACACTATTCTTTTCACGAATGGACGTAAATCCTCTCTACGTAGGCTTATGGCTTTTTTAACTATCTATGAAAAATGCTCAGGGCAATTGATCAACACTAGTAAGAGTGCCTTTTATATTGCTAATACAGCTCCCCGTCGCAGAATCAATCAAATTTCAGCAGCTACCAACATTCCTCACAAGCACTTCCCTATTATTTATCTAGGCGCCCCTCTTTTCAAAGGTATTGCTAAAGCAACTTATTTTCAACCTCTATTGGATAAGGTGAGAAAGAAACTTACTTCTTGAAAATCTAGCCTTCTTTCTGTTGGTGGTAAATTGATTCTCATCAAGCATGTTCTTACTTCTATTCCAATACATATTCTTGCTGGGCTTTCACCCCCTAAAAGTGTGTTAAATTCTCTGGAGCACTTGTTTGCTGCTTTCTTCTGGGGCTCCTCTACTGCAGGTAAACGCAAGCATTGGATTGCCTGGAAACACTTGGCTAGGCCAACTTCTGAAGGAGGTATCGGTATCAGGTCACTCTTTGATTTATGTAGTGCTCTCAAGGTGAAACTTTGCTGAAAAATCTACTCCCACAAAGGCATTTGGAGTGACTTCATTCACAGCACTTATCTTCGTCATCATCACTTGGCATCTTGTCCATCTACGGGCTCTCCCCATTGGAAGATGGTTTTAAAACATAAGCATTGGATCTTGGACAACACTTGCTGGTTGATAGGTCATGGTAATTTATCCTTTTGGCACGATAATTGGTCTGGCTCTGGCATTCTTAGAGATTACATTTCCGATGAACAATGGTGTGACATTAACTATACTCATGATTGGAGGGTTCACGATTTTCTACTTCACAGATGGGACTATTTGCAGCTTTTGCCTTATGACATATCCTTTGTTATTACTAATCGCACTAATTCAATAGTCTGCATACAAGGTCCTGACAAGCTCATCTGGAAACCTGACTCGCATGGTCACTTCTCTACCAAATCAGCTTGGAATATTGTTAGACCTAGAGAGAACTTCCTTCCTATCACTAAATGGATATGGCATCATCTCTTGCCTAAGAAGATCTCCATTTTTATTTACAGAGCTCTTATTGATAGACTACCCTTTGATAATAATATTCAAAGGATGGGCATCCCTATTGTTTCTAGATGTGCATGTTGTTCCTCACCATCTCAGGAAACTTTGAATCACGTTTTGGTCCATAGTGAGAGGGCTAGGTTCTGTTGGTCCTTTTTTCAGGAGACTTGCCAGCTATCGATCCAGGTGACTTCTTTCCCTCATATATTCTCCTCATTTATGGCTATGTCTTCTACCACTTCTGTTTTTTCTTTTTGTATGGGTATTACTCCGTCAATTGTGGCTTGATTTCTTTGGAAAGCTAGGTGCACAGCTCGTTACGACAATACTTCTTGCAGTAAAGAAAGTATCCTATCTCAAAGTCTCTTCCTCATCAGAGACATTGCTTCTCTCTACCACCCTAAGAAGATTTCTACCTCTACTGAAAGGACTTGTCTAAGGGCCTTTGGTTTGTCAGACAGTTTTACTCCATCCAAGCCCGCCCTTGTTCACTGGGCTCCTCCTCCAAGAGGTACATTCAAACTTAATACTGACGGTTGTTGCAGAGGTAACCCAGGTCTAGCAGCAGGGGCAGCTATTCTTCGAGATGATGATGGCCAATTTGTTTTGGCTTGCTGTGAATTTTTTGGAGATACCTGTAGTATAGTCTCAGAGATTAGAGCCATGCTTCTCGGTTTAAAGATGTGTTATCAACAAGGCTACCTTTCTATTATTGTGGAGACCGATTGTTTAGCTCTGGTCTCGCTACTTAATACCGTTGATAATTCAATGCCTTGGATTCTCTACCCTTGGTGGGATGAGTTGCTTATCTTCACAAGTTCTATGGATATTCGTTTTCAGCATGTGGTCCGTGAATGCAACAGAGCTGCGGATTCCCTAGCTAATTTCTCTTGCTCTGCACAGATCACCCGGATCCATTATGATACTTCAGATCTGCATTGTAGCGTCAAAGGGGAGCTCACCATGGATAGATCTGGTCTCCCTTATCTTCGCTGTTGATGCTTCCCTTTTTGGCTGTTGGTTCTTCTTGTACTCGAGGGTTTGGTTTATTGGGTTTATTTTCCTATATGTACCTGGCGAGGTAAGGCGAGAAGTCCCCCTCAGGTTTGTACCTTTATTTTGTGCAATAAAATAACAAGGGCGGCCCAGGGTCCTACTGAAGTTCTGGGTTTTAAAAAAAAAAAAAAAAAAAACCCTAAACCCTAAACCCTAAACCCTAAACCCTTAAACCCTAAACCCAAAACCCTAAACCCTAAACCCTAAACCCAAAACCCTAAACCCTAAACCATAAACCCTAAACCATAACCCCTAAACCATAAACCCCTAAACCCTAAACCCTAAACCCTAAAACCCTAAACCCTAAACCCTAAACCCTAAACCCCAAACCCTAAACCAAAAACCCTAAACCGTCCGCCACCCTTCTCTCTCTAGAATCCTAGAGAGAGAAGCTCTGGGTTTCTCCTCCTTGGCCGCCGGCCATGGACGGCCCCCAGGGGGGCGGGCAGCCCCCCCCTTTGCTGCAACCGATCACTCCGCAACCCCCTCAGCATCTGCTACCCTCGGTTGATGCAGTCCCTGGTGCTTCCCAGCCTCCACCAACGTTTTCTCTCTCAGCCGCCGCTCTCGATGCCCGTCTCAAGCAGCCGTTAATGCCCCAAACTACTGCGGCTGATCCCCGATCTAGAGGACCTTCTTCGTCCGCTCTGCGCTTAGATCAGACTTCAACCTCTCCGCCATCATGGCCAGCCCACCCTGCAGCGAAGTCCTTTGCCCAAGTTCTTAAGGAAAGCAAAGTCTTCCCCCCGGTGGAAATCAAGGTTCACGCACCAGCTTTCACAGACCTCGGGGAACCTGCGGTTTTCTTCTCCCAGGAAGAGATCGATGCTGCCCTCATTCCCTTCCAGTTTGCCCTTGTGGCAAAGACCCCGTTCGGCAGACCACCCTTCCCTGATATTAAGAGCCTCCTCTCCACTAGGCTCGGGCTTCAGTAGGAATTCGTCCTCAGCACCTTGGACAACAGGCACCTCCTTATTAGATGCACGTTGGAGGACGACTACCTCCGTATCCTACTCCGAGATCAACTGTACATCAAGGGTTTCCTCTTTCGTTTCCTCAAGTGGACACCGGAGTACGAGTGCGGAACGGAACCGCCCATCATCCCAGTCTGGGTCGATTTCCCAGCACTCAAGCCACATCTATTTCATGAAGCCTGTGTGCGCTCCATAGCCGGCAACCTTGGACAGGTTCTTCAGGTCGCTCTCCAAACTGTGCAAATCACCAACGCATCCTCTGCGCGCGCCTGTATCGAACTGGACGTCCTCAAACCTTGGCCGCAGCGTGTCTGGATTGGCATGGGAGCTTCTGGTTATTTCCAAGAGGTCAGGTACCCTCCCCCACCTCCTTATTGCACAGCCTGCAAACTATTGGGTCACCCTCAATTTGCCTGCCGGCGTTCGACCAAGCACCATGTTCCTCCTCCTTCAGCGGGTCCGTCTGGTTCTCTGCCTATTGACCCTCCAGCACAGCTGGACACGGAGAAGAGAAGATGCCCTGCACTGCCGGCTAAATCTACTCAAATAAATAAATCACTCGAGTTACATGACAAGGCCTCTCAGGGCCCGGAGAAAATCACCCGTCGCTGGGTTCATAAGGTTCCCTCCCAACCCCAAATCCCTGTTTCTAACTCTTTTGCTAGTCTTCGACCCACTGCAGTTGCTCCGGCAGGCCATCTTATGGAAGAGAGGGTTGCTCTGGAAACCTCTCCGCCTACGGTTGTTCCGCCGATTGGGCAGACGTCGCAGCAGCACGCTACCACTGTGGAGAAGAGAACTGCTGTGGAAGATCGCCGACTGCCGGTGATGTTGCCTGGATCGCACCCCCGACACTCTTCTCCCTCAACCCTTCTGAAGGCTGCCGGCGGTGCATCTACATCGTCCATGCATGATGAGCAGGCTAAGGTTGCCCATGTTGCTGATGATGCGCTGTCGAACCCTACCTCCACGTGCCCGTTCTTGCCTCCCCAGATTGCTCCCATGCAAAGCTCGACGGCGACGGTGCCTTCCTCCTTGACAACCCCTAACATGATGCAGGGATCTTGTGTCAGTAAAACGTGTCGGGCGCCGGCTTCCACTTTGCGTAAAGAAGACCCCTTGGAGAAGCCTACGGAGGCCGCTCCTCCTAAGGACATGGGGACCTACCTTGCTGATGCTGCTGGCTCAGACTCCATGCATAATGACACGCAGTTGGCCAAGCTGTTCAAAGCCCCTATTGATCTCGATCAGCTTCACAACCCTGCTTCGCCATCATGCCTGCCAGGTGTTCGACAGCGGCCCTCTTTTTTGGTTGAGGACCAGCGTACTTCAGTTGTGAACCATCCTTCCCCTGCGGCCCACGATATGCATGCCTCGGATGTCATGCCAGCTTCCTCGTTGCCACTGGAGGATCTATCGAAGACCACCGGATCCCTTACTTTGCGGGCCGTGAATGTTCACGACGAGGAGGTTCAGCAGGCCCAAGCCCAAGATTTCCAACATGAAGCTCACTTAAAGACCCTTACTACTGGGCCGACTGTTGATGCTGGATCACAACCGCCTACCATCCAACTGGATGCTATCTCTTACCTCCAACACCAAGGGTCCCTGGCTTCTCCGATGACGGATCCACCTGGCGTGCACCTAACTAGGATACACCTTCCTGCCATGCAAACCAACGTTTCTGAACAACACTATCAGCCCGCCCTTATTATTCAGGCTTCTGGTAATGGGGTTCTTAACTCCTATATGCTTCCTCAAAATATCCAGCCGGAAGCTCGTCAGCTAACTGCTGGTGCCCCCCTGGCCACCGAACCCATGCGAAGCTCCACGTTGGCTACCATGTTGGCCCCCATCGCCCCACAGACTGATGCCCTGCATGCATGCACGCCAGGTGTTCGACGAAAGGCCTCTCATTTTGCAGAAGACCTGCATTTCTTGCTTCTTGGGCCCATGCACTTAGCTCCGCCTTGCGCCTGTGAAGATCCGCTCCAGCCTCGAGACCAGGCCCACCTGTCTACGCAGCAACCTGTCACTCTCCCTCTTAATGGGCTGAGTCCTCACCTTGAAGTCTCGTAAGCTGATGCTGGGATTGTCCTGCGGGCACTGGCCCAAGAAGCCCTATCGGAAGCTCATGTGACTGTTAATGGGCCTGGCCTTTTGCCTATAAAAAATGGGCCGGCTGCTGGTGCTGGGGAGCGACCGCTTGTCACCCCTGTGGATGATACCTTATGCCCCCAGCACCAGGGGTCCTTGATGGCTTCCGATGCTGGAGGACAAAGTTCTCTTGTGCAGCAACAATCTTCTATTGAAGCTCAGGAGCGGATGGACGTCCCTACGTCTTCTAGCGTCGAGAAACAGGTGTCATCTACTCTTAATACTCCATGCATGCTCAACTCGGAGGATACCATGATACCTTCGCCTTATTCTGGTTATATGATTAAGAGCCATGATCCTGATCTTGTTTCCACTGATGACTCTACTACAGCCCCTCAAGAGGCCATGGAAAACTTGATTACTCAATTGAATCCCCTTCAAGTTAAATTGTCTATAAGTGTCGAGGATCAGGTGATATCCACTCACCATGTTCAGGGCGATGCCCCTGATCTGGATGCTCTCAATTTAGAAAATCCGTCTCAGACCAAAGAGAATCAGCAATTACTTGAAATCCACAAATTCAAACAAGCATTCTCATCCACTATTAATGCTCATGATACTATTAATGTGGACGTGCAGGATGGGTCTAATTCTCCTAGTTTGATTCAGCGTAAGAGCACAAGGCTCGCGAGGTCGCAGAAAAACAAAATCAAATTCAATGCTTAAGTCTCTGGTTTGGAATATTAGAGGAGTTGGTAGCTCCTCCTCCCTCCGCAGGCTGATATCTATATGCAAATCTAACAGGATTCAAATTGTTGCTATTATTGAGCCCATGATCAACAATTCCTCCATGCAGCGTATTTCTTTGCAGTTGGGCCTCCATAAGTATATTGCTTCTAATATGGATAATGCAAAAATCTGGATTTTCTGGCACTCATCTGTGGACATAGATGTCTTGCATATCAATGACAATTACATTACTCTCAAAGTGAAAGATGTGATGGAGCATATGATTACCTTTGTTTATGCTAGTTGCCGCCTGCAGGACAGAATTATCACTTGGGATGATATTGCTTCCTTTTCTTATGCTATTAATCTCCCTTGGATGGTGATTGGAGACTTTAATTCTATTCTATATTCTTATGAGAAATTTGGTGGCAATGCTCCTCTTCCTGCTTCTGCCCATGCTTTCCATTCCTTTATGCAGGACTGTGGACTTAGTGATCTTGGATTCAGTGGGTCTAGCTATACTTGGCGCAATGGTCAGCAAGGACTTAATTGTATCAGAGCCAGATTGGATAGAGGTCAATGAAGATAGATAGCATCTTTTACGTCCCCGTTCTGAGGGAAGGCACCACGGTCTTTGATGGGTGGAGGCCATGCGTCAATCATCCCTATACTCTTCTTACTCCTCCGTGGAGCAGGCATGTGTGAGAGGGGAAGAATACTATCAAAGTTTTCATGTTTCTCATTCTCTACAAGCAAACATTGGGATCATGCTTCCACCCATATTCATTATGTTTTAAGAGTTACAAAGAATAATCTTGCAGATTCTAACAGTCACAAATGTGTTAGAATTGGATGGCCTCAAAGCCAATCATTGTACATTCTAGTTCAAGATTATTAATCAAGGCAATTATTTCTTCATTTAATAGTTCTCGCAAACGACTATCGTAATGAAGGTCCATAGACAAATGTATGGGATATTGAATCATGATGAGATCATGATAGTGAGATCAATATCCTAAGGCAATTGTCTTAAATAGTTCTCGATCATAGGATATTTGAGATGGACATTAAATATCCGATAAGATCGACACAAGTTATGTCTGCTCATATGATGAGGGTGAATGATCTCACATTCACTCGTGTGGTGACACTAAGACAAACAAGTAGGTGCTCATTAGAGAATGAGTTCACTGAACAGACCCAAATAAGAATTCCTGGATGGTAATTATACCTATTAGTCAACCAGGGAATTCTATCGTTGCAGTAGCACAGTTGGTCCTTTGACCTAAGTCACCAATGATACCTTGTTTGTGGACCATTGTATCTTGATTCTCTGACTCGTGCACTTTAACCATTAAGTCCACCATAATCGGTCTTTCAGATACAGTGGAAAGCTTGCGAAGGTAATTGAGTGAACAACAAGGGATCACTCACTCTTGGTATAAGACTGGAGAGAGAATGTCCTATGGATGTGTACACAGAAATCCCTGGCCAGGGTCAAATGAAAGAGATGTCTTTCTAGATATTAACTGTGTACTGGAATCCATCTGGATAATGCAATAGAGGGTTTGACTATAAAACCATACCCTTGCGTTATCGGGACATTGCATGAGTGAAGGATTATATCTGTGCGGTATCGGCAGACGGAAAGGTTCAATTGAAGGGAACAGTATCCCTTATATCTTCTGGGATCATGAGGTAGTGTTTGGTGCTGTTCATGATCAGAAGGCCAAGTGATTTAATCATCAGATGATAATTCACTTGTTTATTAAATTAATCATTTAACATGTGATGTTTAAATGTTAATTAATAAATATTAAACTTAAGAAACAGTTCTAAGTTTAATGGGCCTGCAACCGGACTGATATATGGGCCTAGAGGGTCACACACATAAGAGTTCTCGTCAGACGGTGAGAGATGTTAAATTTTATGCTTATCTGGGTTTTTGTGAAAAGCTGCAGGATAAACATGAAAATTTAATGGAGAATTATCCAAGGCCAAACTCTTGGATAATCATGAGGATTAACTCTTGTGCTTATCCTTATTTCTATATAAGGAGGGCCAAGGGGGAGTGGTAAAAAAGGTTGGTTGAACGAATTTTTACTCCCCAGATTCTCTCTCTCCTCTCTCTCTCTCCTTCTCTCTCTCTTGGAGTGGATCTGTCTCTCTCCGCGCATGGTGGATTTGAGATCTGGTCGGAGCACTCAAGTCGAGGAGGAAAACGCGTCTGCTGCGGGAACTCGTGTGGATACCTCTAGAGATCGTGCGCGTGCGCGATTACCGAGTCGGCATCGTCCACGGGAGATTCGAAACCCCGCAAAGGTGAAGAACTGTTCTTCCCGCGTTAGTTTTAATGTCCGTTTTACAACCCCAGCAACCGATACAATGGAATCATTTTTTATTTCCGCTGCGTTCTTGGCGATTCCTTACAGTGGTATCAGAGCCAGGTTCGCTGGTTCGGTTGTAAAACGGCACCGTTTTGTGTGTTTTCTCGTTATGCGTGAAGAACCCGTATTGTACGTGTTCTTGGGTTAAAAATTATTTTAAATAATCTGGGAATCGTTCCCACGTTTTTAGAAGGTCTAAAACTTGTTGGGATTTGATCCCAGATTTTATTTTGGGTTTTTCGGAGTTCGTCATGTGATGATGAACCGGGGTACTTCGGCGGCTTCGTACGTGCATCCCAAGCGTTGGGATGACCGGCCGAATCTCTAGATCTCTTGGTGATAGTCACCACTTCGCATTGGACATGGAGATCAGCACCGGAGTGCCCTTGGAGATGCTAAAAATCGAGCCCGAACTCGGGTTTTTAAACCTGGAAAATCAGATTTTCAAGGGGAGTTTAGGGCTCGATCCAAGGGCCTTTTGGCCACCGCCGGCGACCCTGCCGGCGCCGGGCGTGTCGCCGGAGCAAGGGAAACGCCGGCAGGGGCCTGGCGCCGCCAGTCGCCGGCCGGCGGCGGCGCTGCGGCCCCTTCTTCCCGCCGGTCTGCTGCTGGCTAGGGTTAGCAGAAAATAGGGGAAGGAGGGCCGGTCGAGTTGCAGGTTTAGGGCCGAACCGCCCGGTCCCGACCCGGTCGGACCGGGCGGCGCCCTGGCCGAGCCAGGGTCCTGGGCCCGAACCGCTTGGGCCCTAATGGGCTAGGCCAATTTTTGGTTAATTAAAAATTAATTTTTTAATGCCTGTTTAATCCCATTAAACCCAATTTTAGCCCATTTAAGCCAGTTTTAAAATTTTTTTAAAACATAAAATTTATAGAAATAATTAATAATTGTTATTAATTATTTTTTTATGGTTATTAACAGGTTATTAAAATGTTTAATAACTGTTAGTCTATTAAAGGGCTTTATAATTAATGGGTGTTAGTTAATTATTTAAAATTATTTTAGATAATTAATTTCCCTGTTAATTTGATTAGTTTAAAATTGTTTTAAACTAATTTCATGCATAACTTGATTACTCTTAATGTTCAAATTGTTTGAATTTGGATTTAGATTAACTGAATAGTTTAGTTAGTTTATTTGTCAATAATGTTTTGAATATTATTGATTATGTAGAAATAAATGTTATTTCGAAAATTATTGGTATTATAATTTTATATTTATAAAATTTAATACCAAACTGCAATTATGTGATGATTGTGATGCATGTGATGTGTTTTATGGTGGGATGATCATGGACTTAGAATTTTCATGTGATGAATGATGTGAATGTATGCGATGCTTATTTCATTTGGTATTTTAAATAGGACCTGCGTGTCCTCCTCTCTCTTAATCCAAATGTACTTTCTACCTTCCTATAAGATTGTACTCTCCTTAATAAGATCAAGGTTTCTAAATGTTTAAATGTACATTTGTGGACCTGCGAGTCCTGAATTTCATATTTTAATGTATTGGATTAAGCTAAGAGGACGGGATCTTCTGAAGACACCTCTGGAGGAAGGACTCGCATCAAATGGAACCAGTGTTGCTGTTTTCACATTAGGATCCTATTATGGATCATCGTTTGGCTCCGATGATTCCATAGTAGCTTTAACAGTCCATGATCATCCCCATTTAATTTTTTTTTGCACATATGTGATATTTGTGGACTATGCTATCTTATATATATTTCTATTAAGTATATTGATACTTCAAATTGAAATACTATTGATAGCACGATTTTTTACAAATCAAAATCAAATCCCTCTTTTAAAACTTAAGTTGTAAACGTGAGATATTAAGAATAATCCACGTAACCCACCATCATTATAGATCTTAGGATAATTCTTATCTCAAACGGATTTGTTGTGCTACCACAAGGTCTGTTTGATTTAGAAATTAAACTAGGTCTACGACATGTGATGTCATTAAGATGAATGGACAAATAGTATAGTTTTGTTGTGCTACCACAAGGATTGCACTATGAATTCATGTCATCTAAGTAATGATGGATAAACTTAACTGAATCAAATTAATTTGTTGTGCTACCACAAGGTCATTCTGATTCAGGGGTTAAATCGATCGGATATTGCAAACGTTGCAACTGTCAAGAGTTGACTGCCTAAGGGACTTGATGTGATTTGTTGTGCTACCACAAGGTCACATGCATGTTGCCCGAAGGATTCTGATCCCCACTAGGAGATCACCGGAATCTCCCGTTCTGTATCTTAGAGGGTCATACAGATCGCCGAAAAATAGTGGGAGCATAAATCTAGATTAAAAGTCCTTAATCTGATTTTAAGAACTATCTGCTCATTTTTATATATTTCCATGTAGGTCGCTATGTCGTCACCTAACCCCCTCCGATGCATACTTGATGCAAACAAACTCACGGGACCAAATTACATTGACTGGTTACGCAACCTGAAGATTGTCCTCAGGTGCGAAAAGCTAGCCTATGTCCTGGATCAACCAGATCCAGTGCAACCCGATGATAATGCTAACGAAGATGAATTAATGATGTATGAAAATTAGAAGGAGGACTCTGTCAAGGTCCAGTGTTATATGCTCGGTTCAATGAACAATGAACTGCAGCGACAGCATGATAACATGGAACCTAAGACCATTCTGAATCACCTACAAGAGTTGTTTGGTGAACAATCCAGAACAGAAAGATATGAGATATCTAAGAAATTGTTCAGGACCATAATGAGCGAGGGCACATCTGTGCAAACTCATGTGCTCAAGATGATAGAATGGATTGAGAGGCTTGCTGTGCTGGGCTTTGTTATGAACAATGACCTGAGCATTGACTTAATCCTACAGTCCCTTCCAGATTCATTTTCACAATTCATTATCAACTTCAATATGAACAAAATTGAAGTTTCACTAGCTGAGCTGCTCAACATGTTGAAGACAGCTGAAGGCACTATCCAGAAAGATAAGCCAAGTGTAATGCTTGTTGGTAAGACCAACAAGAAAAGAAAAGCTGGACAGACCTTTAAGAAAGGTAAGCCTAAGAAGCAAGTGAAAAGCAAACCGGCGGCACAAAAGGACAAAGCTAAAGTCAACGATAAAGGTCAGTGTTTCCACTGCCATAAAGAAGGTCATTGGAAGAGAAACTGCAAGATTTATCTTGCAGAAAAAGCAAAGGAGAAGCTTGGTGAAGCTTCAGGTATTCTCATGATCGATCTTAACTTGTCTTATAGAGAATCAACATCCTGGGTATTAGATACTGGATGTGTTTCTCATATATGCAATAACTTGCAGGTGTTAACAAGTAAGAGAAGATTGAACCGCGGAGACGTGGATCTGAGGCTCGGGAAGGGAGCAAAAGTTGCTGCGTTAGCTGTGGGGACAGCAAGACTTCAGATGCCGTCAGGAGACTCTCTGGAACTGATAGATTGTTATTATGTTCCAACCATTATTAGGAATATCATATCTATTTCATGTTTAGATAGACAAGGATATTCTATGAAACTAGAGAATAAAGGTTGTTCAATTTATCAAGGAGATAAATTGTTTGCTTCCGGGTATTTATTGAATGGATTATATTTACTTGATATTTCATGTGATGTTTGTCTGGTAAATAATTCTCTTGAATGCTTAGATAAGGATGTGAATAAATCGTACCTATGGCATTGTAGGCTAGGTCATATAAATGAGAACAGGATCATAAGGTTGCAAAAGAATGGATATCTTGATCCATTTGATTATGAATCATTTGCAACCTGTGAAGCTTGTCTCATGGGAAAGATGACCAAAGTTCCATTCTTAGGACATGGAGAAAGAGTTAAGGACTTATTGGAACTAATACATAGTGATGTATGTGGTCCAATGTCCACTCATAATATGGGTGGTTACTCATACTTTGTTTCATTTACAGATGATTTCTCAAGATATGGCTACATATATTTGATGAAATATAAGTCAGAAGTCTTTGAGAAATTTAAAGAGTTTAAAAACGAAGTTGAGAACCAGACTGGAAAGAGTATTAAAACTCTTCGATCAGATCGAGGGGGTGAATACTTAAGTACAGAATTCACAGAATATCTTAAGGATAATGGTATTTTGTCTCAATGGACTCCTCCCTATACACCTCAGTTAAATGGTGTATCGGAAAGGAGAAATCGTACTCTATTAGATATGGTACGATCCATGATGAGTTATGTCAAACTTCCAATCTCTTTATGGGGATATGCACTGTTGACTGTTGCATATCTGTTAAACAAAGTTCCGAGTAAATCAGTACTTTCCACTCCATATGAGATATGGAAAGGAAAGAAACCAGACTTTAAGCATGTTAGAGTCTGGGGTTGTCCTGCACATGTCAAAAGACATGATCCAGACAAACTGGATTCCAGGACAGAGAAATGTAGATTTGTGGGATATCCAAAAGAGAGTTTTGGATATTACTTCTATCAGCCCAGCGATCAAAGGGTGTTTGTCGCAAAAAGAGCTGTCTTCTTAGAGAAAGAATATCTTTCAAAAGAAGACAGTGGGAGCAAGATAGAACTGGAAGAAATTCTAGACTCACAAATCAACACTGGTTCATCTATTGAACCATTGACTCAAGAACTTGTTCAAGATGATACACAAAAGGTTCGCAGATCAGGTAGAGTGCCTAAGCAGCCTGAAAGATATGTTGGACATATCGATGAAGGCAAACCAAAAGTGCACTTAAATGAGGATGATGATCCTCAAACTTACCTAGAAGCCATAAATAGTCATGAATCAGAAAAATAGCAAGAGGCAATGGATTCTGAAATTCAGTCTATGTATGCCAACCAAGTTTGGAACTTGGTTGATCTGCCAGAAGGTATGGTACCTATTGGCAGTAAATGGATCTTTAAAAGAAAGATCGGGGCAGATGGACAGATTGACACATACAAGGCAAGGCTTGTAGCAAAAGGATATCGTCAAAAGCAAGGCATTGACTATGACGAAACTTTTTCTCCAGTTGCCATGATTAAGTCAATCAGAATACTTCTTGCTATCGCTGCATTCTACGATTATGAAATATGACAAATGGATGTGAAAACAGCATTCCTTAACGGGAACCTTCAAGAAGAGGTGTATATGATACAACCTGAAGAATTCACTTCCAAAGAACATTCAAGCAAGGTATGCAAGCTGCAAAGATCCATCTATGGATTAAAGCAGGCATCCCGAACTTGGAACTTAAGATTTGATGAAGCAATCAAATCTTATGACTTCATTAAGAATGAAGATGAACCTTGTGTATACAAAAAGGTTAGTGGGAGCGCAGTTACCTTTTTGGTACTTTACGTTGATGACATTCTACTCATTGGGAATGATGTACGAATGTTATCATCGGTAAAGACTTGGTTATCCAAAAACTTCTCCATGAAAGATTTGAGAGAAGCATCCTATATTCTGGGAATAAGGATCTATAGAGATAGGTCCAAAAGGATGCTTGGCTTGTCCCAATTTATGTACATAGATACCATAGTCAAAAGGTTTGGCATGAAAAATTCCAAGAGAGGCCTTGTTCCTATGAGGCATGGAATTTATCTCTCTAAAGAAATGTCTCCCAAGACACCTGAAGAGAGAGCATACATGGATAGAGTTCCTTATGCCTCGGCAATAGGATCTATCATGTATGCAATGCTATGTACTAGGCTTGATGTGGCACATCCATTAAGTGTCACCAGTAGATATCAGGCTGATCCAGGTGAGGAACACTGGAAGGCGGTGAAATGTATCCTTAGATACTTGAGAAGGACTAAGGATCTATTTCTCGTTTATGGAGGAAACGACTTAGAACTTCGAGGATTTACTGACTCGAGTTTCCAGTCGGATATGGATGACAGCAAATCCATGTCTGGATTTGTGTTCATGTTAAATGGAGGTGCAGTAAGTTGGAAGAGTTCCAAACAGGAAACTACTGCAGATTCGACGACCGAAGCAGAATACATTGCTGCAGCTGAAGCGGCCAAGGAGGCGGTTTGGATGAAGAAGTTCATCTCGGCGCTTGGAGTCGTTCCAAGCATTTCAGATCCTGTTCCATTATTGTGTGACAACAATGGGGCAATTGCTCAAGCAAAGGAGCCAAGATCACATCAGAAGTCAAAGCACATTCTGAGACGATTTCATCTGATTCGTGAGATTATCGCCCGAGGAGATATAGTAGTTGAGAAAGTCTCATCTGAAGATAATGTAGCAGATCCCTTGACTAAGCCATTGTCTCAAAACAATTTAGAACGTCACCTTAAGTCTATGGGACTTAGACACATGGGTGATTGGCTATAGTCCAAGTGGGAGAATGTTAGAATTGGATGGCCTCAAAGCCAATCATTGTACATTCTAGTTCAAGATTATTAATAAAGGCAATTATTTCTTCATTTAATAGTTCTCGCAAACGACTATCGTAATGAAGGTCCATAGACAAATGTATGGGATATTGAATCATGATGAGATCATGATAGTGAGATCAATATCCTAAGGCAATTGTCTTAAATAGTTCTCAATCATAGGATATTTGAGATGGACATTAAATATCCGATAAGATCGACACAAGTTATGTCTGCTCATATGATGAGGGTGAATGATCTCACATTCACTCGTGTGGTGACACTAAGACAAACAAGTGGGTGCTCATTAGAGAATGAGTTCACTGAACAGACCCAAATAAGAATTCCTGGATGGTAATTATACCTATTAGTCAACCAGGGAATTCTATCGTTGCAGTAGCACAGTTGGTCCTTTGACCTGAGTCACCAATGATACCTTGTTTGTGGACCATTGTATCTTGATTCTCTGACTCGTGGACTTTAACTATTAAGTCCACCATAATCGGTCTTTCAGATACAGTGGAAAGCTTGCGAAGGTAATTGAGTGAACAACAAGGGATCACTCACTCTTGGTATAAGACTGGAGAGAGAATGTCCTATGGATGTGTACACAGAAATTCCTGGCCAGGGTCAAATGAAAGAGATGTCTTTCTAGATATTAACTGTGTACTGGAATCCATCTGGATAATGCGATAGAGGGTTTGACTATAAAACCATACCCTTGCGTTATCGGGACATTGCATGAGTGAAGGATTATATCTGTGCGGTATCGGCAGACGAAAAGGTTCAATTGAAGGGAACAGTATCCCTTATATCTTCTGGGATCATGAGGTAGTGTTTGGTGCTGTTCATGATCAGAAGGCCAAGTGATTTAATTATCAGATGATAATTCACTTGTTTATTAAATTAATCATTTAACATGTGATGTTTAAATGTTAATTAATAAATATTAAACTTAAGAAACAGTTCTAAGTTTAATGGGCCTGCAACCGGACTGATATATGGGCCTAGAGGGTCACACACATAAGAGTTCTCGTCAGACGGTGAGAGATGTTAAATTTTATGCTTATCTGGGTTTTTGTGAAAAGCTGCAGGATAAACATGAAGATTTAATGGAGAATTATCCAAGGCCAAACTCTTGGATAATCATGAGGATTAACTCTTGTGCTTATCCTTATTTCTATATAAGGAGGGCCAAGGGGGAGTGGTAAAAAAGGTTGGTTGAACGAATTTTTACTCCCCAGATTCTCTCTCTCCTCTCTCTCTCTCCTTCTCTCTCTCTTGGAGTGGATCTGTCTCTCTCCGCGCATGGTGGATTTGAGATCTGGTCGGAGCACTCAAGTCGAGGAGGAAAACGCGTCTGCTGCGGGAACTCGTGTGGATACCTCTAGAGATCGTGCGCGTGCGCGATTACCGAGTCGGCATCGTCCACGGGAGATTCGAAACCCCGCAAAGGTGAAGAACTGTTCTTCCCGCGTTAGTTTTAATGTCCGTTTTACAACCCCAGCAACCGATACAATGGAATCATTTTTTATTTCCGCTGCGTTCTTGGCGATTCCTTACAAAATGGACATCAACATTAATGGCAATTTTGATGGGATATTGTTAAAAGGATGATATATATAATATTGAGTAAATAAAAGTATTATATTTGTGTGTATAGAGGTACAATTAATATGTAATTAATGCAATTTAAATTTATTGGTTGAATCTCATCTCAAAAGGGCTGGCTTGGAGCAATGTTAAGTTGTCTTGTTTATGATCTAGAGGTCACAAGTTCGAACTAAGGAAATAGTCTCTCTACTTAGCAGGGGTAAGGCTGTGTATATCGTCCCTTCTCCAGACCCTACAAATGGTGGGAGCCTCATGCACTACGTACGCTCTTTTCGGTTGAATCTCATCTCAAAGATCTATGAATCTAAAGACAACGTATTGAATGAAAGAATGGATTATCAAGTCATTTATGAAATCATTTTTATAAAGGTTGGAAATTGCTCAAGATCCCGATCGTCTTGTAACCATACACTCCACACGGATGATGGACTGTGAATCGTACAGTGAGGATGGATCTATAACCAACTAGATGAGTAGTAAGGAGGTTTCAACTGAGTTTTTATAGGAAAACTCCATAATGCTAAAGTCAAGTTGATGGAAGAAAAGGGAGATGACAAAGCTAGATAGCTTTATGGTGCTTCAAATTGTCTATGATTGTGTACCTTCATCAAGGTTTCTTCCTTTCTGTATTCTTCGTATAGGCAATCAAATGAATCTTCCATCATGTAAGAAATCTATGCAACACGCAACAGTATAGTTATTATTGGGCAAATGGGTAATACCCAAACCCAAACTTAATGGGTCCATACCCATTTTTGATAGCCTCATATAGGAGACATGACTTACATTCCAAACATCATGGCCTTTGCTATAATTGGGCACTATTGCAACATATCACTTTTACCAAAAAGCCTAATAAACTCTCGCTTGCCACTATATCCAAGCATTTATGTAACATGGCACTTCTAATAATCTCCCTAATGTTACATAGAAAGTAGTTAATGAGTTGTTAAACCAAGGGCTGCAACTTTGGATGGGTCAACCCGAACCTAAGTGGGCCAACTCGATGGTTGGATCTGGTTGAACCCGATCAAGTTAGGGTTGGGATGGGTTAAGGTCGGGGGTTAACAAATTGTGGGAAAAAATTGAATTCTGCGTCTCTTGTTATTAATGGGAACAAATTGAAGCGTGATCTTCTCAAGACTTTTGAGAGGTTTGATAGAGATTGCGTGGCACCCGATTCCTCGGGGGCATTGGAGAAGACCTTCATTAATTCGGACCTACGTTCGAAATCTGATTGGAAGCCTGATTCACTCAGGGAGATCAACAGTTTGGGAGATCTCGAATCGGGTAAGAAAGAGGCATTGTTCTGGGTCTCGGATTCTCCCTCTACGGGTCTTAACGAACTCAAATTAACAGGTACGTCATTCGGGTATCTGAACCCGGGTATTGGGCACGACCTTTTCTTACTGCTGGGCCCTTTGTCTTCACCCGACCAGGTCCGATATGATCCTTTCCTCCTCACTCTAGTTCAAGATGGCTCTGCAGTTCCTCACGGAGGCCCGAACAGCTTGGCTGGGGACTCTTCTCATGATGATTTGTATTCTTCATCGCCAACGGACCAGGATGCAATCATGGCTGGGTCTGTTATCATGCCAGAAGGCTCTCCTTCGGCGATGTCGAGTAACGCCACCATTTTCAGTTCTGTGGCGGACAAGTCTGATCTGCCCAATCTCTCTCTTCTTCCAGGGATGGTCAGTGATAGTAATGGTCTGGAGTGTCTTGCCGATGAGGTTGGTAATTCTAAAGCCATTGTCCCCTTCATTCCCCCATCTGAACCTTTATCTGTTGTAAAACCGTGGGCTAAAGATATCGTTCAGTTTGGGAACAAGATCGGAGTGTCATTCCTGGGAAGGGAAGAGGTGGTTATCAGCTTCATTAAGAAACTGAGAAGAGCTGATGCACTGCAAAGTTCATCCAAGAACAAAGGAAATAAAGGTGGTAAGAAAATTGGCAAGAGGGAAATTTCTTATGTCCAAAATAATGAATTATTCGATGGACTAAGAGATAAAACAGTGGGAGGGAAGAATCTATTACTCAAATGAACATTTGCTCTTGGAATATTAGAGGGTTGAATGCGGACTCCAAACAAAGGGCGGTGAGTGATTGTATCCACAGCTATAAAATTAACTATTTTTGCCTCCAAGAAACCAAAATGGAAAACATAGATGCCCATTGTATTTCTAGGATCAGTGGATCCTCTTCCTTTGATTGGGTTTCCTTCCCTATAGTGGGTAACAGTGGGGGGCAGATTATCATGTGGAATGGTAGGTTATTTTAGGGGTCTTTATGTGACAAAGGATTATTCAGCCTCTCAGTTTGCTTCTCCACTATCAACAGCAACAAGAAATGGATTCTTACTTCTGTTTATGGACCAAATAAAGAACAAGACAATGATATTTTCATGCAAGAACTACATAGACTGGCAGCTTTATTTTCAGATAACTGGTGTGTTCTTGGTGATTTTAATGTGGTAAGGTTCCCCTGGGAGAGATCATGAATTCAGAAATGGTCTCCTGAGATGGAAAACTTCAATTGCTGGAATAATGACAGTGATTTGATAGATTTGGAGCTCCCTAATAGAAGATTTACCTGGTCAAATATAGCAAATCTGCAAAATTATATTATTCAATCAAGGATCGATAGAGTTCTGGTTTCTATTGAATGGATCAAGCAATTTCCATTATCATCCATCATAGGTCTCAATAAATCTGTTTCAGATCATATTCCTTTATTACTTAACCCACAATTTGATAAGAGTAATCACAGGATTTTCATATATGAACTAGCATGGCAGACTGAAGGAGGGTTTAAAGACTTGGTTTCTAACTGGTGGAAGGAGAGCCCTTCTTATGATTTTGCTTGTAAGACTTTATCCAATAAGCTCAAAAAGGTCAGGAGTTGCTTAAAGTCTTGGAGCTATCAGAAGTTGGAATCAAATGCTGCTATTAGGAGGTTACTTCTAAGTAAATTGGAATAATTAGAAGCTAAGGCAGATTCTCAAACTCTATCATCTGAAGAAGTTTTGGAACTAGGTTCGCTGAAGGTCAAATTCAATGAATGGCTTCATCTTGAGGAAGTCAAGTGGAAACAAAGAGCTAAAGAACATTGGCTTAAAGAAAGAGATAATAACACAAAATTCTTTCATGCAGTCGCAGGAGCTAAGAAGAGATCTCTCAAAATAAATCATATTAAGGTCGATAATCAGATTCTTGAATCAGAAACTGATATTAAAAATGCCTTCATCTCTTTTTATCAAGATATTTTCACAGAAAATGAACAATGGAGGCCTTCTTTGATGGAGGGTACTCTATCGAAAATAAATATTTCTCATGCTGAAGATTTATGTGCTGAATTCCTTGAAGAAGAGGTTAAGGACACTGTTTTAAGCATGAATGGCTACAAATCTCCCGGTCCCGATGGTTTCTTAATGGGATTTTATCAATTCTTTTGGGAAGTCATTAAGGAAGATTTAATGAATGTGAGGGAATTTCAACACAATCCGCAGTCCATCAAATCTTTCAATTTCACCTTCATTGTTCTTATCCCAAAGAAGGAGGATGCTGAGAAGCCTGTTGATTTTTGACTGATCAGTCTATTAAATGGTTGTTACAAAGTTATCACAAAGATCATGGCAAATCGACTCAAGAAGGCTTTGCAAAATGTTATTAGTATCAATCAATCTGCATTCTTGAAAGGAAGATTTATTCTTGACAATTTCCTTACAGCCCATGAAGCTATTCACTCACAGAAATGCAGTAAGAAATAAGGTGTTGTCTTAAAACTAGATTTTGAGAAAGCTTTTGATAAAGTGAATTGGATTTGTATTGAGAACACCTTGCTACTTATGAGTTTCAAACAAAAATAGATCAATTGGGTTATGAGTTGTATTACTACTGCTAAGTTCTCTATTCTTCTCAATGGTACTCCCCGTGGCTTCTTCAGTAGTTCTAGAGGGTTAAGGCAGGGAGATCCTATCTCTCCACTCATATTCATCATGGTCAGCCAAGTTTTGAGCTCCCTTTGGGATCGAGCAGCTTCACAAGGATTAGTTGATGGGTTTTTAACTAGCAAAAATGGTATTCAGTTATCTCATCTTCAATTCGCATATGACACATTGATTTTCTCATCCACAAAGGAATCCATGCTAACTAACATCAAGAGAATTCTGCTGTTGGTGGAGGCTATCACTTCTGCTGTTGCTCAGGATATCCCTTATACTATCAGAGACTATGTTGACTCTTTCTGTATCACTCAAAGTCATGACAGGGTTATCTAGAAATCCAACTCTCTAGGTTTGTTCACTACAAAATCAGTATAGCATGTTGTCAGATCTCACACCACTCCTATTTTTATGCTTAATTGGGTTTGGTGCTTTCAGATCCCTAAGAAAATATCCATCTTTATCAACCGGACGCTCGCTCACAGATTGCCCTTCGATGTCAATATCCAAAGAATTGGCATATCCCTAGCTTCTAAATGTGTTTGCACCCCCTCTAGTGAAACTCTTAATCATTCTCTTGTTCGTAGTGATTGGGCAACCCACTGTTGGAACTTCTTCAAAGATAGCTGCAATATCTCTATCCAGATGGATTCCTTTGATTGTATTTATTCCTCTTTCATTGGGCTCGCCTTAGGTACTTCTCTCTACTCTTTCATTATGGGCATCACACCATCTATTATTACTTGGTTATTATGGAAAGCTAGGTGTTCTGCAAAGTACAATAGTAAACGCTGCAGTAAAGTTAGCATCTTGCACCAAACTATGGATCTTATAAAGGACATTGCTACCATGTACCATCCTTAATCTTCATCTTCTGCTGCTCAAAGAGCTACCTTGCAAACCTTGGGTATTGTTGATAACTTCTCTACCCCTTTACCTATCTTTGTTAGCTGGTAGCCTCCCTCTAAAGGTAAATTTTTAGTTAACACTGATAGTTGCAGTAGAGGTAATCATGGTAATTCTACAGGTGCTGCCATTCTCAGAAATGACAAGGATAATGTTATTTTAGTTGCTTGTGAATCTCATGGACATACTCTTAGTATTGTTGCAGAGCTCCGTGCCATCATCCTTGACATCCAGATGTGTCTTCTGCAGGGTTACTCTTGTCTCACTGTGGAATCGAACTGTCTAGTCCTCATCAACTTGACCAATATTGTACGGGCAACTGTTCCTTGGACTTTATTCCACTGGTGGAGCAAGCTTTGCAATCTCAGAGACGGTTTGGACCTCCACTTTCGCCATGTGGCTAGGGAAGGCAATAGAGCTTCTGATGCCTTGGCCAACCATGCTTGTGATTTACAGGTCGATCAGTTGTATCATGCTTCCTCTACTCTGCCTACCATTGTAAAAGGGAAGATCACCTTTGATAAAAGTGGTCTTCCCCATCTCCGTTATTGAGGATTTGGGTTTTTAGGGGAATCTTGGTTTTATTGATGTACTGTTTCAAGGGTAAGGCAGTATGTCCTCCCCTTGCATCTTTAACCTTTTTATGATATAAAATACCAAGGACTGGCTCAGGGTCCTAGAGAAGTTCTTGGGTTAAAAAAAAAAAAAACGAAACCCCTAAACCTTAAACCCCAAACCCTTAAACCCTAAACCTTAAAACCCTAAACCCTAAACCTTAAAACCCTAAACCCTAAAACCCTAAAATCCTAAAACCCTAATCCCTAAAACCCTAAACCCTAAACTAGTTTGTAATAGGTGCCTTATGACTAGCCTTGAGGACACCTATATCCAACAGTACTTGAGAGTTGTTTTTTCTTTTCTTTATTATTGTACCTTCTTGGGATAAGGTGGGATGTCCCCTCCATGTATTTTGATTTGGTTCTATCTATAAAATATCCAAGGGCCTGCCCAGGATCCTAGATAAGATTCTAGGCCAAAAAAAAAAACCTAAATTCTAAACCCTAAACCCTTAACCCTAAAAAAAAACCTAAACCCTAAACCCAAAACCCCATACCCTAAAACCCTAAAACCTAATAAGTTTTCCAACCAAACTCTAACTTGACCTAGAATGCATCATACTAGATCCTACTACAGTGCGGTTGCTACATTGCGTACAGTTAACCACACACATTATTTCGACCTCATCTCATGTAAAAGATAAATAAAAATTAAAATGAATTCTTAAATATTCAATTCTCTTCCCAAAATTATTTTCATTCCTTTTGGTTTAATTTTCACCATGGATTGTGAGATATTCAATCTAAGCCATCCGATTTTACGTATGTAAATTGGTGATGAATACTAAAACCTTAAAGGATTGGAACAATCTTAAAGGCTAATTTGATGAATTTTCTGTTATTACTGTTTTTTCATAATTTTTTTAAATTAAGATTTGCATGTACCAATAGATGGCTAAGATTAAGCTTTAAGATTAGATATGATCGGATAGTCAAAATAAAGTCCAAGAGATGGAAACAACCGTAGGAAGAGTTACTAAATATTTAAAAATTTATGAAGATATATATTTTTTTAATATGGAGATATGGTCAGAAACAGTGCATGTAATGAACCGTATTCTAGCATTTTCTCATATACACGTGGTGCATCCAACTTGGGCTTCGTTTGTTTCTGCGTTTTGCATTTGAAAAATAACGGAAAGTTGTGTTTGAGGAGTCCTAACAGGAGGGTGCAGCTTCCCATTAATTGGGATGGAAGCTATTATCTCGTTTGGGATTTTAGCACATTACCCCTACATTTTTATACAACACTCTTTTGTTATGTGGGCAGAATAGGTATTTTATTCCCAATGATCTCCCAGTAGCGTCAGGAAGCAGGTCTTTCCCAGCTTTTCGCCTCTCGCGTCCCCCAGTCCATCTCTTCGACGTCAAAAGCGGTGGGACTCGCAAGCCAAGGCATCCTGGCACATTTGGAAATGATTACAGGTTGTCTGCATATTCTAATCACTGGAACCCCCAAAACGTGTATCCAAATGCGGCCTTAGATGCACCTCCCTCTAAAACTTCTTCCTCTCTATGTTAAAAAATAAAAATCATCAAAAAATTTAAAATATTGAATTATCCTCTCCTAGACATTTTCCCACTCATTGGGATCTAGTTTGCACGTGAAAGATACCACCGATTCATGGCACATTCTGGGAAATTTCATGGAGAAAGGATGTGTGCATGATCTCAATAGGATATCACACAATCATGTACCCTCTCTCATCTTGGAGGATATTTCATTGATTTTATGTTTCTTTTCCTCGAGGCATGAAGCGAGCAAGGTGGCTATCATACACCCAGATTTAAGGGCCTCATAGCTAAAACCCTTGCACAAAAAGCTACATGGGGATTTTGAATGACATTGAATACAATAAATACGTACAATTTTATGAAACAAAACCTAGATAACTAAATCTTTTCAGCCACAATTGGTAAACAGTCATGTGGAAGGAATCATACAGTTTTGGTGTCATATGCCACCTGAAATGTTTCCCGACTTGAAGGAGGTTCTGATACATGGTCAAGTACATATCATTGGGGATTGAGAGCAATATCTCCTTCAGCAAGCCAATGTCTCCATGGTTGACAACGACCGAAAACTTACTCCAGTCCAACACATTTGCAAAAGGAAGGTCATAATAATTAGAAAGTATCACAGGAATACAGCCATAATGTATGGCATCTGATATCCTTGCAGTGTTTACTTCATAACCCTTTATATGAAGGCAGTATCTACTCCTCTGAAATCCTTCTTCATAAGGGAAAGGTGGATTTCTGGAGAAAATATCCATGGAACTGTCATTTTCCCATTTTGATATTAGCTCTGTACGAACTTGAGAATTCTGTACACGTCCAGCAAAAAAGACAAGTCGCTTCCTGCAAGTTTTATGTAGAATTCTTGTAGCACAATCAAAAGGTCCTTGGAAATAGAAGAAACATGAAATTTGATAAAGCCATGATAATCATAAAATTGCCTGGTGATTTTCATCCATATATGCTCCAAAAAGTTAGAAGCAAGTCAAACTGCAAAGTAGCCATTCAAAAGCATCCATTGATTGCTTAGAAGTTGAAGGTCCACCTAAAAGGGAGGGGGGGGGTGGTCGACCAGGGAACCAGACATGCATCATGGATATGTGATAAACTGGTTAAGAACCTGACAGAACATGCTTACTAGAAGCCCTCTTTGGGAGTAAGCATTTTTTTAAAAAAAGGGTCCACAAAGTGTTCTATCCAGGAAGTCCATAAATGAAGCCACTGGCACACATATGATGACAGAGTAAAGCAATCATCCATTAGATCTGTGACACTGTTACCAAACATAAGGTGACTGTAATGCCTTTTGCCCCTCACCCTATAGCCACGCACCTTGGGTCTCCTTCCTACCTTCAGATTTCTCTCTCTCTCTCTCTCTCTCTGTGGCTGTATTCCCGGTACCCTTCCCATAACCCTGCTTGCTTCTCCAAGTAACCTAATATTCCAGGTTCTACACCATTTTCTTCCATTTTATGACTTGTAGAATCAGAGGGTAAGTGTTATACAAGCTCTCAAATTGTCACATCTATAATGTAATTGGGAATGAGAACATACCCAACACACTTTAAACATTTTTACTGCAATTTTATGTTAGTAACTCTCACGATGCATCACAATACCGGTAAAAGTCTTTTGTAAACAATGTTTAAGAAATGCTTATTGTAAACATGTTATCTCCAAATTGCTAATGGAAACCTCAAGACAAAAAGTAACTGTAGCTTAAATGTTAATGAAATAGTAGCTTAAATATTTCATTCTGAACTTCCACTCACAAGGTATAATGTGCATGACATGGTTTATGGTGCGTTGAGAAATAAGTGAGCTAGGAAGGACATAAGCCAAAGGAGAGTGAAATGGGCCTTGGAGAGGTCACAAGGAATAGAAAAGGAAAGAGTATAGAGAGGCATAGACATCATTGGGATCCAAACCAGTTTACAGCATTCAGGCCCATTTAAGAAGCTCCTCATAAAATTATGCTCATTTAGCGTGAACTTCACCTTAGTCCTTGGCATCATGGTCTATGAGGATGCATCTAAAGTGATGTATTGTATTTTTGTTTCCAGCAGTGCTCTCTCTAACATGTCTGTTGTCTATCTCTAACACATGCATTTCATCTTTTTTCTCTAAATGATAACTCTCAAAATAATGCATTCAGTTCATAACTTCATATAATCTTTCATCTTTATGTTCCATTCAATATTCAAATTTAGTAGTCAATTTTTTATTCTAATTTACCAAGGTTAAATGTCAAATCTTATATAAGGTTTTTACTTGATCTTCTTCAATGAAATAGTTAGTTCATTCTTAATGTTTTCCACCTTTAATTTTTGTTTTTAATGAATTCAAGATGTTGAATGCTTATCCTTGTACAATATAACTTATCTAAACTGGTTGGCGTTCTTTGGGCTTATTCAAATTGATTAGCACATTATTCTGAAGACTGGTGAGTAAATACATATCCTTGAATGTTCTAGTTATGTGCTAATCAAAATATCCTATTTTGTGACTTTGAATATAATAGTTCCCATGTAAACAAATAATTCCCTTGCCGTACATCAGATGCACAAGGTTAATTGTTAAAAGGTACAAAATGATCATGGTTTTTCATTTCATGATATTATATTTACAAGCTCCCTATGAAATAATATTTGTTATTTAAATATCTTTTACATAATATGTCTTCATCACCATGCATGCAGGATTCCAAACGTGTACTATACATGTGTGGAAAGAGAGATGTAGGGGCAGATCAAATGTGCCCTAGGGCTCATCTAACTTACATGAGCTCCCCCTCTTAATTTTACTATTTTACCCAACTCAATGCAGTACATACATATACATACACATTAAGAATTGTATAAATGTGGGGGCAGAGCATGGATGCAAAGGATATTTGTACAACAAAGGGTGTTTGTGACAATTCATGGTCATATGTTATTTGCTGAGAGATTCTTGTGACGATAAAGGAAGATTGGTAGAAATCAGGAAAAGTGGTGATCAAAGCAAAGCAGATTAATTATTTGACTTCCTTTGCATGGATTATAACTCCAGAGGGGAACTTCCGACAGACTGTCATTGAAAAGAAGCAGCAATATTGGCGGCTGTTGCTCACTCCTCATTGCTCTGTTGCCACAGCCCACAGCACCCTTTGGCAGGAGCTAAATGCGTTGGCAGCTTCTTGTTGAGGCTCATCAGTCATGAACCACCAGTTGCAACTCAATCTCTGTTGGCATGTGGGGGGCTTTGACAGATCATGGAGTGGAGAAGCCAACCTGATCTGTCCACCTTTGACCCATTCTTTTGAACCCATTTAACTCAATAATTCAAGGCTTTTATTTGACCAGTTCAGAGCAATCCACTTGTTCAAGGCTCCCACAACAATGGCTATTGATATCACTGTCCATATGTTGACATTAGCAGCAGTACGGTCATTACCAGAAGAGGTATTATATACCCTTATGTGGGGATTTCAATGCCTTAAACACATTTGTATGAGTTGTTTCTCCATTTTGATACAACTTTGGGCATTTGCAGGCACCCTTCCAAACAGAAGACAGATTATAGTCACTGCTCAAAGAGACATCCCATGTCCTTGTGTTGGTATAATACCTTGCCAAAGATCAGACTAATTCAATCCAAGCTTCCACAACCATTTAGATAACAGAGCCAAATTGAATTCCCGAATGGCCTTAACCCCCAGGCCCCCATTCACCTTACTCTTACACACTCACCCCCAAGCCACCTCATACACACCTTTGGTTGAATGCTCCAAACAAACCTTCCAGAAGAAATTGTACCTGACGGCCTCCAATTGACGAGCCACTGACATCGAGATTCAGAAAATGGAAAGGAAATAAATAGGAAGACTGTCAAGGACCAATTTACACAACACCAATCAACCACCTTAAGACAACAATCTCCCTTTCCACTCGGTCAAACGGGAGTGAAATTTCCTAACTACAGGCTATTAGTCTCTATTCTTGACCTTGTTAGGAGTAAGAGGAAGCTCTAAATAAGTGATGGGAAATGAGCCAATTTGATGTCCCTAAAAAGCTACGTTCTGTAGGTAAGAACTGGACCTATGAATCTGCAAGATCTGACTTTTTGAAAAAATCACCCTCAGGCCCGTAACTTCATCCAGCAGCTCCAAAATGAGCCTAACATATAATAATTGCTCCTCATCCTTGGAGACAAATAGAATAATATCATCAGCATACTGTAGATAACAAACCCCCTAAATTGAGCGGCAGCCTGGAAACCAGTGACATACCTAGCCTCCTCTACTCTCATCCACAATCTGCTAAGCACATTAGCCACCAATACAAATAACAAAGGTGACATAGGGTCTCCCTGCCGGATCCCCCACCCACTCGAAAGTAAGGTGTCGTGGCCCCATTAATGAGGATGGCAAAGTAAGTGGAAGACACACACTCCCTGATCCAGGATACCCATCTACTACCAAAGCCCATCTTTAGAAGAATATCAAATAGACAGTCCCAACTGACCCTATCATAAGCCTTCTCAAAATCAACCTTCAGCACCACTCCCTGTCTCCTATACTGCTTCATGACATGTTAAAACACTCATCGGCTATCAAGAAACCTTCGTGAATCTGCCTGCCTTTGATAAAAGCACTCTAGTTGAAACTAACCAGCCCACGGCTGACCTTCTCCAATCTAGTAGCCAACATCTTAGAAATAATTTTATACACAACAGCCTTTGAGAACACTGTGAGTTTTATTGATGCCTTAGAGATGTGACTTACCTTCTTGAAATTCCACAGCAGCCTCTACCAAAAGAGGGTGAACCACTACCCAACAATGCTGAAAGAAGAATAAGGGTAAGCCATCTGGCCCCGAAGCCTTATCTTCAGGCAACGTGAACAGGCCTGGTGGTTATACGCTACAATATGAGCCCTGGTTCACTATTTATCCGACTCTTTAAGCGGGTCATGATTTTTTTTTGAAGGCAGAAAAAAGCCACATTCATTCATTGAAATTGATAGAAAAAAGAGTACAGGGGCTGAAGAAAAAGAAACACTATAATTGTCTACCAAGACAGTAGACATTACATGAACCTTAAGAAACCCATAAACTCTCCTCTCAAGAAAACAGAAAACACCACACAACACACATCAAAACCCTCAAAGAATAACAATTTTCCACTGAGCACTTCTTGATATGATTGCAGAGTTTGAAATCTTGTCCCCACATCTTCTAAAAAACCATTCTTTTATGAAGTAAATACAATTTCCAATAATCCCTGCTGGGCACGAGAACTAGTTGCTGAAAATTCTGAAGTTCATTTCCCTCCAAATGGCCCAAAACATTGCTGACAGAAGAGATTCCCATAAACATTTCTCCTGATGAAAAGGACACATCTGCTTCCAATTTGCCGTAAGGCTGCCTACCGAAATGAAGCAGCCTTGATTGCAACCCAAGATTTTAAAAAGAGCCTTCCAAATAGCATCCACTATACTACAATTTATAAAAAGATGATCCGCAGTCTCTTCAAACATCCCATAGAATGAACACATTCTTTTGTTTGGGGTTAAGAATTTGAGCTTATCCCCCATAAGTAATATGCCCTAGGCTACCTTCCATATAAAAATTCTAATCTTGATAGGAAGGGATTTATTCCACACCTGAGAATCCTAGCTGACTTTGATCCCTCCTGAGTTCAACACCTTGTTTGCAGAGTTGACAGAAAGCTTCCCTCCTTGTTCCCATCTCCAGCTTTTGGCATCTTCCCTATCATTCATCCCTTGGAAGTCTTGAAGTAGCAAGTTGAGTTGTAGGAACTCCCTCTCTTCTTCAAAATGGAAATTCCTACAGAATTTAAAGTCCCAAAGCATACCTTGAGATGAAGAAATTCAGACATCACTTATAGTATTATTCCTATCTACTGTAATGTTGTACAAATTAGGAAATCTATCTTTTAGGGCTCTACCCTCCTTTCATGCATCTTCCCAGAATTTTACAGTTCGGCCATTACCCA
Source organism: Zantedeschia hybrid cultivar (assembly GCA_030544215.1). Taxonomy (NCBI): domain Eukaryota; kingdom Viridiplantae; phylum Streptophyta; class Magnoliopsida; order Alismatales; family Araceae; genus Zantedeschia; species Zantedeschia hybrid cultivar. Next base: position 52,327,859 of record JARZZO010000013.1, on the reverse strand, counting down.
CATTTATGTAAGTAGAACAATTATAAAAATCCCAGTTCTGTAAAATATTCTTCCATAAGTTTGAAACTGTACCACTGATCTGAAAACTTCTAATCCATACCTCATTATGAGAAAAATATTTACTTCAGATAATTCTAGCCCATATAACCTGATCTTCCTTTTCTATCCTCCACATCCATTTAACCAGAAGAGCTTTATTGATGTTTTGTATTGATGTTAAACCTACTCCCCCTTCCTCTGTGCTCCTACATACAAATTTCCATCCTATGTGATGACCATCCTTTACTTCCGGATTTTTGCCTTTCCAAAAGAAAACTGCTCTATTTGACTCCAATTTTTTATATACCATCTTTGGGATAGCAAAAATGGATAAAAAACAAATAGCCAAACTAGAGAACATTGATTTAGACAAAACCCATCTCCCCCCTGCTGAAAGAAGGATTCCTTTCCATCCTTGAAGTTTAAATTCAAATTTTCTGATCAAAGGATTCCAATAAAAAATATTTAACTTCCTGTTTGATAGAGGTAATGCCAATATATAATAGGGAAAGAAACTTATTGCACCTTGATCAGATTTGATAAAACAACCTTCTTATCCTCTGGAACTCTAATACCCACCATTTCACTTTTTGAGAAATTGATTTTAAGTCCAGTTACTGCTTCAAGAATCTTCAGCAAAATCTTCAAATTAACCATATTTTCTTCTTTTGTAGATGAAAATAAAATCGTGTCATCAGCATATTGAAGGTGAGTAACCTCATCTTCCATCCTTCTAACTTTGATACCCTCAATAATGTGACAATCTCTTGCTTTATTCCACATGGAACTCATAACATGTCCCACTATTATAAGGAGGAGAGGTGACAAGGGATCACCTTGCCTAAGTCCTCTCGAACTTCCAAAGTAACCGAATGGGACTCTATTGATTAAAATAGAGAATTTTACTATCCCACTGCAACTTGCTATCCATTCTATCCATTTCCTTTTAAACCCCATCAACTGCATAACTCTTAACAAACAATTCCAATTTATTCTGTCATATGCCTTTTCAAAATCAATCTTACACACAACACACTCCTTTTTCATACTCTTCTGATCATGAATACATTCATAAGCCGTCATAAAATTATCAAGAATAAATCTACCCTTAATAAAAGCTGCTTGATTTGAGTCTATCACCTTGCTGATCACTTGCTTGAGTCTTGTTGCCAATGCTTTTGTGATGATCTTGTAGCTGCCATTTAGTAAACTAATAGGCATAAAGTCTCCTAATCCTTCTGCACTGTCCTTCTTAGGAATAAGGACTATGAACGTAGAATTAAGAGATTTAATTTTCCAAGGCCTACTTTCAAATTCTTTTACAGTTGCCATAATATCTACCTTGATAATTTCCTAAAAATGTTAATAGAACCCTATTGAGAAACCATTCAATCCAGGAGATTTGTGAACATCCATACTGAAAACTGCAACCTTAATTTCCGCCTCAGAGAATGGTCTAATCAAGTTATTTGCCTCCTGTTCTGAAATCTGTTTGAACATGTTAGAACTGATCCCTGGTCTCCACTCCTCCTCTTCCTTAAATAGCTTCTCAAAAAAATTAACTACAGCTGCTCTCTTCTCCTGCTCCTCATATATAGTATGATTGTCAACCTTCAAAGATTCTATTAAAATTCTTCTCTTCTTTCCACTGGCCATCGCGTGAAAATAGGAAGTATTTTTATCTCCCTCCTTTAGCCAAAGTTCCTTTGCTCTCTGCTTCCGCTTGATTTCTTCCCTTAATGACCAGTCAAGATATTGCTGTTTTTTATTTTCCCATAACTGAATTTCTTCTGTAGTTATCAAATCTTGATCATATTTGGCTTGAAAACCTTCAATCTCTTTAAGTAAATCCTTTTGGGCCCTAGCTGCTGCTCCAAAGGTTTTCTCACTCCACTTATTCAGATTCTTCTTCAGCCATTTAAGTTTAGAAGCCAGATTATAACAAGCATTTGAATGAAGAGGGGCTTCCTTCCACCATTTAGAGACTAGATAAAAAAAATCCTCATGTTTCAGCCAGGCCAGTTCAAATCTGAACATTCTATCCTTATTTCTTCTATTCTCTCCAACAACAAGCAATAGAGGAGTATGATCTGAGAGAAACATGCTAAACTTCTGCTGCCACTGTGGGGTAATGAAAAATCTGTCAATTTTTCATTTAGACCTAGCATTGGCCCAAGTATAGGACACTGCTGTGGAATCCACTTCAATAAGGCTGCAAGCATTCACCCAATCTCCAAAGGATTCCATCTCAGAAGTCCAAAACAACTGATTCTCTCTTTCTCCTGGGAACCTTACAGCATTAAAGTCCCCTCTCACACATCATGCCTCTGCACTAGTATATTGCAGATCCCTTAATTCATTAAAGAAATCCTTTTTTGCATGCATATCTTGAGGCCCATACACACCTGTGAATGTCCAAAGGATATTTTTGCTTTTCAACTTGAAATCAATGGAGATACAATAAGCCCCCACTCTAATATTGCACCACTGAAGTACATCCTGGTCCCATAATATCATAATTCTCCCACTCATACCATCGACCGATTTTGCCGCCCACCCTTTAAGTATGTTTTTTTTTTTTGAAGGTGACTGAAAGTCACTGTTTCATTAATGAAGAAGAATAATATGGTACAAAAGAAAACCCCATAGTCCATTACAACCTGGATGAGGCATACCCCAAACCAAGTCTTGCCTAAAACATAGAAGAAAATTACAAATATACTGATTTTATCCAGAAAATAAAACCAAAGATACAGAAAGAAAATCCTCAGAACAACAGGCTTCTCCATAAAACGTCCTTCTGAAGAATGACAGAGCTTCCTTCATTCAGAATTCCAGCAGCTTTTCCCCACTCTCCCACCCATCTAAAGGTGCTGATCAACAAATTAGAAGCACTTCTGAATTGATCACTAAACTTCCTCCTATTCCTCTCACACCAAATAGCCCACATCAAAGCCGGACAGATGATGAACTATAGATGTTCTTGACCCGGGTAAGGACATGCTTTAGACCACCAGTTTACAAGATCCAAAACAAAAGAATGGTCCACCCAAGTGATTCCAAAGATTCTACATAGAATCTTCCACTGAACTAAAATAATGCCACATCCCAAAAACAGATGGTTTTGGTCTTCCTCAAAGATAGTACAGAAAAAACATGAAGAACTCTCCGGGAGATGGAGTTTCTTGGCTCTCTTCCCCGTAAGTATTCTAGACCAAGCAATCTTCCATAGAAACACGTTACTCTTGTTAGGGGTATAGTTAGACCAAACCAAATACTTCCATCATACCCTACAACCACCATCATTAAAAAATTGAACAACAGATTTTACCGAAAATTGTCCATTAGAAGTCCATCTCCAAATTTTCTTATCTTGATTCTTAGCACGAATTTTGACACTGCTGGTAAGATTAATCAGCTTCAAGAGTTCCTCTGTTTCAGCTTCAGTAAGACCCCTTCTCGGTTGCAGATTAATATGGCCTGGACTACCAGTAGACAATACATCCGCAACCGAAGCCTGTTGGTTTAGAGTTATATTAAACAATCTATTGAATTGAGAGGAAAAGACCAATCTGGACCACCATAAATCTTTCCAAAATAGGATATCAACCCCATTACCAACTTGGAGCTCACAAGAGACGGCCATGAAATCAGCATTCTTGACTATATTCCTCCAAATGGGGGACAACAAATAGCTGTAGAAGGAGAAAGAGTCCATTTATTATCATCGTGGTAATATAAGTCATTGACAATACCTGCCCAAATGGTTTCCGAACTCTCCCCCCTTCTCTACGGCCATTTCATGAGAAGGGCTTTATTAAAGGTTGCTACTTCACAGAGACCAATACCACATTGATCCTTGCTCTTGCATACATTTTTCCATTTGATTAACTGAATACCTCTCTTCACCCTTTTCCCTCCTGACCAAAAAAAAGCACTTCTGGCTGACTCTATGATATTCTCCACAGTCCTAGGAATCTTAAAAATAGATGCATGGTAAGTGGCCAGTGAAGAGAGGACTGATTTGGACAATATCAATCTCCCTCCTCGAGAAAGAAAACTGCCTTTCCACCCTTTCAACCTATGTTCAAATTTCTTAATTAAACCATCCCAATCCCGTACCCTGATTACACCATCCGATAGGGCCAAACCAAGATATTTTATAGGGAAAGAATTAATTCTGTACTAAAAAACATTCACAATCTCCTGAAGTCTGTCCTATGGTACATTTACCCCCACAACTTCAGATTTCTCATAATTAATTCGCAGTCTAGTAATGGCTTCCACCAGGATCAGCAACATTTTAATGTTCTGAATACCATCATCGCTTCCTAGAGTGAACATTAAGGTATCATCCGCGAACTGTAAATGAGATAAGATAATATTGCTCCGACCAATTCTGAACCCCTCAATCAGCCCCTGTTGAATAGCTTTGTCCTAAAGAGTACTCAAAATCTGACCAACCAACAAGAAAAGAAGTGGTGACAAAGGATCTCCCTGCCTTAATCCTCTAGAGCTCTTGAAGTACCCATGCGGTTCTCCGTTAATTAAGACAGAAAATGTGGATGAGGAACTACAATTCATAACCCATGAGATCCATCTCCCATTGAAACCCATGAGTTCCATAGTTTTCTGGAGGCAACTTCAGCTGATTCTGTCATAGGCTTTTTTAAAATCAAGCTTCAAAATGACACCAACCTTTTTTCTCTGCTTGAAATGGTGGATAGCTTCATAGGCTGCCATGTAGTTGTCCAAAATAAATCTACCTTTATAAAAAGGCAGATTGATTGCCGCCCACAATCCTGTGAATAACTTTTTTAAGTCTTGTTGCCAGGACCTTGGTTAAGATTTTATAGCACCCATTTAGTAAGCTTATTGGACGAAAATCAGCCGATTTCTCAGCACCTTCTGTTTTCGGAATAAGAACTAAAAAGGTTGAGTTGAAAACTTTGATCTTATCCGAGTTGTCAAAGAACTCTTGTACCACATTAACCAAGTCCTCTTTAATTGTGTCCCAGGAAAATTGATAGAAGCCTAGTGAAAGACCATCAAGACCCGAAGCTTTATTGGGGTCCATACTAAAGACCGCCGCTTTAATTTCATCCTCCAAGAAAGGTGCCGCCAATGTTTCAGCTTCTGATTCATCTAATCTGGGAAGCAAACCTTCTTCAACATGAGGTCTCAAGTGAAAGTCTTCCAAGAAGAGGTTTTTAAAGAAATCCACAAACCTTCTCTTAATCTCATCAGGTTCTTCAATGACAATCTCATTATCTTTAATGTGGTCAATAGAAAGGAACCTCTTCTTAGCACTAGCCACCGCATGGAAAAAGGAAGTATTTTTATCTCCTTCCTTCAACCAATGTTCTTTAGCTCTCTGTTTCCATTTAATTTCCTCCTTCAATAGCTCTTCGATCAACATATTCTTTAACTTCTTGAGTAAGAGCATATCATTGGAAGATAAATCCATGCTCTCACTTTTTAATTCCAGATCTTCAATATTGTTCTTCAGAATCTATCTTTCTTCGGAAACCCTCCCAAAATTCTGTTTAGCCCACTGCTTTAAACAATTTCTGATAAACTTCAGTTTACCCTGGAAGTTGTACATTGCTGATTCGGCCTTAGGAGCTTCCTGCCACCATTTATTTAACAATTCTTTGAATCCTTCTTCCTTATGCCACTTCAATTTATACCTGAAAATTCTGACTTTCTTTCTCTTATCCTCCATAATGAAATGCAGAGGAATGTGATCTGAAACAGATCTATATAACCCTTTAACTTGAGACATAGGAAATTTCTTAAACCACTCGATGGAAATAAGGATTCTGTCGATCCTTGACTGCTTACTAACCAGCTGAAGATTGGACCATGTAAATTTTCTATTGGGGATATCCAAATCCATGAGCTTAACCTCCCTAATCTATTGATTAAAGCTAAGCATCACCTTACTCCAGTTCTACACACCAGTCCTTTCCCAAAGGAATCTAACACAGTTAAAATCCCCCACAATGCACCATGCCTCAGAAAAAAGAGAATGCAGCCTGTATAATTCTTCAAAGAACTCTTCCCTCTGTTGGTCAGTATGAGGGCCGTACACTAATGTGATAACCCATCTATTGCAATTAGACCTTCTACTCTTCCAATTGAAAGATACCGAAATACTAAATCTGCCCACATCACAGATAGACCCATCAAACTTATTCCCATTCCACAATATCAACTGTCCTCCTTTGAGTCTCTCAGCCGGAAGAATTGCAGCCTTATCTAGTGAATGCCCACCCAATCTTGATAAAGAAAAACTGTCAAGGCTACTCATTTTAGTTTCTTGCAGACAGAAATAATCAAGGTGAAGAGATAAAACCAGATCTTTTACCGCTCTGGCTTTATAGTCTCTATTAAGCCCCCTGATATTCCATGAAATCAGATTCATGAAGGAACAATGTGTAAACCCACCTCCTTGATCCTCTTGCCTCTGAGACTATCAACAAGAGTGTTATTTTTCACAAATTCTGTCTCTCTCTTTCCTATTTTAATGCCTCCTCCCTTCCCTTTCTTTTGGCAGATTGTTGCAATGCATCGTTCCTTTTAAGTTTCTTCAGAAAACTCAAGACCATCTCCTCCCTGCCTAAGAAGGAAACTCCTATTTGATGGCCAAATAATAGGATTTCCTTAGACCAAACCTCCTCGTCAGACCTTTGTTTCACAACCAACGGTACGTCACTTCCTTCATAAGGGATCATCTGGGCACACAAATTATCGGTAAGTAAGGATTCCTCTTCCGTAGACTTGTATAAACATACTTCTGGCAAACAAAATTGAGGAATGTCCATATTGTTGAAGGGATGATCAGACTGCAATAACTCTTCCCTACTGTCACAGCTAAGTTCGTCCTCTATAATCCTGTTACGAGAGGACCTCTGCTCGCCGTACCTCTCCAATGTACCTTCCACAGTCCACAGACCCTTTACCCTTCTGCCAACTCCCATACTTAGAGTTGATAAGAGACCTTCCTCCATTGGGTGCTGACTGAGCCCCACCGGCACTCTGTATTACGAACCTGCAACCAGTTCCCCTACCGCGGTGAAGAAGATGACGGTTAACGGCCGGTTCATCGAAAGTCGCTTGCACCGGTCCGGGTAGAGTTCCTGCCGGTTTGAACGGTTCTGAGAAATCGCGGTTCACTGGTAAGTTAAGATCCGATACGCCAGAATCCCAGCGCATCGGGTCCCCGCTATGAACCGGATCCTCATTAACCGAAAACCCGCACTATTCATCTCCCTCGCCCGATAACCGCTCCCCCTGACCATCTTGCGAGCCCCGCTCAAAACTCGTCTCGGGACCATCATGTAGAACCTCCCACATCCTTTTAATGGAATAATCACCCATCCCGGATACCGAAGACTGATCGATCCTGCCGTTCGAGGGGTCTAGGAGCGCCCCAAGAAGCCCTTTGCCTTCATGAGGTCACGGAACACCACAAAGAAAAGAAACCCTGCTAGTGCCTACCTTCCCTTGACTGCTCAACTCCACAGGACTTAGTTCAACTGAGTTCTGAGACATACAACCCTGACTTGACTCATCTCCAGAACACCAAGCGTCCTGAGTTGACAACTTGAGCTTATATGGCTCCCCTGTTTCAAGATCAGTATCCCTGTTCTTCCTGAATCTCCTATATTCAGAAATGACCTCGGCCCATGTCCAATCTTGTTGAACAAAATACTCCTTGCTCGGTTCTTCCACAACGATGGAAACCCAAAAAACACCGCTCCCCATTAAGATCTTCATTTTCTTAGGAATATCCTCTAGCTGCTCGATAGCTATTTTAACACGAATAGCTAAAATGTCCTCACTTCTAATCCCATTCCCGTCCACTTCTCTTAGTCTGCCGAACCTGGAGCAGATAGCTTAAAAAGATGCTATATTCCACAGATGTAATGGAACCCCCCGCAACCTACACCACACTTCCATTTCATCCACCACCGGAGAGGACTTCTACCTTCCATGGAGAAAAAAAAACAGAAACCCCCTCCTTTAGAATCACATTGCCCTTTGAGCAGACTCCTCCACGTCTCTATATCAGCATGTACTAAGAAGGAAGAATCACCCAGCCTACGTAAACTCCAGTTACTCACTTCCGGCCATAAGATCTGCAGAGTTGCCCTCATCTCCTCACAATCCTTACTTCCTTGAAGATCTTCCTCATGGACAGAAACTACCACACATTGGTCTAAGTAAGCCTTAGCTGGACCTACCTCCGGTGACCATGGCAGCTCCAGAACACCTGGAATAGTCTTGTAGTTAGGGCGAGCTTCTGGTAGATTGACTCTCCCAGGTATGTTGGCGGTCTCCACAGGCTTCCTAGTGGGTAAGCAAAGAGAAGGGCAAGAACTTCTTCTATGTCCAATCCCTCTACAACCGATGCACCGAACATCGCCTCTGCAAACCGCCACATGGTGTCCCTTGCCCAGGCATCGGATGCACTCGTCTCTGCCCACCGGAAGGCCAGACGGAGCCTTCTTCCGAGACGTTGCTCTATTCTCCAAGGAAGGGACCCAGCCCCTCACACTACCAGAAGCTACACCGCCAGGGACTCGCGTCACAGTACCCTCGCTTTCCCCCCTCCGCACCTCTAGAGCTCTCATCTTTCACATGAAGGGTGTTCCTCCCACCCTTTAAGTATGTTAGTTCCTATTCTTCTAATAAGCTCTTCATCTTTTTCTGCACCCTTTGTTTCTTGCAAACACATAACCTGTATCTTGTTAAATTGTATCATTGTTCTAACTTCCCTGCCTTTCATATTTCCGTTCAGACCTCTAACATTCCAGCTGACTATGTTCATGGAGAATAAACTTTCTTCCCTTTCAACAGCTTCTCCTAGGCCTAAGACCTTCAAGTTGCACATTACTTTGGAGGAAAGTCAATTCCCTGCTACCGATTTCACTCCATTGCCATTACCTCTTTTACTCGATCTAATAGAAAGGTTCAGATCCCTTCAGATCTTTCTCAAGAATTTCCTGACCACATCCTCTTTTCCAGAGAAAGAAATGCCAACCAATCCCCCAAAGATTTTTATAGTATCATCAAACTACTCTACATTCTCTCCAGGATTTATGACAGCAAGGGGCAAACAGTCATCTAGGGAGTCTACTCCTACCACAATAGCTTCCTTTCCATCATCAGCCCCCTTAAACTAACCCTGCCACTGAATATTGTGGGGCTTTGGGTTTCCCGTCAATTCTTCTTAACCAAATTCTATAAGTGCCAACCCAATACTATTTAGTTGATCCTGCTCCATGTCTACTGTCCTATATTCTGAGGGCCCTGGAAGAGTACTCCTCTTACTCTATTCCATCAGTGATCCCCTGTAAAACGCATTATCGACGTAGAGCTGCTGCGGAGGAAAGCTATTACAACGAACTCCAGCCTCCGTTTCAACTAGAGAATCTCCAACCGAAGTGGAAACAGAGGGGGAGGATGGAATACGAGCCGTAGTCCTCGGGGACATCGGCTCTCTGACCTGTCCGCCCAACAGGGAACCAGAGTGAGGAGTATCGGGTATGGAAGAAAGATCTGAACGGGTCATAAGATTACCCGATATGACCCCTGTTGAGGACCCAACTGACTTACCCGATACGACCTTAACAACGGGACCCAAGGACTTACCTGATAAAACCAAAGAAGTATGAACCTGTTCATCTTCCCTGCCCGACAGCAACGTCTCTTCTGCCAGTCTCCTCCTCCAATGAGAGCATCCTTCCTCTAATCGGAGATAATTCTTCTCCATTTCCCAACCTGCCACCCTTGCCTCGAGCACAACTACATCCTCGAGGCAACTGTCAGCCATACACAGTAACCCAGAACCTCCATTAGTGTGAACGGCCCCCAACAAAGACTGAAACAAATCTTCGTCGAAAAAATCTCCTCGGTTTCTCTCCCGGTACAGTGAGTCTTAGACCCCGAGCTCTGGAAGACATCCTGAGTCAAACTCGGAAAGGATTGTTCTCCAAAGATAACCTGGTCTATGGTTTTCTGCTCAAAATTTTAAAGCTCCTCCCTTAATTTGTCTAGCTTAGAACAATTTACCTTCCCCTGATCTCTATATACCCTGTTGCAAAGAGAAACCTCCGATAACACAACAGCCTTCCTCCCTTTGGTCTGAGTCTGAGATGACTTAGCAATGTCCACACCTGCTCCCCCTTTTTCCCCCTCTTCTTCTACCCTGAAAAACCGTCCGAGCTAAATCATCCTTTGGCATCGAAGACTCAGCTCTAACAAACCTGTAATTTTTGTATTTTGCCACCACCTCTACCCAAGTCCAATCTATTGATGTATGTTCAGAACCTGTAATATGCTCTGAATCCTCCTTTTCCGCCTAAATTACCACCCAGAAAAGTTTGCCTGCCACCAAGATTCTAATTCTCGAAGGGACTTCCAAATGGCAGTCAACTTCGATCAAGATCCTGGCGAATTTGAATTGCTTCCCCTCCAGAGAATCCACATCCACTCTTCTAAGAATTGCAAATTTAGAGACTATAGCCTGAAAGGTAGTAGCATTCCAAAGGTGCAGAAGAATACCCAACAACCTTACCCAGATTAACTTCCCCTGTTGAGCTGGTTCCGTCGCCACCTCCAATCTCCACTCAGAACAACAGAACTTCCAGTCTTCTACATTGATATCTTTGAGGGCAATAGCCTCCTTCTTCCAAGTAGAATCATCAACTCTGACCAGAAAAGACCTTGAAGATATTACCTTGCACCACCAGTCTTGCACCACAGGCCATCGACGATGAAGAACTTGAATCAGGCTATTAACAGAAGCATCATCTCCATCATTACTAAAACCAACTTCTGTTAGCTAGAGGACCACACAATCTTCTAGGAATTTATTGGCCTCGACAGCTTCCGGTGACCATGGAATGGCAACAGGTTCATTATCCAAATGGTTCCTAAGAGCCAACAATGGAGAAGGAGACCATACCTTCTTTCCAGTAGGAAAGATAGCAGGATCCTGCTTCTTATCTGGAGAATAGACTAACCCCTGCTTTGAGTCCTTCCTTTTACAGAATCTCCTTTTGTGCCCCTCTTCCCCACATTCTAAACACCTGACGTTTTCCTTGCACTCACTCACCCAGTGGCCCTTGTTGAGGCATCTGATGCAGACGTCCTTATCCACCGGAAGAGCAGGTGATGGAGACTTTGTTGCATCAGGCCTCAAAGCAAGCTTTCCCCTTCTTCCTTTTACCAGAGTCCAAGCTCCCTCTACTCCGCTCTCCCTTATTCTCTAAAGGCTAGGCCTACGACGTTACCTACATGAAAACGAAAAGCAACAAGTGAATCAAGAGTTCTGGCTGATAACAATGTGCTCTCCCCATAGAACTTCGTCTTTAAGCGAGTCATGATCTGACACTGACATTAACATTATAAACGGCTTCCTGTCAGCGTTTTTATGTGTTTACTGACTCAGAACCTGACCAATGAAAGGATAGTCCATATATGCATATATACATACATCTATAAATGAGTCATCTATGATAATTTTCTTCTTAGGTTTCTAATTTATTACACGTTTCTGATCAGACATGGCTAAAATTTGCTCAAAGAAGAACCATCTTTAGTGAAGCTTCGGTCTGGTGTTCACAAGAGAAACCAATGTAAGGCAATAGCCAAATTATTGCTTTCTTTTCCTAGTCATCAGCTCCATGCTGAGGGGAAGGGAGTCGTTGATGTTATCTGCTACTGACTGATGAAAGAATTGGCAATCAGTGATCTCGATAAGAATAAGCAATCAGAAAAGGAGGAGCTTTGTGGATGGGGGGCGTGGCGGAGGGGCTGTATAAGAAGAGATGCCGTCCGTCAAACATTCACATATACCTTGCACCAGGAGGGTTCAGAGCCCTCTCGGGGGGTCGAGGCCAGACCTGCGGCAGCGCCACATCCTTGTGAGCCACGTAGTTCCTCTGGAAGTAACTCGATGAGCACGACACTTGCACGGCGTTGTCGCGGAGCTCACGGTGCCTGGCCGCCGCGTCCCTGCCGACAGAGTGGCAGCTCACGTAGAAGTGGTCCGCCCCACCGGAAGCGTTCCAGAATGGGAACTTGCTCCTTACCCGGTCAGCATAGCGGGCGACGAAGTCGGCAATCGCCGCCTCGGAGCGCACCCCGGGGTGGTTGCGGAGGGCGTTGACGGAGAAAGGCAGGAAAAAGAGGTGGGCGTGGCGGGGGTCGGGCGCCAGCAGGGTGCTGCGGAGGAGTGCGTGCTTAAACATGTGCTCGCTATGATAGTTGCCGAGCCTGGGGTTGGAGGCGTCGGGGTGGGGGAGGAAGACGCCAGCAAAGGCGGAGGCCGCATCACGAGCGTCCGGGTAGACGAAGATCCTGAGGTTCCTCATCATCTCCTCCATGTCCGCTCTCAGGAGCTCCCAGTCGTGGTAGGGACCGCCGTCGCCGCCAGCATAATCTCCTCCGGTCCTCCCCCTCTTCTTCTTCTTCCCCTTCTTCTTCTGCTGCTGCTGCTTCTCGGCGCGTCCTCCCACGCAGTTGCAAATTGTGATTTCCGTCGCATTGCTATTGTCCGTTGGCCGGCGCTCCGGGAAAGCGGCGGGGGTTGCCATGGTCCAGATGGGCTCCACTGCTGCTTCCGTTTTGTCAACCAAGACGGCTGCGGCGGGCAGGGTCTGACGGTGCCCGCCGCGGCCAGAGAACGCGGGAGACCGGGAGAACACCGCAGCGACGGCAACGACGGCGACCACCAGGAGCACGAGAAGGAGGAGGAGCCGCAGCAGCAGGCGGAGGATAGTACCGGAGCCGGGAAGTGCCGAGGGGGGCGCACCGGCACCGCCGTCCCCCCCCCTCCGTCTGCTCCTCCCACTCCTCTGGGGCTTCCTCATCTCATCAGCAGCAGCAGCAACATTGAGGAGGTACGAGCACCGTGTATTGTTTGGGATCACCATAGATGGGATTTCGACGCTCGAGTTTCACAAAGCGCCGCGACGGTCAGGTGGCCACAAAAATAATAATACGAATTTATCATTTTTTAATTTATACTTGTTTATGAAAATTTATTATATATATATAACTATTATTTAAAAAATACATTTCCATTTCAAAATATGCATTTTAGAATTGAAGTACATATAGCCTGATTTAAAACATGCTCAATGCAAAAATATGTGTTCTAATATGTAAACAAACTGTTATTTTGTTATTATTATTACAAATATGTACTTTTAAGTAAGAAAATGTATATTGATCGAAACTATAAATAGGATTTGGAAGCGTTTCTAAGCTTTTTTAGGTACATCATGCTGATTTGCGTCGGCTCCATGGTACTTTTAGTTTATTTTTTTGAATTACTTTTAAGTGAACATCAACTTGACATATATGTTCGTAATCTGAATGACAAAAAATTAAAATATTAGCTTAAATATTTTTATTTTTATTTTTTAAATTATTTGATTTAAATTATACAGATATGTGATCTACTTTATAAAATATTATTCTTCTAATTAAAGGTACCGCCAGGCAATGGCCGTGTTTTCACTCTTCTTTTAAACACAGGTAATCTACTGTCGTCGTCACTCGTCAAATGCGTTTTGCTTGCAAGGATTAGAGGTAAAACAGCTGCCGAGATTCTCCACGGTCAAAGTGAGGGATTCCGGATGACTTACGGACGGTAAGTAGGGATGCAAATAAATATAAATATATTTATTTTGTATCCGTATTCATATCCATTATATTAAATATGGACACATATTTTACATTGGTTTTAAATATAAATTAAAATATTTGTGATTCTATATGTATAATGTTAAAACATTCATATTTACACTTCTAGCTCTCACGTATTAGCATCAATATTTTTGAATTTTTAAGAAAATTACATTATATCCCTCAATCTAATAATTTTACATAAATATTTTTTAAATTCATTAATATTTTACTTATATACCCTTCATTTCATTAAAATCTTGTATTATATACTTCCGGCACTCCTAATAATATAATGATTTATGTAATATTTTTGACATATTTCACTGAAACTCAATATTGATGATAATATTTAAGGGTTTGAGATATACATACAAATAAAATGTACTAGGGATATATTTTAAAAACTCTTAAAATGTTTATCTTTTAAAGGTCAATTTTTCTTTTTTATGAACTTCTTACCATATCCCATGATTATTCGTATTTGAATTCGTATTCGCATATAAAATATGAAAACAAATACAGATATACATATATCCGGACCGTATAAGCACGGTTTACATCCCTAACGGTGAGCATATGTTCGGTGAGGGGATCCAGCGAGGCAACGACGGACCAGGAGCCCGAGGCCGGGGGGCGGGTGGGGGGGGACGAGGAGGAAGGGCTTAGAGTGCTTCAGAGGCAGCAACAGAGGCGGTGATGGCGAGCTGTTCCATTTCTCCTCCTCCTCCTTCCTCCCTGTTGGGTCAGCGTCGCGGTTGCCTCCTGATCTCGCACGCCCTCGGCGTGGAGGGGGCCGGGAGGTGGAGGTGGAGATGGAGCCCCTCCACGTCGTCGTTGCCCAGCTCACCCCTGCAGCAGCGGCAGCGGCATCTCCTCCTCCTCCCCAGTCCGACCACCGGCGACGTTGGCTTCCGGTCCTCCGTCAAGGTGCGGGAAGGACATCGGCGAAGCAGCAGCGGTCGCGGGTGGAGGAAGGCGTCCGACGGGACAGTCTTCTGCTACATGGACGACAGCGGCGGCACCAGCGCCAGTGGCGGCGAAAGCCCAGACGCTGCGGGCACCACTGCAATCCAGCTTTACAGCCAGATAGAGAGGTGCCTCCCTTACAATTGCAGTGGAGTAGGCCGTCTCGCAACGCACGCACGCACGCACGCACGCACGCACGCACAAACTGGTGACTGGTGAACCCTATCCATCCATCCATCCATCCCGTCCAATTTTATTGCTCAACAAGTCAGAAATCACCGCCTCTGGTTTTGTCTACCTTTAAAGAATAAAATGCTGCAAAACGTTATAAAATGCTGTAAAATGACATTTTCTTTATGTTTGGAGTGCTGTAAATTAATGTACAGTGGTCTCCGTATGTTTATAGTATTGTAAATTGTTGTATTTCAAAATTGGTTGATCAATATGATACTTTTTTTTGGCTGATTTAGGTTTTTGACCAAAACTACCGAGAATTGAGACTGGAGGCTTTAAAGCCATTGATTTTAAAATGAGAGGTTTTATTTTCCACTGATTTTAAAACGGGTGATTTCAAAACCAATATTTTATGGAATTTTATGGCACACCAAATGACTCCTAAATGAAATGATAGTCAAATAATTAGAGAAAAAAATAACTGTGATCCCAGGGCATATGGTTATCTGCTCGTGGCAACTATTTTGTGCACATTACACCTGCACCCCTCCCCTCTTCCAACATTTGATCCTCTTTAGTTCCCATTTTTGCCCCACCTTTCTTCTTTTTGATCTATAATTAGTTTAGGCTTTACCAGGACCTCTCGACAAGGTTAGCCAGGGCTAACCATCATAAAAGATAGGCTGCCTTGACATCACGCAAGGCTGTCACCATAGATATCATTGTTTTCTCATGTCTGCCTGTGGTGGCCCAAGAAAATGGCATCCTTGTGTATTACATGTGCCAGGGAAGAGAGGGTGGGCCATTGAGTGCCAGAGAATCTCTCACATGTTTGTTTTATGATATCTGTTGTGAACATCCTTGCTCAATACATTGTATGAAATGTTTGTGTCATACACAGAACTAGTCTTTGAAGGAGGAAACAAGAAGCATTAAATGCATAGTACAATATTTAGTCTGATCTTAAAAGCTAGACATATTTTATAATATAAATCTCACTATGAAACTATAAATACATGTACTTGTGCATTAATTTTATGCTAGTTTGAGTATAATGCTCATGCATATCAATGAACACTCTGTATTCCTTATTTGATCATATAACCAGAAAATGGGTAGCATTGCATACTCATGCTTACCGATGAGCTCTTGCCCAGTTGGTATGGGGTAGTAATGGGATAGGTTGGACACTCCTAGGTTTGAACCTGGGGTGTTGGTTATTTTCTGTTTTACAGTGAACAGTCTGCCATTATGGCAGAGACCCTTAAAAGAAAACAATTTTGCATACTCATGCTTCTTTCTAAATTGCAGACTAATTACTGAAACAGCAAGACAATCTCAAGATGGTTGGGGTGCTTCTGGAGACTGGAGTGAAATTGAGGTTTTGTATCTTGCTTCTTACAGATGCATAATTTGATTTAGTCCTTTGGATTTTAGAGAGCTTGGATTATTAATTCGGAATCATGTGCTACAAGTTTTACAAAGCTATAAACAACACTCAGAACAAATGCCCATAGTTATGCAACAACTTTAGAGTAAAAATTTCTATTATCTGATGAAATAGAAACAATGGTTTTAATTATGTTTTGAATGAATGCTTTCTGAATACAAAGTAGAAAGGAGGCCATGACAAGGTTATTATTAGTTTACCTAGGTTTTAGTAATTGTATTAAGGTCTGGACCCCTTGATTTAGACAGCAGAAGTTTGTCTCCTCCTGTTGTTATGCTGTTTGTCTCCTCCTGTTATTATGGTAGTGCCCTTTTTTCTATTCTACATGTAGCGTAGTTTGTCTTGTGGTTAGATTCATAGCATATTCAGTATTTTCTTTTTCTTATGTGCATGTTTTTAACTTGGATATTGTCGTCTACTAGAGTCTTCTGGAACTGCATTTGCTACTGAGGAGAAGTAAATATCCATCCAAAACTTTCTGAAACTGCATTTGCTACTGAAAATAAAGTAAATTATCTGTCCAAAACTTTTGCATCACTATCTATGTTATCAAAGGCGATTGCCTCACTCGCCTAGGCAATGAAAAAGGTTGAGGCGAGCCAAGAGCGCCTCGCCTCGCCTCACTCACTTAGGCACTTGCCTATAAAGTCTATGTCAAATGTTTGTTTTTTTTTAATTATATGGTACTGCTTTTCTTACTCTCAATTATTCCAAAGTGAATGCCTCTTTTAACAATGTATGGTACCATTTTTCTCTTACATGCTGTCACATTTGCCCCCTTTTTTCTTACATGCCGCTACATTGTTTTCTTATTTTTGATGATTCCTAAGACCAAGTACTGCATATATGAGTGCTTTATACAAATTGATGATTACATGTTGGTCATGATCAGTGTTTCCCAAGGTCTTATATATGATTATCTTAGATATTTTATTTAGTTTCCTCATATTGTCATTCTCTTCCTTCACGGTGTTTATGGGAGAAACACATTGCCTCAAACGCCTAGGCAATCACCTACGCATTTGAGGCTGAGGTGAATCCTTGGTCGCCTCGCTCGTCTCTCGCCTCTGACTACATAGATCACTATACACCATAGCCAGGGTGAATCAACAAGTTGAACACTTACATAGTATAGTAACCAAGTGATGAATGACAAATCATGTAGTTACAGTAATGGCTGCTGTACATATGTTGTAACGGTACTTTCATGGAGAACCCAAAACTTGGGATTCTGTTAAGGTAAATCAATTATCTGGACTGAAGTTTGCATTTTTCCGGACCTACTGAAAAGTGCACATTTCTATAGGCAATTCAAATATACATTAGGTCGAGATCGTAAAGATCCGGTCGATAACAGAATGAAATTAGGTCTGAAATTAGGTCGAGATCGTAAAGATCTCATTTCTATAGATTATGAGATCAGGTCGAGATCGTAAAGATCCGACCGTTAGATCTGAAATTAGGTCGATAACAGAATGATCTGACCATTGTATTATGATATCAAGTCGAGATCGTTAAGATCCGACCGTTAAATCTAAAATATGGTCGATATCGGGATGATCCATTAGGTCATAATCATAAAGATCTGACCATTAGATTATAAGATCGGTTCACAATCATGGAGATCAAACTACAAGATCTGAAATTTGGTCAATATCGGGATGATCCGACCGTTGGATTATGATATTAGGCCAAAATCATGAAGATCTAACCATTAGATTATAAGATCGGGCCACGATCACAGAAATCAGATTGCAAGATCTGAAATTCGTCGATATCATACTGATCTGACCATTGGATTATAAGATTAGACTACGATCACGGAGATCGGATCAAAAGACATGAAATTCGGTCGATATCGGGATGATCCGACCGTTGGATTATGATATTAGGCCAAAATCATGAAGATCTGACCATTAGATTATAAGATCGAGCCACGATCACGGAGATCAGACCGTAGGATCTGAAATTCGGTCGATATCAGAACGATCTGACCGTTAAGTTATTAGATCAAGTCGCGATCATGAAGATCCGACCGTTAGATCTGAAGTTTGGTCGACATCAGGATGATCCGATCGCTAGATTATGAGATCGGGTCAAAAGTGTGAAGATCCGACCGTTAGATCTGAAATTCGGTTGATATCGGAAAGATCCGACCGTTAGATCTGAAATTCGGTTGATATCGGAAAGATCCGATCGTTAGATTAGGAAATCAGATCGAAATCATGAAGATCCAACCATTAGATTTGAAGTTTGGTCGACATCGGGATGATCCAACCGCTAGATTATGAGATCAGGTCGAAATCGTGAAGATCCGACCGTTAGATCTGAAATTCGGTCGATATCAGAAAGGTCCGACTGTTGGATTATGAGATCAGGTCAAGGCTGTGAAGATCCGAGCATTAGATCTGAAGTTCGGTTGACATCAGGATGATCCGACTGTCGGATTTTGAAATCAGGTCGGGATCTTGAAGATCTAATCGTTAGATCTGAAATCTTGTCGACATCGGGATGATCCGACGGTTGGATTGAAAGATCAAGTTGAGATCATGAAGATTCGACTGTTGGATTGGAAATTCGGTCGACATCGAGATGATCTGACTATCGCATTATGAGATCAGGTCGAGATCGTTTAGATCTGACCGTTAGATCTAAAGTTCGGTCGAGATTGTGGCCATCCGACCGTTATATTATAAGATCGAGTCAAGATCACGAGAATTTGACCATTAGATCTGGACTTCTGTCGATGTCAGGTTGATCCGACCCTTGAATTTGAAGATCGGATCAATATCCCTAGAGATCCGACCGTTGGGTTTTGAATTTCAGTCGAGATCGTAATGATCCAACCATTTGATTATTAGAGTAGGTCAGGGACATGTAATATTGTCGTCCGATCGAACTAAAGTTTCGATGGGCTATGACATGACCAAAGTCATTAAGTCATTTAATTAATAGACCAATGATCTTTTATGGATATAGTTAATCACATGTGATTAATATTCCATATGATCATATGATTGATCATACATGATTGATTCACATAAGGTCATAAGGTCCTAATACCATAAGATCTTATGATCATATGATAATGATAACATGTTTTATGTCACATTATTTTGTCATGATCAAGTGGTAGACATGAAATATATATTCTATGCCGCGTTATTATGTCATGACCAATGGGCATGATAGACATAATAATATGAAATTAGAACATGTCTATAAGATTCGGACATGCCTATATGTAAGTGTAGGACTACGTCCTAACACTTAAAAAAAATAGAGTGGGAATTGTGCCTACCAGTCTAAGTACAAGAAGCCTTCACCTTGACCCTTGTCTCTGACCTCTCTAAATGAGCCCCTTAGGGAGGTATTTATAACCTCCGTAGGAGGCGGTTAGGAGGCCAAGGAGGCACCCTCACCGGGTGTCAGTTACAAATATTCCCGCTTCATTTTTTTTTTTAAAAAAGCTCTCTCTCCCTCCTCTTTATTTTTTCTCTTTTCTTTAATAAAAATATCCCTTGGACAATTATGGGAGAGAGGAGGTGGGTGCAGCCTCCTCCACCCTCACCGGGTGGACCTGGGAGGTGGAGGAGGGGGCGCAGACCCCACCTTCACCGGGTGGCCTCCTTCCACCCGGTGAGGGTGGAGAAACCCACCCGGGGTGGGTTTGAGTCCTACCTTAGTAGGGCTCATTTATTTTATTTATTTTATCCTTTTTTTAAACTGTTTCTTCTTCTTCTTTTTTTCACTTTTTACTGTCTCTTGGACAGTGGAAGAGGCCACCCGGTGAGGGTGGCCGGTGGGGAGTCCACCCATCGGTGGGCTCTTTCCACCGATGGTGGGAAGAGCTCCCACCCTATCCGGGTGGGTTTCTCCTCACCCGGTGAGGGTGGGGAGTCCACCGAGGGGTGGACTCTTCCCCCCTGCCATCTATATCTCTTTTTTTTTAATATATATATATATATATATATATATATATATTATTTTATTTTTTTTGTGGCCAACCCTTTCTCCTATTGCTGCCGCTGCTGCCGTGCGCCCCTCCTGCCGCTCCCTTTCGGTCTTAGTGGGGGTCTTGCTGCTGCCACCTGCGCCAGTAGGGGCTTCTCTCACCACTGGAGGGCCCAAGAGGGGCCTTTGTTGCTGCTGTTGCATGCTCCTGCTGTTGGTGCTGCCCTTGCCTGCTGCCGCCTGCCCCAATAGGGGCTTCTTTCACCATCGCTGGGCCCAAGAGGGGCCTTTGTTATTGCCACCAGGCGTAACCGGGGGGGGGGGGGGGGGTCCATTACCTCCTTCGTCAAGTTGTTGCTGTTCCAGCTGCACTTAATTTGAGAGAAAGCCATTAAAGGGCCAGGTATGGGCGTACATCCATAATACATATATATGAACACATATTTTCTTGTATGCACATGCATCAATCACACATGCACTCATGTTTGCATCATAAACATATTTTACTTCTTTCATCTACATATGTGTTCATGTATTCATGTAGGAACACATATTGACGCACTATGTTGCATTATGTTCATATATATATTATATTTTACACATGTACTCATGCATACATATTGCATCATGACCATGTGTGTATTGTCATCCGTGTCTTTCTATCATTTTTTTGTTTACATGTTTAGTAACTAAATCATATGCCCATATTGGGCCAAATCGAGTCTGGATCGGCATTAAAAAAAAAAAAAAGAAATGCCCGGAATCGGCACGGGCGATCTCGGCTGACCGGCCGATTCCCACTGAATTGGGGGGGGGGGGGTTTCCAATTCCCCCCCAATAATCGGATCGCCCCCCGACTCGGGATTGGCCGATTTTGTAATCCGTGCTTAGGGTCATGCCTTGTTGGCATGTATCATTTTTTTGTTTGAATAAGATTACGCATTGTGCACATATCAAATCATTATTCATCTCTATGGCATGCATGCTGACTTGCTGAGACACTGTTAAGGGATGCTATTGTCGACCAAAAGTCAAATCTTAATGACTAGTGACATTGCTAGAGTTGACAATCCAATTAATTTGCTTGATTTAACATAAACGTCCATGTTACACTTCCCTATGCACTACTCACCTCTAACGACAACTGTCCCCGGTGGGACCTGCAGACAAGCAACACCACAAGGCAACACTACATCACTCATCTGTCCTATTAACAATGTTGAATCTTTGCTGATCATGGTGACAGTTACTTTGATTTCATTCTTAAAAACATGTGGACATTCGGCATGCCTTTTGAGGCATTGCTAGGGGCGGTTGCCAATTGGGGCTGGTGTTTCAGGCACAGGTCGGCACGCCACCGCCATGTGTGGAAGTGGGCCAATAGCCGAGCATTTATAAAGATACATGCATCACAAGTTAAGTTGGAGTGATTATGTGATGTTGATTCGTATTATGCTATGACACTTGGCATTGGTTTCAACGCATGGTGCAGCCTGCTACGGCTTTTGGCTATAAATAAGTTGATCAGTCGGGATTGACTTCCCATGGTCTTGGCGTGCGGACGAGAAAAAAACACGTTGCTTGTATGTTGCGGCTATTGTATACTATTCATCTTTGATAAATACCTACGGCTTGTGGATCACTGCTCATATACGATTGGACCGTAGGTCTTCGATCTATGGCTTACTGTTCCCACCTATATAAGAGTGGGCAGAAGAGCTTGACCTTAGCGGCTCACGATCAATGCGTTCTTGCGGCGGTGAGCCAAAAAGGGGCTTCAACATAGCACACATTCTGTATGGTTCATAAGCCATAAGGCGCGTCACAGTGTGTTTGCAATGTATTGGATACATCGCAAGGACCTTAGGGCCCAGGTTCGCTGACTCGTAGATCCGGATTGGATCGGGTTTGGCAAGATACGAGTCGGATCCAATCTGACTTGGACTGACTTAGGGTGACTTGCACGAGTCGGACTGATTCAAGCCAATGAAAGCTAGTTTTTTTTAACAAATCTCTCATTTTTTTTGAATAGTTATCTAATTGTAAACATCATACGAGTCACATTTAAAAAAATACTCTAATTTAATGGATTTAAATTTGTAAAAAAATTAGTCTAGGATACTAATTGAGAGGAATTTAGTCTAGGAATCTCAATTTGCAAAAGAAAGTGGTATACCACATCTCATAGAAAGTTAGAAACATCAAATCTCAATTAATAAAACAAAGTAGTACACCTAGACTAAAGAGAGTGGATCACACTTTATCGAGTCGGAACGCATTGACTCAAGCCGAACCATGATTGGCTCGCACCGGATCGCAGCGACTCGTGTTCGTATCGTGCGATTCGGCACGAGTCAGTCCGATATGATGTGAGACGGCTCGATCCGGAAGCGTCCTAGCCCGACTCATACGATCCACCCGGGCCAATGACTCGGGATTGTCCATATATGAGTCGACTCGTACGAGTCGGCCCGATCCGTTACGATACGACAAACTTTGCTTAGGGCGTATTAATCCTCCTTAGATTACCTTGGAAAGGAGAGGGGAATGAAGAGTTGTATGTATGTGCATGTGTGGGGATGGCATCCAACCTTGTTACAAAAGGGTATGTTGGGGTATATATGGAAATGTAGCCAAGTGGCAATGCTTCATTGGTTTAATCATGTGGGCCCAGCCAAGGTGGCAGCACCCTATTTGTTTGAGCTTTGACTTGCCATGATCCATCCGCATAGCACTTATGTGGCGATGACGAGGCGAGCATGATGAGGAGTGGAGGATCCGCATGGCATCTACTCATTGATCTATGTGGGCATACGGGGGGGCCCACTTGGTCTCTCTTTTTTTTTATATTATTATTATTATTCACAGGGGGAAACGGCATTACGGGGAGGGGGGTGGCAGCCCCTTGGTCCTGCTGCGTGGGGGCTCTGCCGCCCACAGAAAGCAGCAGCTCCTTGGGGGTAGCCTCACTAGGAGCGGCTGCCCCAAGGGGCTGCTGCCAAGGGCAGCAGGTTTGGAGGTTTTTTATTTTTATTTTTTATTTTTTTTGGGGGGGGGGTTAGCCAATTCCTGATTTTTTTTTTCTTCTCTGAAGTTTTAATTTCTTTTTTTGATTTTTAGAGAATTTCCATGTTTCTTCAGATTTTTGGGGTAAAAGGACCCCTCATACCCTTCTCTTCTTTTATAAGACCAAGGTTAGTTTTGGTTGTGTCAATTTTTGAACAATTTCTCCCAATAGGAGGACTAGCTACCTGATGATCCTGTCCCGTTTGCAAGGCCAAGGTCTTTCTTCCAATACCACAGTAGCTGTTCCGCTGACAGGAAAGAGTTGCAGTGGCACTGAAGTCTAAGGAAAAGCAGCTGCCATGCCTCAAGGGCGAAACCGCAAGTCACAAAAAGGCGATTCCCCATCGCATCTTCTTCTCCATAGACTGCAGGTGGTCCTCACAGAGATGGAAAACCTGAAAAGCCTGTCACATGTAGGGAGTCTGCCCATAGAAAGTTTCCACATGAGCACCTTAACTTTGAGAGTGCTCTTGCAATCACACACCACATGGGTGAAAGGGAATGTAGGTCGATTTCACTGAGAAAGTACTCGAGGAAATAGGCGATAGAAATAGGCTATGCCACCCCTGGAAGGGACCCAATGGTTCAACAAGAAAGAAACTGGAGAATCTTCAAGAAGGAGGCCTTCATCTCACAGGGAATTGTTGATTTCACTTGTAACATAGTTTGGGAGTGGTTTAGTGCTTATTTTATAGGAGATACCTTTGTCTCCCTTTTTAAGCGTTGCGGTTATACTCGCTCTATCAAAATGTCATGAACTCCAACTGAATATGCCAAAAAGATTACAAATGTTTTTTACATGTACCCCTAAATTCTAGAATGTTGCATATACGCCTCTGAGTTTACCAAAACTTACGGAATCTTTCTGGCATATTCAGTTGGAGTTCACGGCATTTTGATGGAAGGTATAACCGCAATGCTTCTGAGGTTTTTGAGGGTATTTATATAATATACGGGAGTTGCATGTCTAGATACAAGTATGCTAGTTTCCAGGAGCAATACATACAAAAAACCCTAGTTTATATACTGGTTGGAATTGTTGCATGAAGCTTGAGGGATTGTGTACTTTGGGCTGATGTATTTTGTGAAAGGGAATGAGATTCCTTGCCTTTCTTTCTTCCTCAAGTTTTCATACTTCTTTCATCGTTGATTGTGTACAAAAGTACCATGTTTTCTTAGCAGGTCTCCTATGTTGAGTATTACTTTTGAAGGTGTAAGCTTTCTTTCTAAAATGTTTTTTGTTGATTTCATTAGTTCATATTGCTCTTTCTGTCAGGGAGCATGGGTTCTCAAACCGAAAGATTCAAAGCCTACATCAGTTGTGCATTTTATTGGTGGCATTTTTGTTGGAGCTGCTCCTCAACTTACTTACCGCTTGTTTCTTGAGCAACTTGCAAAAAAGTGAGGCTCTTTTGCTTTGCTCTTGTTATTTACGTCAGCATTACATTGCACATGAGCCTACCTGAGAATCCTGGTCCATGAGCGTATGAGATTGCTTGCTGTGGGGTAGATGATGTCTCAGAAGAATAATCTCTTTTTTTGTTAAGGAATTTGAAGTACAACTTTCAAGAGCTTTCACAGGACAAACTGTGTCAATGAATCATGTCTGATAATGGTTTGGTTTTGTTTCCCATTCTTGATAAGTGTATAGTTTATGTTGACCATGGAATGTTATGCTTGCTGTCCATCTTTTTTTTCCCCATCTCAAAAGGTGTGTTGAACCAAATTTTTTCACTACATACGCAGTAGTTTTTTTTTTTTTTTAAATCTATGCATATGTATATGCATGTTTGCATGCAAAAAGAGAGGAATTTATATTCAAACTAGGGTTTAGAAACCTAGTTCCATGCATGAAAAAATCTGCAAACATGCATTAGGTTTCTACCCTAAACAACCTAGGCTACTAGGGTCTAAGATACATACAAAATACATAGGCATGTATATGTATTGCATACGAAAAAAAAAGAGCAGGGATACCTTGATAACCTGCAAGTTCAGCAAAAAAAGGCTACCAACAAGAGCCTCTAATGGTGCAAACCTGCGCCAATCTTCAAGAAGAACAGCAATGCAATAAAACCTGCAGCAGGGACCAGCAACCAGCAGCAAAATCTGCAGCAACAAGGAGGAAGCCGGGCACCAGCAGCAGCCGCACGCACAAGGAGGCAGGGAGAGCCAGCCGGCCCTATTTTTTCAAGAAAGGAGAGAGGAAGGGGGATGGAGATCAAGGAAAGGAAGGGATAAAAAACAAAAAAATGAAGGGGGAGAGATGGAGATCAAAAAAAGAAGGAAAGAAGGGAGGGGGAGACCGGCTGGTCCCTTCATTTCCCCCGCCTCTCTTGCTCTCTTTCCTTCTCTCTCTCTCTCTCTCTCTCTCTCTCTAACCCCCCCCCCCCCCCCCCCCCCTGGCCGGCCTCTGGGCCTATAAAAGAGGCCCAAGCCTCCAAGGAAGGGACACCCCAGAGAAGCCCAGTTTTCCAAGCTAAAAAAAAAGAAGGAAGAAGAAGGGCTTATTTTATTTCAAGGCTTGTATTGTATATTTTTGGGGGAGAAATTAGAATAAAATTGTTTATGTCCTTCATGTGATTTAAATAATTTAATATCACTCGACGACACACCGCTTGCGCACAGAAGCGGCAATGGGGTGACGATGCTTCAATATCACTCAACGACACACTGTTTGCGCACAGGAATGGCAACGGGGCGACGAGGCTTCAACATTACTCGACGACACACTGTTGCGCATGGAGGTGGCAACGTGCCGACGAGACTTCGACGACTGGAACTTAAGTAGGCAACTCATTGGCATTGCACGGCATGGTTTCGGGTCATGCCGCCAAGGCTTGGCGTCATGGTTAATGATCATAGCTACGCCGCCATGACATGGCGGCATGCCTTTACCTTCAGAATAAGAAGCGAGAACTCTTCTTATTAGCCACGAACCAACTAGCCAACATCCCACTTATACAAGGCAGGGGGGGTAGGGCTATTTATAGATATTTTGACCAATAAGGGACCGTCAAGTGTCAATTTACAATTGGTCCTTGAAGGCGGGCCATGCCCAGTTGGCGAAGCTCCATTGGTTCATGTCCTCATCCGTGTGATTGGTCTATTTGGCGATGATGACGTGGCGGCGATGACAAGGCGATGGAGATCCATGTGGCACTTCTTCATTGGACCATGTAGGCATGCATGGGCCGCCCACATGGACTCCAGAAAAAATATATTTTTTTATAGGCCAAAGCCCGAGGGCATGTCGCCATGAGCAGGCGGCGTGCTTGGGGGCAGCAGTCCCTTCATGGGGCTCTGCTGCCCACAAGGGGCAGCAAGGGCAGAGCTTTGGGCTCTGCCGCCCCCTATGGGCGGCAGACCCCTTTGGGCTTGCCCTGGGGCAGTGTGAGATAGGGGGGTATTTTTTGGTCCCTAAATTTCTGATTTTGGGGGTATTTTTTGGGGTTCTTTTTATTTCTTTTGATTTTTGAGGGGATTTGAGTACTATTCATGCGACAATGTACTGTTCATACCCATTTTACTGTAGCACCACTGTAGTTTTTTTTCTTTTTTCTTTTCGAGTTGTCCCTTCCTTGAGAAAATTTACTGTCCACAAAGTGCCCCCCACGAGTCATTTGCTAAGAGCTAGAGTAGAGGGAAGTGGCTCGTGTGTTTGATATTTTGCCCTCAAACTTGAGCGTAATTACGGTGCTGCCATCGGAGAGTTTTATAAACACGGCAGGAGGGGGTAGTTCACCATAGTTTGTTTGAACTCTGATAGGCTGCCGTTTGCATCTTCTTCGATGAGTGGCTTTGTGAACTTGATGCTTCCCAAGCAGCGTGGCAATGGCTTGTGGCTATGCCGCCAAGTGGTGGAGGCGGAGCTTGAAGTTATGTTGTCAAGTCTTGGAAGCGAAGACTTGATGTCATGCCGCCAAGCGTTAGAGGCGGAATTTTGAAGTTATGCTTCCCAGACTTGGAGGCGAAGACTTGATGTCATGCCGCCAAGCGTTAGAGGCGGAATTTTGAAGTTATGCTTCCCAGACTTGGAGGCGAAGACTTGATGTCATGCCGCCAAGCGTCGGAGGCGAGCTTGATGTTGTGCCGTCAAGTCTTGGAGACGAGCTTGATGCCACGTTGCCAAGGCTTGGAGGTGGAAGCTTGACGTCGTGCCGCCAAGTGCCGGGATGAGCTTGATGCTTTGTTGCTCGAACTTGGAGGCGTAGATTGACGTCTTGCCGCCAACTGCCGAAGGCAGTTCGATGCTTTGTTGTCCGAACTTGGAGGCGTAGATTGACGTCGTTTCGCCGAGTACCGGGGTGATCTTGATGCTTTGTTGCCCAAACTTAAAGGCATAGATTGATGTTATGCCGCCAAGTGCCGAGGCGAGCTTGATGCTTTGTTGCTTGAACTCGGAGGTGTAGGCTTGACGTCGTGTCACCAAGTGCCGGGGCGAGCTTAATACTTTGTTGCCCGAACTTGGAGGTGTAGATTGACGTCGTGCCGCCAAGTGCCGGGGGCGAGCTTGATACTTTGTTGTCCGAACTTGGAGATGTAGATTGACGTCGTTGTTGCTCAAACTTGGAGGCATAGGCTTGACGTCGTGCTGCCAAGTACCGGGACAAGCTCAATGCTTTGTTACATGAACTTGGAGGCATAGGCTTGACGTCGTGCCGCTAAGTGTTGAGGCGAGCTCAATGCTTTGTTGCCCGAACTTGGAGGCATAGATTGACGCCGTGCCGCCAAGTGCCGGGGCAAGCTCGATGCTTTATTGCCCGAACTTGGAGGCGTAGAGTGACACCGTGCCGCCAAGTGTTGGGGTAAGCTTGATGCTTTGTTGCCCGAACTTGGAGGCGTAGATTGACGTCGTGCCGCCAAGTGCCGGGGCGAGCTTAATGCTTTGTTGCCCGAACTTGGAGGCGTACATTGACGTCGTACCGCCAAGTGCTGGGACGAGCTTAATGCTTTGTTACCCGAACTTAGAGGCGTGTATTGACGTCGTGCTGCCAAGTGCCGAGGCGAGCTTGATGCTTTGTTGCCCGAACTTGGAGGTGTAGACTAACACCGTGCCGCCAAGAGGCGGGGCAAGCTTGATGCTTTGTTGTCCGAACTTGGAGGCGTAGATTGACGTCGTGCTGCCAAGAGCCGGGGCGAGCTTGATGCTTTGTTGTCCGAACTTGGAGGCGTAGGCTTGACGTCATGCTGCCAAGTGTCAGGGTGGCTTGATGCTTTATTGCCCGAACTTGGAGGCAGTTTTGGTGCCGTTACGAACTTGATGCGATGTCGCCAAGGCTTGAAAGTCGGAGGCTTGATGCCGTGCCGCCAAGTGTCGGGGCAAGTATGATGTTGTGTTGCCCAAGCTCAGAGGTGATTTTGTGAATATACTGTTGTAAATTCTCGAACTTCGAAATTGTAATCTGACAATTTATTTGTTATTGCATATTTCTTTCCTTCGTTTTTTATCCGACCGATTTG
Organism: Zantedeschia hybrid cultivar; assembly: GCA_030544215.1. NCBI lineage: Eukaryota > Viridiplantae > Streptophyta > Magnoliopsida > Alismatales > Araceae > Zantedeschia > Zantedeschia hybrid cultivar. The sequence goes on along the minus strand of JARZZO010000013.1, from coordinate 52,299,040 downwards.
TTTCGGATTTTTATTTTGGTTAAAAGATTCATGATTGTCCGCCATCGGAATGTTTGATCATTATAAGTTGACTCGCCCATAGAGAAGGTTATCTGGATTCTTTTGAATTCAGACTCTTTCCGCCGGTCCGTAGACTGACATTAATTACATCCTGTTGTGACAGGAGAACCCTTTGATTTCTTTAAGAAGAGTTCCACGCCTTGCTGCTGCTATGCAGCATGGTTTTCTCTCGCTCTTGTTTTATTCCTCGCACATTGTATTAAAAGAATCGACATTGGCCCTAATATCATATCGCTGAGACATCATTAAGAAAATATAGTGTAGTGCACTTTGTGGGTCCCATCAATCTTCGCATTATAAGAGGATACTATTCACAAGTACTATTCGAAGTACTATTCACATGCACTATTCATTGGCACTATTCATGTGCCCAATGTGGGCCTTGGCTCTAGTCGGGTCTATCTTAGAGTATTTGACCATATTTGGATATGATTTGATTCATTTGTTCAATAAAAAGATATCCGGCACGCTGGTCTAGGTGCACTATCTACATGCGATTCAGCTCCACCGAACCTTCATTAGGGACTGTGCCTGGTCAGCACACTTTATTTGTTCATCTGGGTGAGATCACATGTTGTGTACTTCACCCCCTGGCGACGACTATCCTGGGTGGGTCCCATAGACAGGTAGCATCGTGAGACAGTATTGCATTTGAAGGAATCAACATATTGATCTTGATAGGCGCAACCAAATATGGTATGCTTCTGGACTCATTGTTCACCCCTGGCGACAACTATTCGAGATGAGTCCTACAAATGGACAGTGTCGGGCATTAATACGAAGCCATGCATGATGCAGTTCGTTTTGATTTATGTCTTGAATGCACGTGCCAAGATGCACTATTCATGTCCCTGGCGACAACTGTCCTGGGCGATTCCCACAGATGGATATGGGTACAAGGCGATATGACGATGCGATTCTATTCATGATGACGTCTCATTATTCATTGTGGTAGTGGCACTATTCATGGTGGTGACGCTTGAAAATGACATCGCCGGCACTTGGTGACATAGTTTGAACATGGTTTGAAAATGGAGCCACGCTGCCGACGGCTCGTTGAATCATTGTTCATATACGATGTCGGGGCGAGAGACATTATCTATACTTAACAACTCGCCATCATCGTGTTGAGGTGACGGTGAACTTATGAGACTCTAGATGCGCTTGACAACTTATTATCGATGTGCTGAGGCGGCAATGGGCCGACGAGGCATTAGTCCACCCAACAGCTTGCCATTGTCACGCTTAGATGGCAATAAGTCGACGGACTTGTAGTGACACTCGACAGCTCGCCGTTGCGCATTAACTTGACAACGGGTCGATGAGGCTTCGGGATTACTCGATGACACGCCGTTGCGCACGGAGGCGGCAACGGGGCGACGAGGCTTCGACATCACTCGATGACACGCCGCTTGCGCATAGAGGCGGCAACATGGCGACGAGGCTTCGACTTCACTCGACGACAGGCCGCTTGCGTACAAAAGTGGCAACGGGGCGGCGAGGCTTCAACATCACTCTACGACACACCGTTGCGTACGGAGGTTGCAACGGGGCGACGAGGCTTCAATATCACTTAACAACACACCTAGCTTGGAGTTGATGATACACCAACTGCCACATCTCCAGAGAGAAAGAACATGAGGTAAACAAATGGTCCAAGGTTCCTCCTCTAAAGCACAGTGACAACACCTAGTAGGCAAGTCATGTAAGAAGTGGGCCAATCTATCACACGTAGGGAGCCTTTTGATGGCGACCCTCCACATCAGGAACTGCACCTTGGGGGGCTTTTAACTCTCCATACCGAAGAGTAAAAAGCAAACCTAGTACCCCCATCAACAATGGTAGAATACACTGACTTGACAGAGTGGATCCCCTTCTTGTTCACCCTCCAAGTCCAGTCGTCCTCAGCTGAAGGGTCGATTTGAATGGGCTGCAGGAATTGAAGCAGGAGAACCACCTTCAGCTGAGGACAACTGGACTTGGAGGTGGGACAAGGAGGGGATCCACTCTGTCAAGTCAATGTATTCCACCATTCCCGATGGGGGTACTAGATTTGCTTTTTACTCTTTAGTATGTAGAGTTAAAAGCCACCCCAAAGTGCAATTCATGATGTGGAGGGTCGCCATTAAAAGGCTCCGTACGTGTGATAGATTGGCCCGCTCCTTATATGACTTGCCTACCAAGTGTTGTCTATGGCAATTCTTCTCAAGAAAACTCTAGGAAGAGATCTCCAAAGACTTCTGAGCCTTCAAGATCACCAAAGAAGCCTTCCAAACTCAAAATCTCCAACATGCACCATGAGATCCCCCCCAAAAAACCATGAGAGAGAGAGAGGAAGAGAAGAGCATGGAGAGGACGAGAAGAGAAATGGGTTCGGATTCTCTCTCCTACCCCTCTATAAACCATGTATAAATTATATTCTCATCCTTAATCTTTCAAATAAGCCTTCATACCTCTATACACCCAATGGGCCATTTAAAAACTACTTTCTAAGGCCCAAAAGCTCCTATTTGGGTCTCAAAGTCTAGCCCACTAATCCAGGCCATTCTGATTCTACCTGATCCACAACTCTAAAGGGGTTTAAATCTATTAAAATATAGAACCAAGTCTAATTATCTCTAAATCTCAATTAATCCTCTAGATTGAGCTTAAACCACATAATTTACTACAACCATCTATTTAACTCAAACTAAGACAATTAAATCAAAATCTAACTTGGTTCGAAAATTAGGAATTGGAGAGTCGAGGTATTACAACTCACTCCCCAAGACCTCCTTGGGAATTCCACAACTAGAATCAAATCTAGTAACCACGCACATATGGTAGTTTATACAGTGTGAGTCTGTTAGCTTATAGCTCAAAAGAGCCCGGGGTTGAAAGAAAATCATTCGTCCAAAGAATAGCAAGCTGCACATTCAGATTTTTTGAATCTGGGAGTGATGGTGTCAACACTATACCCTTCAACATTGACACCATAAATACTGGTGTCAAGACCTCTGCCTTTGTTTACTTTGCACAGACCAGTCAACTTTGAGGCGATAGCTTAGTGTAGGAATATCAGACTGTGCTGATCTTGGACTATTTGGGAAGATCTTCAAGTCCTCTACAATTGTTGTGACCACTTCTCCACATTTGGCCGCTAACATTTTCAAAAATATCAAACAGTGCAACCATGTCAAAACTGCCCGCAATTTTCAGACTGCAGAGGACGCTTCTGCCAACATGGTGTCGACACCACTCTCTGAGGTGTTGACACCTTTCGTCCAGAGGTGTCCAAAAGGGCCTGTTTTTCAGCTATTTGAGTTCAGAATTGCATTAGATCTTGAACCAACCTTTCTGCAATTAAGCAAACATGTTAATGCACAGTATTCAGTTTTGATCCATGGTGTTAAAGAACCATTATTCTGAAATCCACGAGTAAAAATGACCATAAAAGGTCAGCGGGGATTTAAAGGTGGGATTTGATCCCCACTTATCACAAAAAAGAGCAAAAAAAATGACTTCGGCAATTTGATGGGTGCTTTACCCATCAAATAAAAGTAACGTGATTTTTGCTTCCCAAATCAGCCCTCTCCAATTTGATTCCGACCGAATCGCCAATCAATAAAACTAAAATACTCTTATACCTTTTTTTACCGGTATGGAGTCACCTTCGGTCACTTATCGGCCAATCTAGAACCCCACCCTTACACACCTTGGCCATTTCCTAAATGGGAATGGCTTAGAGGCCCTCAAGCGGGGTTTTAGGAAAGCCTAGGCATGCAAGTAAGGGGTCACCACACCCTTACTTGCAAGACTCTCTGCCTAGCAGGTGTTACTTGGAGATTGGTCTCAATCGCTGCCTTCTTGTCTTTTCTCTTTCTCCCTTGGATCTCTCAATCCTGTAGTTCTGCCCGTTTCCGTAAGCATGGAATTACCCAACCTGCCACCGTAAGCCTGGCGGTTATACGTCCAACATGTCTCAGATGGACAAGCCAATTCCAGATGTTTTCATCTCCAAGTAACCAAAGAGAAGAGGTTTAGTGATCAACTACGATATAAAGATTGGCTTGGTATCTTATCTCATCAAATGAATGACATAGACCATGGAACTTCCTATGGAAACATACCATAAATATATTGATATTAAGCATGAGGAGTAGTCCCCCCTCCTGGGACTCCCTCTATGGTAGGTAGGACATAAGGAACTACTGTTAGGACGAGGGCCTGTTCTCTCATGTTCACCTCCCATCCCAGTAGGTATGGAAATTTTAGTTTATTAACTCAATGCGAGTATTGCATTGGAGAAAAGCAACTGTTCCCTATAGTATTTGGGCACAATTCTTGGAAACAAGATAGGTGCATGCATGTGTAACTTTAAGACGAATTTAAAAATTTAAACTTTAACTTAGAACATCATTCATCAATTTCTTGTCCATTTTCAGCATATAGTCTTGTTGAAACTCTAGATCTTCCTTAATGTAGAACCGATAACTCTAACTTGAAAACAGACCTTCCAAAAAAACTTTAAATTGAAAACAGAACTGTTCTGCTGCTATAAATTTGGAAGTTGATTAGAGTTCAGAAATTATGCTTCTTAACTTTAAATTTGAAAACAGAACTGTTCTGCTATCAGGACTAGAAGAAATGATAATAAGACAAACAATGCAAAAGTATAAATCTACATATACAAGGATTACTTTCTCAGATCCTCTTGCCATCTCAATATTTTGGGGAAGAGAGGTGGATGGGAGGGGATCTCAACAGAGCCTTTGATCTCTCCTCCCCCCCCCTCCCCCCGCCTCCCCCAACATACAAACCTCTCCTCTTCTTCTCCTTCACAGTGATATTGTAGAGATCTTGAGAGATGATAAACCATGCCCTGGGATACGATCAAGGCAGTCAGTGTGGCCAGACTGTATCCCTGTATTAGCCATCAGATTACATCCAAGGGCTAAAAGAAAAAAAAATCAGGGAATGCCGGAAATTCACGTGGAGGGGGCTGATGAAGCGGAGAGGGGAAGAGGTTATGCTGTGTCGAACAGTTGCATGCTGGGCGGAACCCTGTCAATGGGGATCCCATCAGTTCTGAGGTGGGAGGAACAGGGGGGGCATGCAGCTGGAACATGGGCTGTTTCGTTCCAAATGCCAGGACTGTCTTCCAGCATCTGTCTCTCACTCTCTCTCTCTCTTGTGTGAGAGAGAGTGTGAGTGAGTGAGAGAGAGACTAAAATGTGGTTGTGCGGCACAGCCATTTTCCACCCCATTCCCATCTTAAAAACATAAAATTATGATAAAATTTTAAATATTCAATTACCTCCTAGAGTGTTTCCATCCTTTGGGGCTTAATTTTCATCACCCGTTCATGAAATTAACATAGCCATTTGATCGGGTGTTACAATTGATTTTCATGATCAAACGGTGTAAAATTTAAAAAAAATAATAATGAAAATAAGAAATTATACCAGTTTCCTCTTCGGATTTTAAAGTTGAACACCAATTAAGGGGTCTAAAACCCGAGAAGTCCAGCCACGGATCGCACAGCAGCACTCTTCTCTCTCTCTCTCTCTCTATATATATATATATAATTTAACCTGAAGGCAATTGAATTTCAGTTATAGTTAAAACTCACTCTTATTAACTTGAAGGCAATTAAATTTCAGTTATAGTTAAAACTCACTCTTAAACTTCTATGTGTAGGGGTGTTTTAGTGATTGCCACACCATTTGCTAGTGGATTCGATCACTTTTTCATTGCAGATCAAGTTCAGTTCAAGTTTGATAAGTGCCTTCGGTCTTTACAAGATACTGTGAGTTATGTACTTGAATTCCATGTTCAAGATTTTGGCCATATTTTAAGCTTTTATGATGTTATTTTTGCAGGTAAATGGTCTGCCAACTTTTGGTATCGGTCATTCTTTAGGATCTGTTATCCACCTTCTTATTGGTATTGACTTGTTGTTTATGGATGATTATTTCTCCTCTTGATAGCTTAAAATTGTGGTCAGCAGTTCAATTGGACTTATGTTTTATTAGGATCAAGATATGCTGTGCAAAGAAATGGAAATATATTGATGGCATTCAACAACAAGGTACTGCTTATTTCTGCCCTGTGGTCATAAGCTATATATTAATTAATCAGTTGGGTGAAGATTGTAAAGGTGTTACATGATTTGTGATACCTGTACCACTTGGCTTGGCTTTTTCTAGGCAAAGACCAAAATCTAAGATTTGAGGAATTAGCTATATATGTTTTGGTTGACTGGATTCTACTTGCCTTATGGGACTCGAATCTTCTTTCCTTCTGTCTTGTTGCTGTTGCTTGGAATAAGGTCTATACGTCTTCTGATCTTTTAGGACAAGTGTTGGAATCGACTATAGATAACTAAGTCATTGTGCTGAGGCCGTGTTAAAATGTTCTATAGATGACTAAATGATTGTGTTTGGGCAGACTTTTTAAGCGAGAGTTTAAGAGCCTGTTTATGCTTTGAACTCAGGGTTTTATATTGTGATGTTATCAGGAAATTCTGCACTTAGGAAGGCTTTTGCTTGTATGTGTTGGGGATGTCTACCAGGAATCACTAACGAAGTGTTTTTATTTTTTGGTATGGGAAGTGCAAGATGGAGGGTTACAGTGGCTTACATCATATATTTTGCTTTTGTTATGAGGTTCCTGCTGCAATGGCTGGGTACAGTTCATAGAAATGCAGAACAACACTCTCACTCAGGTTTGATACCTGGGTGCTCCCCCAACACACCCCAAAACATGGTTCATAGAATCGGTTGGTCCCAATCCAATTTCACAAGGAATACCCGATTCCTTAAAGAAAATAAAATAATTAAAAAATTGCTTGAAATCATCTCTAAATCAACTGGAATTGGCTCAAATCGGTCTGAATCAGCTCGGAATTGGTTGAAAATCAGTTTGAACTTTGAGTTGGCCGACTCGGATGGTTTCGTGTGTTTCAGCTGGGAGTTGGGCCCGTATCCGGAAGAGGAGGTGGAACAGAACAACCCTCCACCGGATTCCCCCCCTCTCTCCCCCCTCTTTATTCTTTTCCTTCCACCTTCTTTCTTTATTTTTTTGTATTTGTACCCACCTGGTGGGGAGCTTCTTTTTATTCTTTTGTTTTTTCTCTACCCTCTCTACTCCTCTATCTCCGGCAGCTCTTCTCTCTCTTCCACAGTCATCTCTATCCCTACGGTGCCACTGTTCTGTGCACACAGACAGGGGACCGTCGGCCCCTCTTGTAGCTGCTGCTGCTGTTGGTTGGTGTTGGCTGCTTATTGTGCTGCTGCTGACTGTTCCTTTTCCGGGTGTTGCTGCTTTGTGGGACTGTTTGCTGCTGCATACACCGTGTAAAGTTCACATGAAGGTAACAAATTCTTATCTTTATCCTTCATTCTTTTGTATGCATTATACGAGTTTTGATGATGATTGGAACATATAAAAGAAATCTATCAAACAAATGCCCCCCACAGGACATGCGTTAAAGGCAGAGCTGAGGGCATGTGCATCTGGCCATCTTGTGCACATTTGTTTTGCACATTGCAACAATTTGGTCTTGTGCCAAATTAATTTTTTTATGCTGTTCCTGCTATGCTTGAACAAATTTAGCCATGTGAACATGTGGATTTTTGTGTATTGTGTACCAGGATGCCTTGGGATACGTGCTTTGATCTGCCACGTCGATCAGTTCACCTCAAACCTGTTCGGCAACTTTCATATTTGTTCAGAATTATTGTGAAATTTCTGGTGATATGGGATGAATTTCAATCACATCAAATTTTGAGAATTTCACTATTTTTTTATTTTGAATGCACACTATTATCGGATGTGATTTGAGTAGGCATACCAAACCTGTATATGCTATTTTGTCAGACAAAACATAGCACTATCTTGCCTGTGACTTCCTTCAGAGGATAACTTAAGCCTAACATGTGGAGTGTTTAGTTACGGCCTGATCATATTTATATCCTCAAGATAGCGACATAAGAGGACCCACAATGTCCATGCCCCAATTTGCACAAGGCCATGTAGGTATTGTTGGATGTAGCTGATTTGGAGGGTGCCTTGTAAGTGGCCCAAATGTTTCTTTTTTAACATAGCTGTTCACAAATTGCCCACAATCTGCAAACATTCTTAGCTAGAAGAAGCCCTTAGCTTTGATGTTGGTCTTCAATTTTGGGTCAGCTTGGTAGGCCTCACATATTCCAGAACTGATTTCCTTCATTATTTTTTTTAAACCTCCTTTGGCAAGAGACATCATAGAAAACCAATTTCCTGTCTTCAGGCACTGGCCCGAATGAAGCACAGTTAACTTGCTTATAAGAAGCTACTCTACATACCAGATGGGATCTATTTTGTCTTATCTAGTAGCTAACCATTTTTCATTAGGATGATCGGGACATTCCAGTCATCCTCTTTTGTTATGCCTTGTTCAAACTCCTAGATTTCAAATACTTTTTGACCATGTTTTACGGTCTGTGATTTGGGGCTGCAACATTCTTTCACCATGTTTTCCACCTCCCACTTATGGGAAAATTTCAAAGCTATTGCCAACTTGGCTAAGGCCTTAGTTTGCTCATTTGACCCTTCTTGTATGTGGTCTATTTTGAAGGTGTAAAATTTTTACTCGATCTTTTGGCAATGGCATGATAAGTAACGATTTTGACTTTTTGACTTAAAAGGTCCCAAGGGTTTTGTCATATGACCAAGAATGAATTTCCATAGACTTAGATGCATCAAACATCAATTTCTATGGTGCACTGCAAGCCAGTTATCAAGGCTTCATATTTTGTTTCATCCTTTGTGACTCCATAAGAGCACAAAACAGTGTACTGTGCCACCATTTGGCATGACGAAGATGAATCTTGTCTAGCTCAAGTTGTAGATGTGCCATTAGGCATTGTAATTGTTCTTGATGTATTGTTGATCGCTCGAAATTATGTGTCGTTAAGTATATTTGAACATCAATCTTAAAATTCTAATTTTCACATACAATTATTTAAAAAATAGCAAGTGGTGAGATTGGGTCGAATCCACAGGGAAATAGATTTTTAAAGTTGAAAACCTTGAATTTTTAGAAGAAAAACAGAGAAGAAAGAAGAGAGAGCATGATGGTTTGATCGATAACAATTGAAATTAACCGGACTTACTATGAACTCACAAAAGGAGCACCCTTAAACGAGCATAATTAGACTCTACTGAACTAAGACTACCTCTAAAAAACTAATTAAAAGTAGAATATAAAGTTTGAGTAGTGTCAACAGAAGAAAAATTAAAAGTTGTAGAACAAAAAGAGGGAGAAAAGATAACTTTTTTCAAAGGAGTTACTGTCATTCGTTAACAGAACTACATGAAATTTTACAGAGACATTGAAAATAAAAAAATAATATGACTTTTATAAGAAAATTTTTACAGAAAATATTCGAAATACAGTGTAACATGGAGAACTAAAAAGCTAGAGAGAGAGGCGATGAAGAGAGAAAATTGATGCTTGCAGCCGTCCTAGCCCTTCGCGCGGATCCTTGGCAGCCCTGGACTCCTTTCAGTGGTTAGTTACAGTGCCTCGAGTCCACTTCTTGCCCTGGCAGCCGCTGGTTTGAGAGAGATGTAGAGAGAGAGAGAGCGAAAGAGAGAGAGAGAGAGAGAGAACAAAAGCTAGAGAGAGAGAGGGGCTGCTACAGTCCTATGGTACTATAGCTATAGTACTCGCGGGTACTGTAGCAGAGATAGGGAGTGAGAAAGAGGGAGAGAAGGTAGGAAGGAGAAGAAGAAAAAATAGGAGAGAGACGCCGGAAGAAAAGAAGGAAGGTTTTTTTAAAAGGGGAAGGTATTTTCAAAAAGAGGAAAGGAAGGAAGAAAGAGGCGGCGGCTGCTCTAAGGTTCCTTCTTAAGTAGAAATTAAGATAACCTTTAGAGAGTAGTCAAAGACTATTTTACTCTTGCTCCATTAATTCTTTCAAAAAGATAGTTGTTTTTGCTGAGATTTGAACCTTGGACCTCCCATACGTTTCCAAAGACTTAACCACTGTACTACATCGTCTTCATATCCTATTTACATCAAAATAAATATAAATTAAGATATTGTCATGAATAAAATTATATTTATGCTGAAATGAATTTATTTATTATCTCGGTTTTGCTGAGAAAATCGCAAATACACTATACTCTGTTATTCACATGAAATGATGATGTTTTTTTTTACTCGGAGTTTGACAAAATGAGTACCGTTGGAATCAGTGTAAAATTATCTATCATTTAATACAGTTTTAAACATAAAATCATGAATATAGTACATGCATTTGTTCTTTTAACAATCAAAGCTATCAACTTATCAACTGTCAAAGCACACCTGCCAATTTTTGAGTTCAGTCTATTGTGCCTCTAATATTTCTTGCGTAGGAGGACTTCCTTATCCGGCAAGTTAATTTTTATGGTAGAGTCTTTAGGACTGGATGAGCTTGTCAGAAATATTCTGCCATGTCTTTGTGATGTCAAACTCCATTAGGAGTATGGTCCACTTTCCTAGTCTTCTTGATAAAATAGGTTGTCGAAGTAAGAGCTTGAGCGGATCAAACCGCAATATAAGTTGGATTTCATGGGCGAAGATGTAATGCTTTTTAACTGCAAAGACCAATGTCTAGCATATTTTGTTAATGGGAAGATATTGATGTTCAGGGCCCACCAACATCTTAAAGCAATATAAGAGTGCCCTTTGCCATCTTTGTTTACTTATGCCAACAATGCCCCAAGAGAAGCATTTAATGCCTACCACCCAACATTGGAAGGTTAAGCAAATATTCTTTGATTTTATCAAGGGCATTCTGGCGCTTTCCATTCCATATAAAGGGAGCTCTTTTCTTTGTCAATTTGGAAAAGGATTTGCATTTCCTTAACAAGATTGAGAGAAAGCTCTTGATGTAGACGCGCTTGCCTTGAAGGGCTCTGAGTTCTGGGAGATTTTTGGGGAGGGGAAACTTTCTAACTATTTTGATTTTATACAAATTAATTTCAGTTCCTTGATATCTACCAATGAATTCGAGGAATTTGTTGATCGATATACCAAAGGTGCATTTAATGGGATTCATTTTTAAGTGATGTTCTCGCAGCCTTTCAAGGATCTTGCATAGACAAGTTAGGTGATCCTCCCTCATTTTTGATTTTGACAACAAAGTTATCAACTTAGCATTCGACCAAGTTGGAGCATTTTATCGAATACTTTGGACATGGCCCTTTAATAAGTGACATCAGCATTCTTGAGGCTGAAGGGCCTTCTTTTGTAATTGAAAAATCCCTTTTGGAGTTTGAAATGTTGTATAGTTTTCGTGCTTGACAACCATTCTTGTTTGATTTTTGCCTGATGACCCATCAACAAAGGACAATGCCTCATGGCCTCTAGTGACACCCGTCATTACTTTTATAATTACCTATGTGAAATCACCTTTAGGCAAGCCCTATTTAGGTCCTTGGAATCAATGAAAGCATGGACCCATCTTCCGTTTTTTTTTCAACTAGTGTTATATTGACCATCCATATAGGATATGTGCATATTTTGATAAAATCCACCTCATGCATCCATCAATTTCAACGTTCACCTTCATTTCCAATTCTAGATGCATTTGCATTTGTGGTTGTTTAACAAGCTTGGCCTCTAATAAGATGGGTAGCTCATATTCCGTGACCAAGGAGTTTATGTTGAGCATTTCTTTGCAAGTCCAAGCAATACAGTCCTTAAACTCAATGAGTAATTGTTTATACACCTTCCTTTCTTCACCCAAGGCGGCACTAATGGAAACTAGGCAAGGATCTTGTGTCTCCCCTGCTATTCAAGGTTGAGGTATTTGAGTTCCTTTTATCCTACACTCCTATTATTCTTTGAGGTATTTGAGTTTCTCTTGCTCCCCTGCTTCTTCAATAATTGAAGCAACGTCAACTATATTGTCCTCTTTTCCAATGGAAGGCCATTCCTTCAAGGCTTTTGCTCTCCCAAGTATAAGAATCGAATTGTTAGCAAGAACAATTCAATCTCCAACATAATATTATTAAGTTGATTGAAGGTCTTGACATTTGCACCAATCAACTTCTCGTTGATTTATAGCTTTATACCCATCTCACATAGCATTATAGCATCTTTGTAGGATGATGGGTTGTGACACTTTTGATATAGTCCATAGAAGACTCATTTTTGCCTTGTTTATTTGCAACTAACTCTATAAGACTGACTTTCCGCGTTGACATCTTGAAGTGATTGAGGAACTTCTTTTATATTTCATCCCAATTGACGGAATTCGTCTTTAGTTTTGTATACCATCGGAATGCAATCTTTTTCAATGATAACGAGAAATATCTTAGGAGATATGACTTACTAGTCACCAATTCTCCTGAGCTACTTATGTAATGGGTTGCTTTTGGGCAGAACCTTCCCTATTAAACCTTGTGAATGTGGGGGCTCTAGATGATCTACAGGGAGCTTCTTGAATAGATGGTGAACGGATGGTGCCTTCTATAGATCGAAAGTGGTTACACTTTCGTCGTACTTGGCCATTTTGGCTTCGGCAATTTTTTAATCATGAGTCTTTGAGTTACGATGGCATCTTTAGCAGATGCATGAGAATGTTGGGCATTGTGGTTTATCTCTTCACTCCTGGTCTCAAAAAGTTTTTTAGAAGTTTATTTCAACAACTTGCTACCTAAAGTGTTGTAGCTATTGGAAGGTTATTGACAGGAGGTGCTCTTAGTGGAAGTGGATTCACTAGAGGTGCTTGTGGTTGCCTCTGCTGCTCCTCCCATGTTTGCATAAAACCTAGAAGCAAGGTGTTAAGTTGATTTTCTAGTCGTGTTCCCTGCATGGTCTGCTCCTGGGGCAGACTTTGAGGTTGTTCTTTATTTTGTCCATCATTTCGAACATTTAATTCATTTTCTTCACTCCTCTACATGTCATAAGTACTATTTTTAGGAGGTGGGTCAGTATTTGTATTCCTCTGGCTCACTCAATAGATGGTTTGCTCCACTTAACGAGTCATTGGGCCATCTTGTTGTGTAATGTTGGCAATCTCTTGAGGATTGTCAGCTAAAGTTGCATATCGATTGTTGGAGCTGGTAGCTTAACATGTGTACATGAGAGTGTTGTCACATGCTACCTGCTATTCTTCTCTTTTGTGTTGGGTACGAAGCAACATCCAACCTTTCAAAAATCGGCTAGATTAAGTGGTGGTTGTTCTACGTCATCTTGCCCCCACATAGGAGGGCGATTGGTTTACTTTTCTTTATAAAATTCCTTCCTCTTTTGACCTCGAGGGAATGGAGGTTCAAGGAATTGCTCCAACAATTGTTGTTGTGATTGTTGTGAGGCTAGAGTAGCCCTTCTCTGGCAGATTTTACAAGCCTCCCCTCGGGTGATCCACACTTTTTTTCAAGTGGACATTTTTATCTTCCCTAGATTGTCCCCTTTATGCAAAGGAGGAGACTTAGGTTTGTGCTTTTTCCCCTGGTGAGCATGATCCACATTTTTTTCAAGTAGATATTTTTATCTTCCGGTAGATTACTTCCTTTATGCTAAGGAGATTAGGTTTGTGCTTTTCCCCCCGGTGAGCAAGGACCTTAGCACTTGCTTTTCAGAATTCTGCCTTATCTTGGCAAAACTCGGATAATATCCCAAATTGATTCTCTACAGGAATTGTAGGGGCATAACGATCTTCTGGCATTGTGGGTTATCCTCCATCTAGGTGAATGTGGAGATCTGCTACTAAAATGGTTTTGGCTAGACTTGGATGGAGCTCCGACAAGAATCTTCTTATTACATCTTCGAGCATGTCCCAAGTTGGATAAGGAAGCAAATGAGATGTTAATAGTGTGTTGACATGTTTTTAAATACATAAGTTGTAATGAGTGCATAGCATGCAGAACATACAAAAGAAAGTAAGGGCTACCCTAGACAAAATAATTCTAAAGTCATACGGCATGCACTCATAAGAGAAAGGTGTAAGATTAAAATAGAATTAAGTCTTGGCTTACCTCAGTGTGGGCCCTTCCCCCAAGGGCAATAGGACCCCTGCAGCTGCACACAAGAAACCACAACAGTAACAGCAGCTGCAGTACAGCCCTGCAGAGGCAAGGGCAGCAGACGCAGCACAACACAGCAGAGGCAGCACAGCACAACAGTAACAGCAGTTGCAGCACATTATTGCAGAGGCAAGGGCAGCAGATGCTGCACAGCACAGCAGGGGCGGCAGCAGCACAGTAGGGGCAGGTGGCCCCCCACCAGTGGTCCTCCTCTTTTTATAAGGAGGGACCAGTGGGGGGTCCACCGGTTCACCCCCCCCACCCCCAACCACCAGTGCCCATTAAAAGGCCCACCGGTGGGGGGGTTTTCCCCCTCCATGCACAAAAAAAAGAGAAGAAAGATAAAGAAAAGAGGGGAAAAAAAGGGAATATATATATATATATATATATATATATATATATATATATATATAAAATAAATGAGAGGGAGAGAGAGGACCGGTGGGGGGTCCACCGATTCCTCCCCACTCCCCCCCCCCAAAAAAAAAACCCACGCACGCATTAAAATGCCCACAGGTGGGGGGGTTTTCCCCCTTCATGCACAAAAAAAGAGAAGAAAGAAGAAGAAAAGACGGAAAAAAAGGGGAAATATATAAATAAATAAATATATATATATATATATATATATATATATATATATATATATATAATAAATGAGAGGGAGAGAGAGGACCGGTGGGGGGTCCACTGATTCCTCCCCTCTCCCCCCCCTGAAAAAAAAAAAAAAAAAAAAAAGAACACCCACCCACCCAACCGGTCCCATAAGAGGGAGCCACAGGTGGGGGTCCTCCTCCCATAGAAAAAGGTAAAAAAATAGAGAAGAAGAGGAAGGGATTAAAATCCAATGACTATTAATGGCTTTGATAAATGAAGGGATTAGTGGGAGAATGTGAGTGTTAATACTCCCCCTATTAATGTCTTTGGTTAATGGGTGGGAGCTTAATGCTCCGCATTAGTGGGAGCTTCTCCCACTAAATGTAGTAGTGGGGAATTAAAAGCTCCAATAATTGTTCCATTGAATGTAAACTAGAAGGGACGTCCTTCTCCCATTAAATTAAAGAGGGGAAGCCGGGAAGGAGAGAGAGTTAGTGCGGCTTCCCACTAATTCTATAAAAAAAAAAAGAAAAGAAGAAGAGAAAGAGTGAGTGGGTGCCACCAGTGGCACCCCTACCTCCAACAAGTGAGGTGCCCAATGGTGGCACATGACCCCCTCCACCGATGGGGGGTCTGCCCACTTCCCTCTCTCTCTCTCTCTCACACACACACACACACATCATTCTTTTAATTGGCTGAAAATTACTAGTGGCCCACCGGTGAAGGGGTCCCTACCTCCTATAAATACCCCCAAGGAGCTCAGCTTGATGGACCATGGAGGGCGGAAGACGAAAGGCTACAAGAGAGGTCTTGTGAAGGTTCTGCTGCAAGGTCTTTCTTGTGAAGATTTCTGAAGTTTCTTTGTGATCCAGAAGCCCTTTTGTGAAGATCTTTGGAGGCCACTCAAAGTTTCAAGGCATGAAGATTCACGTCAGTAGGGCTGTTATTTTGATTAAGTGGACGCCATGCTCCACTAATCAAAGCATCACTTTTCAATTGAATTGAACTATGAGGAAGTACTGTCCCATTCTTGATGGAAATTCTTAAATGACACTTAATGATTTCTTGTGGAACCCAAGAAAATTACTTGTTCTCACTGCATGAATTGTGTAGCTTAATGGGCCATACGCATGCTTCTTTTTGCTTAGAGGTCATTTAATAACTCTACCCTAATGGATACTTAGTGGATCCATGAGGGGTTTTATGACCTCTTTATATCCTTCACCAATATCCATTCAGGTTATCCGTTCGTGGACAGGAATTTACGATAAATCCAACAAGTTACCCCTTGGCTTTGGGATGCTGAACCAAAGACTAAATTAACCTTGACCCACTACCTACCTTAACCCAAATCCTAGGATACTTCAAATCAACTAAATATGCATGTCACCTACAATGGACTAACTATGGGACGCTAACCCAAATGAAGAATCTAATGACTCCAAAAGACACAAATGCCCTCGTAGCCTCTAGTAACCCATCCAATCACAAAATCAACCCAAAATGATCAAAATACCCTTCTTATGATAAAAACCTGTAAAAATTACAAAAAATCCTAAAAATGAACCTTAAAAATGACCTTAAATATCTTCAGAATCTTGAAGATGACCAAAATACCCTTCTCATGATAAAAGTTTATAAAAATAACAAAAATTCTAAAAAATGTAACAATCACCTAACATATCCTAAATGCCTTCAAAACCCTAAAAGATGGAAAAAAATCACCAAAACACCCTTAGCACACCAAAAATTATTAAAAATTGTAGAAAAATCATAAAAATGTTAAATCACTTAAAACATGCTAAATATCTTTAAAACCTGAAAGCTTTAAAAATTACCAAGATTCCCCTACAGCCCAAAACACTTAAAACAGCCCAAGAATACATCCTAAGGTTTTAAAATCTTCCCAATCTATGAGAACTCATCATAAACACTGAAATGACCATAATATCCTTGTACCCTTCGACTTTCCAAAATTACAAAAATACCCTTTTGGGTTCAAAACACTTGGAATCAATCTAAAACCCCTTAAAAGTCTTTTAAACCATCTCAAACCTATCCCGAGCTAGGGTGAAGCTTTGGACCTAATCTAAATTGTGTTTCTTGTGCTTGAACTACATGATTTAGTGCTTGATTTCTTTTAAAGGGCATCATTGGACGCTTAATGAAGGGTTGCTGGTCAGTTGATCGGCATAATTAACACTGATTGAGGTCAATGGGGAAGAGGTCGAATTCTCGGATCCTTGCCTAATCCGAAGTCCCAAACTCCCTGAGGGTTCATCCCGTGTCGTCCAAACATAGTGTTGACACTGAAACTCCAAATTGAAGCCCCAGTAAAGCTACTTTTCTTGGTGTAACAAGACTCACTTCCTTTCCTCTTGGGCATGAAGATGTCTTCAGACGTCAGAACAACCCCCAAGCAGTGTGGTGAGATAGCCGCATCGTATGTCGTTGAGAAACACCAATGGGCCAAAAGTAACCTTAGCTATTACTGCCATTGATGTTGCAATGATTTCAAATTCTGCACAAAATGCTGTGAAGTTAGCAAGTTCATGGTGAGGGTTTCACTAGTTAGAAAGATGAAGGGAAGGAGAGGTCCCATCGAGTGTGTATTGGGAGACATAAGGGAGATTGGACCCTTGCACTTTATTGTTGTTTATTTATTTTGATGATCTTGGTAGATTTGGGAACTTAAGATGAGTCCTCAAGGAATTTGGATCAAGTATGTGGATCCATAAATTTGACCTCTCTCCACTAACTTCGGTCAGTGATAATTACATCGATCAAATGATCGAAGATCCTTGATTAACTCTCATAAATAATATCTTTAAATAAAACCACGTGAAATTTGCAAGTCCAAGATGGGTTTAAAATGATCTTGAACACTTCTAAGTGGTTTTGGAATGATTCTAGATGCTTTAAGCCCAAAAGGGTATTTTGGCACTTTACAGGGTTGTAAGGTATAGGGGTGTTAGGATCTTTTTGGTGTTTGAAATTTGTTTGAGTAGATTAAGTTTTAAAACCCTAGGGTGTATTTCTAGGCCATTCTAGGCATTCTTGGGATCAAAGTCTATTTTTGTCATTTTTGGAACGTTTTGGGTTTAAAGGGTATTAGTGTACTTTAGGTGCTTTGACATTTTTATGGTTTTTCTGTTATTTTTAGTATGTATGGTGCATTAAGTAATTTTAGTAATTTTGGTCATTTTTAGGGTTTTGAGGGCATTTAGGGTGTGTTTGGTGGTTTTTACATTTTTTGAGATTTTATTGTGATTTTTACATATTTTTATATTTGGAGGGGTATTTTGGTCATTTTGGGTTGGCTCTTGGGTTGAATGGTCGTTGGGGGTTATGAGGGTGTGCATTTTTTATAGGCATTAGGTCTTTTGTTAGGGATTATAGGCATTATATCCTTAAATGTGATGTCACATGTATCAAATATTATGGATTGTTCAAGTTTCTTTGTCCACTGAAGGATAATGTTAATTGACTTAATTAAGGACACAAAAAGATCATAGACCTATTACATATTTATTAAGATTATATTTTTTGAACTTTAGGTGGATCCAATTAATGGGTATGCCTTAAAGGATAAATATCAAGTGTTAAGAAAGATAAAGGATCTTTGAGGGTCCATTAAGAATCTTTAAATAATATCCTTTAAAGGGCTTTGGTGATGCCCACAAAAGTCCATTTAAAGATCCATGTAGGAATAAAAAACTTAATGGATTTGGATAAGACCCAATTAAAGTCCAATGAAGATCCATAATATTAATGAACCCAGTAAGGATCAAGTGGACATCATGTTATTCAAGTCATGAAGACAATGCAAGGCTCAAGAATATGAGTTTTTTTATCAAATATCATCGCAAAACTCAAGAATACATGAGTTTGCAAAAAATAAAGTAATGCTTAAGAATACATGGGCTTGTTAGTTGCTACTCAAACAAAAGATTGATGGGAAAGCTCAAGCCCAGTGAGGGGTCAAATCAAATCATCTGGTGGCACCCCCCCCCCCCCCCCCCCAACCGAATGGTCCTTCCACTCCATTTTTTTTAACATTTTATGAAGAGAGACAGAGAGAGATCCATTTTTTGAAAATTTGATAAAAACAGAGAGAGAGAGGGAGAGGGAGCTGTCCGTTGGGGGGGGGGGAGGGCATCTCGTGGCACCCCCTATTAGATCCTCTCTTTCCTCTTTCTCTCTCTTTTTTCTTTCTTTCCTTCTATATCTTCTTCTTTTCTTTTTCTATTTATATTTTTGGGTTCCAAGAATAAACCCCCCCCCTCAACAACCATACGATGGGGGGGTGGTCCTCATCTTCCCGATGGGAAAAGGAAGCAGAACCGATTGGGAGGGGGGGGGGGGGGCTACAAGAACCCCCCACCGGATTCTCTCTCTCTCTTTCTCTATCCCCACTTCTTTCTTTCTTTTTGTATTTGTACCCTACCGGTGGAGGACTTCTTTTGATTCTTTTGACTTTTTTTTTCTCTACCCTCTCTCTCGTTGTCCAAGATAGTCATTTTTTGTACGACCGATTTGTTTGAATTAATTTGATTTTATTTTTGTTTTGGTGTTTGGCTTTCTGGGAATCTTGATTACCATTTGTTGGGTATTGCATTTGATTTGGATGGTGGACAATTGTGCCTTAAAATTTGTTTTGGGATTTCAACTCAGAGTCAGTACCATGAAACACAGAACATTTGATCATTGTACGTTGGCTTAACGGCTCGCTCATGGAAGGATTATCTGGGTTCTTTTGAATTCGGACTCTTTCCGCCGGTTTGTAGACTAACGTTAATTACATCCTATTGCAATAGAAAAATCCTTTCATCTTTTTAAGAAATGTTCTACTACTTGATGTTTCTATGCAGTACAATTTTCTTAGTTGCTCTTGTTTTATTCTTCACACATATTGTATTGTATTAAAGTGATTGGCATTGTCCTTTTTGAACTTATGAAAATAATATCATATTGCAAAGGCAAGTGTCCCGACAAGGCATGACCTCAATCGGAGATCAGCAAGGGTTGGGCAGCGTATGAATAGTGCGCTTAGATAGACGTGTCACACCCTTATTTACCATATAAATGACTCAAATCACAATTCAATGGCATAGGGTCAATGCGACCTATATGGGGGCCCACAGGTGGCATATGAATAGTACACTTCAGTAGGCAGACTGTACACCTTTTCATAAAATGAAGATCGTAATATCAATCCAATCATCTAAACAAACTCAACTTATGTCAGGACCCACTAATGGTACACAAATAGTGTGCCTTGATATGCTTTCTATCATCTTTTTATCAAACAAATGAATCATCTTACAATCAAATCTCTTCAAATCGACTAGATCCATGGTGGGGCCCACTTGTGGCGCATGAATGGTGCCTTGAAATGTGCATCATGTGCGATCTTGTTCATATTAATGGATAACATGTGCCGACACCGACAGGGTACGATCCTTAAGACCTAGTGAGAATTGGCTGGTACATGAATAGTGCGCCTTGAGAAGCGTGCACTTTGTTTAAATAAACGGATCAAATCATATATCATCATGATCTAATTTTCTGGGGTCGACCCAATCCAAGTCGGGACTCTTATGCGGCACATGAATAGTGCTAATGAATAGTGTCAATGAATAGTGCATGTGATTAGCACTTTCAATGGTACCTATGCACAGTGCCCTCCTATAATGCAGTGGGCTCCCGAGGCCTACAAAATGCGCTGCACTACGCTTTTTAAATGATGCGTCTTTGCAATATGATATTATTTTCATATGTTCAAAAGGGCCAATGCCAATGACTTTAATATAATACGATGTGTGAGGAATAAAACAAAAGCAACTAAGAAAACTGTGCCGCATAGCAACATCAAGTCACAATTGCCTGCCATTCAAATCAAGTGCAATACCTAACAAATGGTGGGAAATCATGATTCCCACGAAACCAAACACCAAAAAAAAGAAAAGAAAAGAAAAAGAAAAAGAAATCAATTCAAACAAATTGGTCATATCAAAAACAACTGTCAACAGGTGGGTCCCACCTATTATCTCTCTCTCTCTCCCCCCCCCCCCCAAAAAAAAAAGGAAAAGAAAAGAAAAGAAAAGACCCTCCTCTCTATCCCTACGGTTCCCCTGTTCTGTGCGCACAGAACAGGGGACCATCGGCCCCTATTGTAGCCCTTGCTGCTGTTGGCTGCTTATTTTGTTGCTGCTTCTTGTTACCTTTTTGGGTGTTTTTGCTGCTTTGTAGGGATGTTGGTTGCTACGTGGTGTTGTTGCTTGTTGCACATGTGGGAGGGCCTAACCTTGGTCTTTGTGTAAAGGTCACACCTAGGTGACAAATTCTTATCTTTATTCTTCATTCTTTTGTATGTATTATAGAAGTTTTGATGATCACTGAGATATATACATACATATATATATCAAATAGGGGGACAACATTAGAAAGCAGAACTAGGCATAATCATCCGTGAACATACTGATTCATGGCTTTGGAGCTTGATTCAGATGATGATGAGGAGAAGGATGATCTCAGGGCAGCTAGGGAGGAGAGAATCAAGTTATTAGCTGCTAATGAGTCACGACATAAAGGCAAAAGCATTGGCATACCAGGCGCCAGTGGAAGCGGAAGTACAGCTAGTGTCAGAGGAAGGGAGCAACCACATTCTACTATAAAGCTTCCACAAAATACTTCATTGCAACATATAGCTTCAGTTATGAGTTGTAGAGACATGTTAGCATATGTGCTTGATACTCGAAAACAGGAACTTTAAAACCTTATGTGTTTAGAAAGTACAGTGTGGGACAGAAAACCATAAAATAAGCAATAAGAGGTGTGGCTGCCACTGTACAAGTTACAAAGCATGCTTTTAACAATATATGCAAGTGGTTTTTTTCATGCAGGTGTTGCTGCAAATCTGGCATCCAACCCGTAGTTTCAAGGCATGTTGAAAGCCATTTCAGAAGTAGGGCCATATTTTAACTCTTACCTTTAAGGAAAATCTATGAATTTGGATTGGATGAACAGTACAATGAATTGCATCAGTGGGTGCGATCATTCAAAGAAGTGTGGACGGACAGGGTTGTACATTGATATGTGATGGATGGACAGGATAACTAGGTGGTCAATGATTAACTTCCTAGTATATTATATTGAATGTACAATTTTTATGAAGTCTATTGATGCTTACAGGCATACAAAAAATGCAGATTATTTCTGTAGGTTGATAGATGAAATGGTTGAAAAAGTTGGTTAAGAAAATGTAGTGCAATTTGTGATAGACAATGAAGCTAGCTATAAGACTACAGGGGAAAAGTTAATAGAGAAAAAGTCTCATTATATTGGGTCTCATGTACAGCACACTCCTTATACCTACTGTTGGAAGACATTGACAAAGAGTCTTCTGTAAAAGATATTGTGATAAAGGCTCAAATGATCACTTTATTCATGTATAGTCACAGTCTCATTGTGCCAATATTGAAAGAAGTCACAAAGGGCAGAGATCTTCTTCAAGCTGGCCCCATTAGTTTTGCATGTAATGTCATATTTTGGAAACTTTATACAAGCATAAGAATGACTTGGCCACCTTATTTCACAATGAGAAATACTTAGAATACAGCCTAGTTTGAGTTATGAATATAAAAAGACAACTCCACAAGTAGAAGTGTGTGTTGATAACGTCAAATTCTATCCAAGGGTCCATTATTACTTATAGGTAGTAGAGCCCATAGTTCAAGTCCTAAGAATGGTTGATGGAGATGACAAGAATGATATGGGCTAATCTTTATCAAGTGATGGACAAAGCAAAGATGAGAATAAAGACAAAATCCCAAAGCAAATGCTAGTCCATCATTAATAATAGATGGGAGATGACTTTACATCATGACTTATATGCCTCTTGTAAGTACTCTAAATCCTTAATATCTTTTATATTATTAGACATTGTAGCTTCATTTTTCATGAACATAACATATCATTGACAATTGTAGGTAATTTCCTAAACCCTCGCTACCAATATACTAGTGATGTTCACAATGATGCTAAGGTGTTAAGTAGAATAATTCGTGTAATACGAAGATTATCTCCTTTGCAGGATGATAGGATAGATGTTGAGAAACAAATTAGTTTGAAAGAAGTTAGTTTGTTACTTAGTCTCACCTTTGAAAACCCAACTTAACACTCATTTGTGTACTAATAGTCTAGTATAATGATTAATTAATACATTTCTGCAATCTCTTCCAGATGAAGTCTTACAAACTTCGAATTGACACTTATTATAATGCACTTAAACCTCGGATCCAATCTTATTTGACTTTCAGTGGAATTTAGAGATGGTACTGAGAAAACATAGCACATACGTAACAGAGATAAGACGATAAGCGTTCAGAAATGCAGTAAACATCAAAGCCATCTATCACATAATACTTCCAATAATATAGCCAAAACAAATGTCCAATAATCAAAATGTCTGGCAGCTGATAAACTCACTTAGACAATCAACTCTCAACTCACATATAATATTTCTATTATATCATCGACTCAAAAACTTATTAATACATCAAATCTACTAAATAGAAGACTCAAATTATCAGAAACTAATCCTCTAATTAGCAATAATTCCAAAAGATCACTTACTCCTCACGATCTAAATCAAAAGTTACCTCACCGGCTAATTCTCCTGAAAATTTGATTAACAACTTATGAGTATAAAACTCGGTAGGCATCATACCCACCACATGTTAAGGGGTTCAAATTAGGTCCATGTCATATTTATTAGAAATAATTATTACCATAACATAAGGGGACAAGCATTCCAACCATTATGCCTACCATTAGCTACCACAGAACCGGAGGTCACATATATCCTACCATTATGCCAAACTAAAGGTTCGGTTTCATGGATTTACTCATTGCCCTCGGGTTCAGATAATGCCCTATCCAATAAGGATGCTCATTCTAGAATCGGGCCCTACAATCTCCTTAAGATGGTAATGTCCAAACCAAACTTATTTCAAATTAGAGCACATATCTTACAGTGATTAAAATTATCATTGCTCTAGAATTTCAGTTATCAATAATGTTATCTATATACATATGCTGAAAATAAGTCAAAATGAAAGGTTAAGACATTTAAAACCAACATAGCTCATTTTTGTGAATTCTCAAGTAAAACAGGTTCCAACATGTTCAACAGGTACTTTAGACATTACAGGAAATTTAACAAAATTTTCGACATCGGATTCATATTTTTCTACCACATGAAACTAATTTTTAAGGCTGAAGTTCAATAGTAATCAGAAATATAGGCTGATGAATTTAGAAATTAACTAAACTTGGCATACATGATTAACAAGCTGTAGGGAAAGTTCCTGCAAAGTTTCATCAGAATCCGGATTGATTTGGAAGATGCAAGTTAAGTCACTTTAAGCTTTTTTGAATTTAATGTTGAAATAAATACCTAATAAATTTTAAAAAATATAAAATTTTGCAAGCTAGTTAGTTAATCCTCACATGCAAGAAATCGATCTTCCGAGTTCCACCTAGGGCTCCTTGAATCCTCTACAAACCTCAGGCTTCTAACCCTTCTCCTAAGTCCTCTTGGCCTCCTAGAAGACGCAGCAACACTAAGAACATTAATCCTCATGCACTAAACCTTCAGTTTCTTAAAATCTCTCTCAAAACCTGAACCAAAAACTCACCTTTCTGAACTCTGTGCAGCAACTAGGGTTATTGCACGAGTCTAGAACCTATATGTAGTACTTCTCCAAATTCAAACCTTAAACGACCTCCCACATCCCCCTTTGGGTCGGAGTAACCACAGAAGCATCCTTCCTTCCATGAACAATTAGAATCCTTCGTCAAAATCAAACTCTGTTTACTTAGAACGCACTTTTCATAACCGAATATCCAATTTTTATACCCTTAAATGTCCGAATCAGGAAAGATGGTCTTCTACAAAGTTTTAGATCTTCGAATGATTTTCCCAATGATACCAATAATATCTTAATCCGAGTCCTAGATACCCAAACCTAGAAGTTTATCCAAGCTGTTTGGCTAACTAATCCTATTTAATGAGGCTAATGGCCTTCTCTAATTACCCTAAATGGGTTTAACTAATCTAATTAACATTATTTATTGCTCTAAAAGTACAGGGTATTACACTTATGGTCCTAGGGATTTAATATGCCTAAGCCAGAACTTCAAAGGTCAGCAGCTACAATTGAACATGGGTCAAAGTGACATGAAAGTACATTGTCGCGTAGTTATGTACGAACCCTACGACCCTAGGAGTAGAAGACAAAGAAGTGTCACAAGCAATGTCACCAAGTCAGGATTCAGGAAAAAACGGTCCGACAAAAAAATCTCAAGTTGGTAAAAAATCTGAAAACTTCGTGAAAAAATTGTGAAAGATATGTAAAATTTTTAAGGTATAAAATAGAATATAAAATTTAACAATAGATATTATAAAAATGAGTGGGTTTGTTTTAAAAAAGTATTTTTCCTGAAAAATACGTGATTAAATCACTACTTTTTGAATTTTTGAAGATTTTAAAGATTCTTTCAATAAATCAGGATTTATTCGTGAAAAATACGATAAGATGAAAAAGTGTGATTAAATCGCTATGTTTTCAAAAAATTGGGGATTTATGTTACACTGGTCACAAGTTGTTAGGAGCAATGTTAATACACAGACCCCTAGTGCTACAACTAGAACTATTGGAGAAGTAGGTTTAGGATCAGAGACAGCTGGATATACTGCATATTCATTGCCTCTAGGAGGTACGAGTGAGAGCATTAGTGTGACCCCGTTGCATAGTAAGGCGGTAACAAGAGTACCTTTAGATATGATCCAACAGTGGGAACTTAAATTAAAAAAAAAAAAAACTCAACGTCTCTCCCATTCTGCCACGCACGGACGCGCATAGCAGAACGTTCAGCGCGGAGGTTTCGTGCAGACGTTCCACTGTTGTAGTAGCTGATAAGGAAGGAGGCAGACCGTCCACCTCCTTTTATAGGAGGTGGGTTCAAGGCTGAACCACCACTCCCTATTGGGCCTGGTTAAGACCAATAACAGTGGCCCATTAAGGGACCACTAGGAGGCCCAAATAGGACCCATACATGGCCCCATTAAGGGTCAACATAATTTTATATAAAACCCTATGTTTGTTGTGAATATAAGAACCCTCTTATTAATTTATGTAGTAGTTATAACGGTGTTATTGAGGTGGCCCAAATTGATAGATTTCAGGTTTCTTTATTTCCCTGAACATCATTTTAGTAAAATGGCTTTTATTCACTTTGGATACTGTGTAAATAAAGGAAGTAACTTCCATTTGAATCCAATAAATATATCAAAAAATAATGTATTTAACCTATAGAAGGTCAAGTCTCCTTTTCAAGAAGAAAAGTCATATTTTTTGACGATCCCACTAAAACACCGATGTCCGGTTAACCTGTTAAATAACCTCCTATAATTAACACAAAAGCCTCTATGTTAAAGGTACAAGATACATCTCTAGGGGATCTTACCATCCTACTGACAGGATTAAGCCAAATTAGGGGTACATCTGGACAGGTCAAAGTTAACAATGATGGTGTAAAGCATCCAAAGATAACACTTCATAAGGGTCATTAGTGCTAATCTATTGGACTATAAAACTTTCTAAATATTTTTTAGATAAATCTCTTTTTCTCTTCATTTGTCCTATGCCTTGTGGTATAGTAAACTTATATTTTATTAAAGGTTCTTAACATACTTTTGGTAGTTTTAAGTATTTATCCTTTATGGATTTTATGAGGAATTGTAAAGGGTTATTGATAACTATTCTAGGTGTTTTGCATGGGGTCTTTAAGCGTATTAAGTTGGAGATTTGGGGGTTTTACATAATTGCAGCTGTTTTCAACATCTAGCTTCTTGTTCACACAATTTGAAACCAGGAGTGAAGTCTATGTCTTCTGTCAGTGAAACTTTGAAGAGTGTGGACAAGACGTTCATTCTTTTTTTTTTAGATTTGTGAATTCTAAGAGTGTTTCTGCTGGGATGTCCATCTAAACTGCATATCTGGCTTCAGGACCTGGGAGCTATGCAGTGTCAAAATACTCAAAAGTGTCTAGAATCCTATCATGGAAGGGTTATAATATTTGAAATGTACATTCCCAGCTGTTATGACTTATGATTTTATCAGAAACTACGTAGGTAATGCATACACTTCAAATTTCTTATTTCATTTTGATTAGTAAGAATGATGATATCATGCCTAATTGTATAATTGATTAGTATGTTACAATGCTCATTGAGATAAGTCTTTTGGCATTGCTACACATCCCATCTTGATGTAAGCTTGAGGAATTTTTGCTTTTGTTGCAGCTTTCTCTCAGCCTGACTGATTCTACAGGTTTTCTTTCTGCCTATTTCATTCATGTTTCAGGAGGCAAGTCTAGCCATCCCCTTATTTTCTCCAGTTATTGTACCGATGGCTCAGAGTTTTGGTCCCCTTCTATCTCAGCTCACAGCATCCCCAACAATTCGCCGCGGGGTGAGCATGACCCACTTTCTCGCTCTTCTGGTTTGCACTTCATCATTTTAATGATGCATTTGTTTTTACATGTGAAAAACCCAATTTTTATAGAAAGGATTTAGGAACACTAAAATCATCTTCTGATAATCTAAACTATATGTAAGGAAGATGCACTCTGGAAGAATCTGCTTCCTTTTCTGTATTATGACATTGTTAATACTGTGAGTCATCATCTACATCACCAGCCTTAACCTATCAATCTAGAGTCAGCTAGATGAAGTGAAGGATCCAAAGATTGTCAAAACTTTCTAAGCAGCTGCTACCTGATGTCAAACCTTTACAAGGTGTGCCAAGGGAGGTTGCCAACTCAGTCCAAGAGTCTGATTAATTGTTAACTTTTCATATCTTGAATTAGCTGATATGATTTAGTGTGAGTCCATGTCACACAGTATGAATAATTTATGTTTTTTCGAAAAAATTATTGACTCGTATCAGTCATTGTATGTGTAGCGGTCAAGAATTGGAGGAAGATGTGAGACCTTCGATCTTGGTCCGACCACCACAATGAGATTTGTTGGATAGGAGAACGGGCACTACGTAGATGCCTGGAAAGACAACATAAGTGTCAGGGGCCCCCTAGTCCAGTTGGGGGATAGACCCTTTGACGATCAAGTCTGTTGTCTACATGTGGGTGGTTAGGGTTTTTTTGGAAGATGAGCGTACCTCTTTCGGGGCCCATGATTGTGTAAGACACTTGTTCGATGCAGCGGAAAGATAAAAGAATGAGTAAACGGGATCAGATCGCGTTATCTTGCTGTTAAAATCAAAATATAAAGGAACGATATGATCTTTCATCTTTGCGGGGTAGAGAAAACTCCCAAAAACTGATGCGGAGATCATGTGGGTATAAGAGTTGTCCAAGCGTTCGGCCTTTAGCAGTATCCATACAAACACTAACGCAACAAGGTTCTCAACGCGACGTCCTCGGCGTCTCCTTCTTGTTCCACCAGAGAGGAAGTAGATTGAAGCGAGCAAGATCACCAAAGGGGGAACCTAAACCGAGGAGAGGAGAGGGAGAGAGCGCAACGGCTATAACACTGCACATGGCAAGGGTTTGCCCCTCACTATATTTTATATTCCCTTCGCGATTTTTCATAAAAACTCACGAGAATATAAAATTAACTCTCACCCAAACTAACTAATGTTCTTATGTGTGTGACCTTCTAGACCTAAATATCAGTCAAGTTGCAACCCACAAAGGTTATAAACTCCTTTATAAACTTCACAATCCAATTCACTTTAAATCTGAATTGCAATTCATCTAATTAACAATTAATTAGATAATTGAATCAATTTGAAATAATCATCGTATGATTATTTTCTTGGGCTTTTAGATCATGAACGGTACCATGCAACACCGAATGATCTCGGAAGATATTCAGGGATAAATAAATATCCTTTTGGAACCTTTCTGTCAATAATTATCGTCATGTCAAAAACATCATTTTCGACATACCACACTTACCCTGGTCAAGTTTTTCCGAGTACCTGTCTTTGAGACATTCTCTCTCTAGATATACCGTGAATGATCCAATATTGAACATTCAATCACGTTCGCTTATCATACTGAATCCAATAACTTGGATATTCAAATCCCTTATGTTAAGAATCCTCAACCAGCATGAAGAATCAGTAATCCTCTGGCAAAGTGTCTTGGATGTCTCAGGTCTAAGGATCTATTGTGCAATTGTGACGTAGAATTTTCTGGTTGACAGCTAGATATAATTACTATCTATGAATTCTAACATAGATCATCAGTGAACTGATTCCATAATGAGTACTTATATTTTCGTCTTAGTGTCACCACACTGGTGATTATGAGATCAATCACTCTTATCATATGAGCAAGCATAAGCTACATCAGTCTATCCGGATATCTGATGTCCAATCTCATTTATCCTATGACTGAGAATGTTTAAGACTTATGTTTAAAATGGATTAATGTCATTATCACAATCTCATTGTGATTTAATCTATATTGTATGGGTCTGTGGACTTCATTATAACAACCATTCATACATACAAAATATATAATGAATAAACCACCATTTTATTAATGAATGAGAAATATAGAAATAGTATCTATCACATCTAATGTGATTGGCTTGTAGGACACGCTAATTCCTTCATTCTCCTACTTGGACTACAGTCAATCAACTACATGTCTGATCCCCTTCCTTGTAGGTGGCGTTCAAATACATTTTGAACTTAAGGCTTTGTCAGTATATCGACAATGTTATCTTGAGAGGAATCTCTTTCCACAGCTACATCTCCTCGAGTAATCATCTCTCTGATCAGGTGGGACTTCCATAGAATATGCTTTGACTTTTGATGAGACCTAGGTTCCTTAGCTTGTACTATTATCCTATTATTGTCATAAAATAGGGGCACCGGATCATAGATACTAGGTACAATTCCGAGCTCAATAATGAATTTATTCATTCAGATCGCCTCATTTGCTGTTTCTGAAGCCGCTATATACTCCGCTTTGATAGTGGAATCAACTGTCGTGCTCTATTTGGAACTCTTCCAACTCACTGCTCCACTATTCAGGGTGAACCCATAACCCGAAGTGGACTTACTATCATCATAGTCTGACTGGAAGCTAGAATATATGTATCCCACTAACTTTAAGTCGGATCCTTCATATACCAGAAACATATCCTTAGTCCTTCTCAAGTACTTAAGGATATATTTCACCGTTGTCCAATGATGTGGACTCGGATCAACTTGATATATGCTCGTAACACTCAAAGCATGAGCTACGTCAGAATTAGTACATAGCATATCATATATGATAGACCGTATAGCCGAAGCATAAAGGATCTTACTCGTACTCTCTCTCTTATAGAGTCTTAGGGGACATCTCTTTTGAGAGATTGACTCTGTGTTTTATCGGTATACAACTTCTTCTGGAATCCTCCATGTTAAACCTTTTAACAATTGCATCTATGTACATGGATTTGGACAAGCCTAGCATCTTATTAGATCTATCTCTATAGTTCTTAATCCCTAAGATGTAGGATATTTCTCCTAAGTTTTTCATGGAGAAGTGTATTGATAGCCAAGCTTTCACAAAAGATAACATTCCTACGTCATTCCTAATGAGTAGAACACCGTCCACATAAAAGATGAGGAATGTCATTGCGCTCCCACTGACGTTATTATATATACAAGAATCGTCTTAATTCTTAACGAAGTCATAAGATTTGATTGTCTCATCAAATCTCATATTCCAACTGCGAGAGACCCGCTTCAATCTATAAATAGATTTATGCAGTTTGCACACTTTTTTCAAAAAAATCTACAGATATGAAACCTTGAGGCTATATAATATATACCTCTTCCTTAAGTCTTCCATTGAAGAAAGTGCTCTTCACATCCATTTGTCATATTTCATAATCATAGTGTATAGTAATGGCCAAGAAAATTCTGATGCATTTTATCATTGTTACTGGTGAAAAGGTATACCTTCACATTTAATCTAATCTTTCTTTTATAGGCCCACTTACATGCAATGTGTATAATACCCTTCGATTGGTCTACCAAGTTCCAAACTTAGTTAGAATACATAGATTCCATTTTAGAATTCATGGCCTCTTGCCACTTATTAGAGTCAATACTATTTATTGCCTCATCATAAGTTTGAGAATCCTCATCCTCAATTTTGTATTTTGTCCATCCTCAAAAATAAGTCCTATATATCTCTCAGGTTGTCTAGGTACCCTCTCGAATCTCCGTATAACTTGTTCCGATCTATGCTTAATCGGGGTGTGTAATTCTTGAACAGGTTCCTGTGACAACTAGGTGTTGACCTGTGGTTCTAGAACTTCTTCTAACTCCACCTTGCTCCCACTATTCCTATCAAGGATGTATTCCCTTTTGAGGAACTGGACGCGCTTAGCGACGAACACACTTTGTTCGCTAGGTCGGTAGAAGTAGTATTCAAATGTCTACTTTGGATACCCCACTAGTTTGCGCTTTTCAATCCTAAACTCTAATTTGTTTGGATGTGCAGGGCATTTTTATACTCTGACATGTTTAATATCTAGCTTCTTCCCTTTCCATATTTCATATGGGATGGAAGAGAGATTTGGTCGGAACCATATTTAGGAAGTATGCGGCTGTCTCAAAGGCATAGCCCCAAAGAGACACAAGAAGAGCGGCAAAGTTCATCATGGATGATACCTTATGTTATCAAAGGCGATCGCCTTGCTCGCCTAGGCAATAAAGTAAGTTGAGGCGAGCCAAAGCACCTCGCCTCGCATCATCTTCGCCTCACTCACCAAGGCACTTGCCTATTATTTGTTTCTTTTTTATTATGTGGATTACTTTTTCTTATTCTTAATTATTCCAAAGTGGCTAATGCTTCTTTTAACAATGTCCAATACCCCAACAATCTTCCTGAAGGAGCGGAATGAGCGGAAGCTTCTCTGTGGAGAAACGAGGAGAAGACCTTCTTGGAAAAAGTAACAGGAAAGCGGTACAGCATGGTATCCCTAGGGGTAGATGCTTCCGCTGTCTTAGGAAGGATCATAGAGTGGGAGATTGCAGAAATGCGTTGGTTTGCTGGCGGTGCGGAGGTTTGGGCCATAAAAGCTTCAGATGCTTGAAGAGAAGGGAAGAAAACAATGGAGGAGTGAAGACGAGTGGGTCAGAGGAGGTCTCTAGAAACAAGAACATACCTGAGAAATCGATGAAGAATGAAGACAAGGAGGATAGAAGTGGACCATGTGTAGAAGTACCATGGTTCCAGGGTTACAACGGCAATAGGCTTTTTTGTGAAAGTTGTGTTCTTGGGTCCTTTGATGGTTTTCTGAAAATGGAAGAAATTCAAGACACCATCTGTCAAGAATGGCCGGAGATAAAGAGGGGGTGGCAAAGGCAAGTAGGAGGTAATCAAGTATTGTTGTTCTGTCCGTCACGAACTCTGCATCACAAGATTGTTAAATCTGAGTCCATAGTCTGTAGGAATGTCGTCATTCAATGGAAGGTGTGGTATCCAGAAGCAGGGTCTCTGCAGCACGACACAACACAGGTATTTTGGTGCAAACTGGTTAGTATTCCATGGCAGCTGTGGGATGTGGAAGTGTTTAAGGCAGTCGTGGCTCCTTTTGGAAGGATATCTATGGTGGATAAGCAAACTTTGGCATGGAGTAACCTGGCATTTGCTCGGGTTATGGTGAATATAGAACAGGGGATTCACGTACCGCACACTGTGAGACTTCGATGGGGAATCAGATATTCTGGATTTCTATTGTTCTTGAGAACGAGTTTCAGATCGAACAGGAGGATCAATGGTCCTTTGGGGAGGTGGCTATGGCATATAAAAGATACAAGGCAGATAGGGCATCTACCAGGGAGGTTGTCGCTGGGAAGAAGATGGAGTCGACTCGGTTGGAAACGGTGGTTGAGTTGAACTCTGACCCAAGCTAACACGAAAGTGAGAGGGATACAGTGACTCGCATCGTAACGAAGAGCGAACTGGCAGTCGAACCGGTACTCGAACCGGTTCACGCGGAACCGGTTGTCAACAATGCTGTTAGGGCTGAGGCTACGGACGATCGTCACCGTCCAAATAAGGAGATATATATTACAGAAGAAGGAGATGTCAAGGGTTTCCCAGGCTATGATATGCGGAATCAATGGGATTCTCTACTATCCTGCCTTGCTACGGAGCTGGCGAGGAAATTACGGCGCTCAGCGAGGAGGGAATCTTGCAGGAAGCCAATCCTCGTCCGTCGGATGGAAGGTGGCTCGCGGAAGGTAGAGTCTGCTCTGCCTTACAAAGAGGCAGAAATGGAGGGGGATGAGGCAGAAGGAGGAGGAAATCTGTTTGAAACAAGTAAGTCCCACGGTTCACAATCCACCCAAACCTTTTCCCGATTTCCTCTCCTATTCTCAAGCTGTAACGATCGCCGACGATCGTCCAAAACAGCCTTGTCTGGCGCTGGTGCCTTTGAATGAGCCCATTCATCAGTATAGAAGAAGGAAGTTACGGAAGGGGAGCAATGTCCTATTACAAAGGAGTGGGATAATATTGAATTAGAAAAGAGGGCGTCAGTGATTGGGTTACAAATAAATGGGAAGGTGGGTCAGTTCCGAAAATTATGCTCTAAGTTGTCTGGCAAAATAGAGTATAAGGGTAGCATAACGAAGGGAACAAGGGGGCTGAGAAGCTTATACAGGGGAGAACTGTCAAAGATAGAAAATGACGTTACTGTTGGGAGGAAAAAAGGTGACAAATGCAGTCAGTGACATTACTGTCATGGAATATTAGAGGTTTGAATGATGGAAGAAAGCAGAGGGCAGTCAAGGAGGCAGCGAGAAGATACGGGGTGGATATTGTTTGTTGCAGGAAACTAAGATGGAGAAAGTGGAAGAAGAATTCATTCACAAAATTGTTCCGTTTGGGGAGTCAGATTATGTGTTCAGAAGATCGTTGGGGAAGTCGAGAGGTTTGATAATTGCCTGGAACATAATGAAGTGGGAAGGTAAGTTGCTGGAGATCGGAGAGCATTCAATCTCTATAAGTCTGAGGGATTCTAAATGTTCATGGTTGCTTTCATGCGTTTATGGACCACAGTTACTCCAAGATCAACAGATATTGTGGACAGAACTATCTGCATGCCAGGAAAAATTCCAACTACCGTGGTGTGTGATTGGGGATTTTAATCAAGTGAGGAAACCTTCGGAAAGAAATAAAAATACGAAGGTGAATAGAGGAATGAAGTTGTTTAATAAATGGATCGATGATTGTAGTCTTTTGGAGATTGATATGTCTAATACCCAATTTACTTGGTCAAATGGGAGGCAAGCACCCTCAATGTCTAAGCTGGATAGGGTTCTAGTAAATGAAGGATGGGAGAGACTGTTTCCTGATGCCACGGTCTCTGCGCAGCCAAGAGTCGTCTCCGACCATAATGCTATCATCTTATATTGCAAAAGGAGGAATAGTAAGAAAAAACCTTTTCGTCTGGAAAAGGTATGGGTCTACAATGAAGATTTCTAAGCATTGGTGAAGGAAGTATGGCAGCAAGCAGTGGGTATTCATTCTGCAACTAGAACTCTTCCACTGAAGACAAGGAATTTAAAACAGAAAGTTAAAGTTTGGGCTGATAAGTGGCGACAGGAGAGATATTACTATGTGAACAAATTATTAGAGGACATAAAGGTTTTGGATTCTGTTGAAGAGATTAGGCATCTAAACCAACAGGAACTGGAAACTAGATCAAAACTGAATGTGCAATACTCATATTGGCTACTTGAAGAAGAGATTAGGTGGAAACAGAAATCAAGAGAAACATGGTTAAAAGAAGGGGATCTTGATACAAGATTCTTTCACCAGGTTGCAAATAGGAGGAGGAAAAGAAATACTATATGAATCATTCAACAACAAGATGAAATCTTCGATGATGAAGATAAAATTGCAGAGGAAGTCATCAATTTTTATAAGGAGTTGTTTTCTAAGGAACAACGATGGTTTCCTACCTGGTATGATCCTGATTTTAATATAATCTCCCCACAGGAACAAAATCTTCTTATAGCTCAAGTGACTGAAATTGAAGTTAAAAAAAGCCGTCTTCAATTTGGGGGCGGATAAGTCACCAGTACCAGACGGAATACCCATCTAGTTTTATCAGGTTTTTTGGGAAGATGTCAAGTATGAAATATTTAATGCTGCAAAGGATTTCATTTCTGGTGATGCTAGCTGTGAATGTCTCAATCATACCTATATTGTTCTACTACCTAAGAAGGAGAGTGCAATGCAACTAAAAGACTTTCGACCCATTAGCTTACTCAATGGGTCATATAAGATCTTTGCTCAAATCATTGCTTCTAGATTGAGCATGGTCTTGAATGGCATTGTGCAACCGAATCAATCCGCTTTCATTCGGGGTAGAAGATTGAAGGATAATTTTCTTCTTGCTCATGAGGTTTTGTTCTGGTTGAAGAAGAAAGGCATAGAAGGAGTGGCTTGTAAATTAGATTTCAATAAGGCTTATGACAGAGTACAGTGGAGCTGCTTATGGAAAATTCTGAAAGAACATCATGTTCCGGATCAATTCATTAAGGTTATGCAGAAATGTGTGACCACGGCTACATTTTCTATGATCATCAACAATAATGTTTATGGATATTTTAGTAGTTCTAGAGGTCTAAGGCAAGGAGATCTACTTTCACCTTTACTATATGTCATAGTGGTCAATATTTTGAGCAGAATGTGTGTCAATGCTGAAAATGATGGTTGGATTAGAGGTGTTCAAATTTGCAGGGGTCAAACAGGTATCTCCCATTTACAATTCGCAGATGACACTTTATTATTCTTCAAGACTGGTGTGGAGAATGTTAAGTTTATATCTTTTCTGTTGAAAGGACTTGAGGCATGTTCTGGGATGAAAATTAATTATGATAAGAGCTCAGTTATTCCTGTACATTTGAGTGAAGACCAGGGTGCTAATGTGGCTGCTATTCTTAGATGCGGAATTGGTAAACTTCCAATCACTTATTTTGGTTTACCTTTGAATGATAGAAGGGTCAGTGTAAAAGATTGGGACCCTATTATCCTCAGAGTACAAAGAAAGTTGTCTTCATGGAAGGCCAAACAGTTGTCCTTTCGGAGTAGAATTACACTAATAAATTATGTTCTCACAGCAATACCAATGCACTATTGTTCTGTTTTTCTCATGCCTATTTCTGTTTGCAAGGCTATAGATAAAATCAGAAGAAGATTTCTTTGGGGTGGTTACAATCAAGACAAAAAAGGTATTTCAATGATAAACTGGAAGAAAGTGTGCAAACTAAAAGCAAATGGAGACCTGGGAGTAAAGAACTTGCGGGTTTGGAATGTGGCTCTATTGGGGAAATGGCTATGGGAATTAATGGAGGAAGAACCAAGTTTGTGGAAGCAACTGATCATCAAGAAACATTATTTGCCTAGATGCAGATTTTTCCTATAACAAAAAAATGTTTCTATGATGTCACCTTTGTGGTCAGATATCATGAAAGCTGGAATTAATTTTCAGAAACATATTTTTCACAAACTAGGAAATGGAGAAAACATTTTCTTTTGGAAGGACAAATGGTTGGGAGATAAATGTTTGAAGGATAGATACCCCAACCTATATGCTATTACCGTTGATCAGTGGTCCTTGGTGAAAGATTGTTATGAAATAGTGGGGCACCAGGTTCAATGGAATGCTCGGATGCGCAGGAATTTGAAGGAGGAAGAAATAAATCAATTTACATATTTAATTAATGCTTTATATGCCACTTCTGTTCATACAGATATGGTGGATAAATTGATTTGGGAACCTACCACAGGACACTTCACTGTGAAATCCTATTATAATAAGTTGGAGGAAGACATGCCTAAATACTTGAAGTATGAGGAAGTTTGGAAAATCAAATCACCTCTCAAAGTTAGAGCATTTACGTGGCTGATGTATGAAAAGAGGATTGTTACTAAAGTCTATAGGAGGAAGTAGTGCCCGGAAGATGATGTTTTGTGTCTTCTTTGTGGTAGCATTCCAGAAGATGTGGATCACTTGTTAGTCACTTGCAAGATAAGTCAAATGTGCTGGAGTACCATCGGGGAGTTTCTGCAGTTTAAACCAAAATTCCTAACAGTAGGGGAGATGTGGACCTTCTTCAAACAAATGAGTTCTAAGCAAAAACAGAAAATGCAGAGAAGATTTTGTGGGATGATTCCTCATGCAATTTGTTGTAGTATATGAGAAGAGAGAAACGAGGCTGTTTTCAGAAGAAGCAAAGTCTATGTGGAAAATATCGTTATTAGGAGTTTGAGTTTTTTATATACTTGGTCTAGACATATTCTTGGTTTTCTGTTGCCAACTGGAATAAGGCTTTAAATAGATAAGGTCTTTGTAATTTTCCTTGTTCGTTGTTTTGATGGGATAGGAATCTCTCATGTCCGGTAATGCATTTTACTTCCTCTATTTATGAATAAAATTGATGGTACAAGCCATGTTTTTCTCAAAAAAAAAAAACAATGTCCAATACCCTTTTTCTTTTGTATGCTGTCACATTTTTTTCTTATTTTGATGATTTCTAAGCACATCCACTGCTTATATAAGTAGTAATGATCTTAGGACATTATATGTTAGACATGATCAATGCTTCTTCCTTCATAGTGATTTATGAGAACACACATTGCTTTAAACACCTAGCAATCGCCTAGGCATTTGAGGCTGAGGCGAACCCCTGGTCACCTCTGATTATATAGATCGCACCATGTCCAATAAGGTACAATTTCTCCTTTTTACAACCCCATTTAATTGAGGTGTGTAAGGAGTCCATTGTGATAGTACCATTGTCCTTGAGATATTGAGTGAACTTTGTACTTAAGTATTCTCTATCTCGATCAGATCAAAGTGTCTTAACATTCTTGTCGGTATACTTTTCTACCTCATTCTTAAATTCCATGAATTATTCTAATGCTTCGAATTTGTACTTCATTAAGTACACATCCATATCGAGAAAAATCATCAGTGAATATAATAAAATAAGAGTATCCACTTCTGGCTTCTGTGGACAGGTCCACATACATATAAATGTATGAGTTCTAATAACTCAGAGGCTCTCTCTTCTTTTTCACTAAAAGGAGATTTGGTCATCTTACTAGTAAGACAAGTTTTGCATGTTGCATGTGATTCATAATCAAATGGATGAAGATATCTTTATGCCACCTTGCGAGTTTGCTTTCACTGATATGACCTAGCCTATAGTGCCAGAGGTAAGTAGTATTCACCTCATCTCTAGGCCTTTTAATGGCCCTGTCAACACACATCATGGAAGGAGTACAATCTAAAACATACAAGCCATTATCCAAACTCCTACTAGCAATTTTATTGCCATCTTTAAATAACAAACAACCATTATTCATAAAAGAAACATCATATCCCATCTTGTCCAAATAAGAAATTGAAATAATATTCCTAATTATGTTGAGAACATAATAGTAAGTATTTAAGTCTATGATAACTCCAAATGTAAGCTGAGGTTGACAGTTCCCACGATGCGTGCAGCAACTATTGCTCCTTTTTCCCATGGGAAGATCAACCTCTCCTTTGACTAGCTCTTTACTGCCCAATAATACTTGAAAATCATTACACATATGTGAGGCACATCTAGTGTCTAACACCCAAGATGAATATATGTAAGGCAGGTGAAGATCTATCATATAGATACATGAAGTTTCTACTAGCTTTCTTTTAGCTTTCTTTGCAAGATACTTCTTGTAGTTCCGTTTTCAATGTCATTTTTGTCTGCAGTGGAAGCAATCTCCCTTCTCTTTTGGATTAGCTTAAGTCTTCTTGACAACTTTATTTTTCTTTGCCTTCTTGCCTTTGCCCTTCTTAAGGGCCTTCTGAGGCTTTCTTTTCTTGCCTTTCACTTAACAAGCAAAGTTGGAACCTTATCCCTTTTAACTGTGATCTCAGCAATCTTCCGCATGTTTAGGAGCTCAGCCATGGTGGCATTGATCATGTTCATGTGGAAGTTCATCACAAAGTTGGAATAAGAGTCTGGTAATTGTAGAATCACATCAATATGGAGCTCACGGACTATTGAGAAGTCAAGTCCTTCAAGTATCTCAATCTAGTCAATTATTTTCAAGACATGAGTCTGAAAATGTGATCCTTCTGTCATCTTAGCACGGAAGAGCCTACAAGATATCTTATATCTCTCAATCCTACTTTGATCTTTGAACAATTCTTGTGAATGGACCAACATAGAGTAGGCACTCATCTTCTCATGTTGCCTTTTGTAGTTCGTTGGTTATGGAGGCCAACATAATGTATTGAGCAGTGACAACATCCTCCCTCCACTTCCTATTAGACTCCCTCTCAACTCTTGCGGGGTTTTCGACAAGCTCAGGCACTTCCTCTTCGAGGACATAGGCTATTTTTTCAATTGTAAAGACTATCCTTACATTTCTTAGCCAATCAATTAAGTTAGGGCCTGTGAGTTTGTTAGCATCCAAAATGTTACGGAATGGGTTGGTTGACGACCTTTTTTGCGATCTGTGGAGATGAAAAAAATATAGAATAAGCATACAAAATATTCAAAGTTTTAGTTACATTAACAATGGATTTTTTTTAGTTAACATAATTTCTCACTAATTTTCGACGAATCACATAACTCTCATTATGTGAAACGAGCGATGCCGATTATCTCCTAGCAGAGGCCGAGATCCTATTAACTACATGTGTATACTCTTGAGGTAGCTCAACAAACTATACAATTCTTTATAGGTAGCCAATACTTGCCAATTGTAACTCCTTGTAACTTTCGATAATTTGGCCTCCGAATTACCATAACCTTGTAGTAGTACAACAAATTATGGCAATCAGTCAAGACACAACTATCGTAACGTTATGAGCATAGAGAATGTAACTCTTGAGGTAGCTCAACAAAGTTACACCCGAACTCCACCCCATGATAAGGCATCTTATGCCATAGATTAAATCCTTACTCCTTTGCCAGGCCAGCCTTGTGGTAGCACAACAAGCCAAACCCAACCCAAAAGTAAGTAATTTAATCCATTACAATGGAAGGCCACGTGGGTCATTTTTTTAACGTCCTCACCTTTACCAACTTGAATTCGAGAAGCGAGGGATTTTGGTTTAATATTTTAAGTCTCATCATTCAAAGTGCTACATACATATTAACTAAATTTAGAATATCATATATTAGTCAATTATAGAATCATATATATGCATAAACAACCTTAGATGATCATGGACTTTACAATCTAAGTGGAGTTATTAGAGCCAGTTGGTAATCTATTATAAACTATGGTGAAACACACAAGCATGCCTGTCATCTCATGCTCCTGATGATGTGGCTTCATCTCTTATGAGTCCTATTGGTCTTCTAGTCCTTCTCAGCAAATTCGCTTCTTATGATTTACATGAACGAATAAATTAGGCTTACAGGCCCACAAATTACATTCAAGTACAATAAGAAACCTTGATCTTAATCAATGGGAGTACAACATTGGGGAAGATAGAAAGTACAACCCATATTTAATAAAGAGAGGGAGACATGCAAGTCTCATAAAAGCACATCTCACACACATGCAACCATTCACCATACATATATCATCACACGACATTCTAGTCCATAATCATCCAACCACACACAAAGATATGTATATAGTTGTATTCAAATAACTAGTATTTCAAAATAATATAACTATATTCATAACGTTGTGAAAAAATGTCGTTAACCAAACAATTTAGTTAATAATTTACGTAGTCCAAACTATTTTAGACTAATTAACCCGTTGTTACAGCATGGGGTAAGGCCATGAAACTCAGTTAATTAAACCCATTAGAATCATATTCTAATTGATAATTAACTGACAAGAAATTAGTTAAGTGGAAGAGTTAAAATAATTCTTAAAGAGAGAGGGAGACAAGCAAGTCTCATAAAAGCACATCACACACATGCAACCATTCACCATACACTTATCATCACATGACATTCTAGTCCATAATCATCCAACCACACACAAAGATACATATATAGTTATATTTGAAATAACTATTATTTTAAAATAATATAGCTATATTCATAAGGTTATGAAAGAAACGTCGTTAACTAAACAATTTAGTTAATAATTCACATAGTCCAAACTATTTTAGACTAATTAACCCGCTGTTACAGCATGAGATAAGGCCACGAAATTGAGTTAATTAAGTCCATTAGAATTATATTCTAATTGATAATTAACTGACAAGAAATTAGTTAAGTGGAAGAGTTAAAACAATTTTTAAAAGATCACTTAACTAATAATTCTTGGATTAAATTCCTAAAAAATCTGTCAACACGTGTTTAAAACAATGTTAAAATCTTTGAATAATTTTCTATATTTTTTATTTTTTTTAAATGAAAAATACCTTATAAGGGAATTATCTGGGCACTGATGCATTGTACTCTGGCGCTCAGCAGAAAGGAGGAAGGGCGCGTAGGGCTAGGGGCGGGGTGCATTGGACCGTGGTCCATCCCCCCAGGTCAAGGCTGGTGATGGACCAACGGTCCCCCCCTGATAAGCTGACATCGGGACGCATGGCTAGGGTTTCCCCTAGCCGCTGCTGCCCCTTCCACCCGCCTGGCATGCGCAGGAGGGGGAGGGGGACCTCCGCTGCCGGCTGGCCGCTGGTGGCGACCACCGGCAGTGCTGCCGGTCCTGCCGGCACCGTCCGACGGTACCGGCACTGGCTGCCTGGTGGTTATTCTTATTTTTTTTATTGTAACCTGCACGCACCCTTTGCACTCCGGCCGGCGATCCGCTGCCACCAAGCACCGCCAGAGCATCCATCCACTGTCGTTCTACGTCCACAAACCCCATGAACCTCTCCTAACAATCCAGAAACTCCGACGACTCGATTTATGGTGTTACAAAATAATTTTTCTTAACCCTAAAATCTGCTGCGAATGTGTAAGACAAACAACTTCACGACGACGGTTCGGCCTCCCCAGTAACTTAAATAATGCACCGAAGGATTCGTTGCGATCCCCTTAGTACCATGAACGATTCCTCAGCGACGGATGCAAACTGTTCATCCCATGAACGACTTGGGAACATCAACACCATAGCGACACCGTGCAGAACATGAATCAACAAAAACACAAAACGGCAAGAATAGAGCACGGACTTAGCTCTAATACCCCTGTAAGACACTCGTTTGATGCAGCGAAAAGATAAAAGAACGAGTAAACGGGATCGGATCGCATTGTTCTTGCCATTAAAACTAAAATCTAAGGGAAAGATCTTATCTTTCACCCTTGTGGGGTAGAGAAAACTTTCCAAAATCGTTGCAGAGATCCCGCGGGTATAAGAGACATCCAAGCGTCCGGCCTCTAGTAGTATTCATATGAACACCAGCATAGCAGGGTTCTCACTACGACGTCCTCGATGTCTCCTCCTTGTTCGACTAGAAAGGAAGTAGATTGGAGAGAGCAAGAGCACCGAAGGGGGCACCCAAACCGAGGAGAGGAGGGGGAGAGAGCGCGACCGCCTCAACACTGCACATAGCCAGGTTTGCCCCTTGCTACCTTTTATATTCCCTTCACAATTTTTCATAAAAATCCACGAGAATTTAAAATTAACTCTCTCACTCAAATTGACTAATGCTTTTATGCACTATGTAGTCAGAGGCGAGAGGCGACCGAGGCGACCAGGGGGTCGCCTCAGCTTCAAACGCCTAGGCGATGGCCTAGGCGTTTAAGGCGATATTTTTAAAAAATATATATTTATAATTTACTTATTATACAAAATGTCAAAAACACAAATATAATCATACATAATGACAAATTCATTCACTCAAATTATCAAATGTAACCAAATAATTTCAAATCAAACTAATTGAAATAAATTATAATCATTCAAAGATGCAAACATAGAGTGAGGGTCGGGCAGATATACAGAGTTTGGCAGATAGAGAGAGTAAGGAGATTGAGAGTCTAAGAGTGAGGCAAACAGAGAGTGAGGCAGACAGAGAGTGAGG
The DNA here is from genome assembly GCA_030544215.1 of Zantedeschia hybrid cultivar. Lineage (NCBI taxonomy): Eukaryota > Viridiplantae > Streptophyta > Magnoliopsida > Alismatales > Araceae > Zantedeschia > Zantedeschia hybrid cultivar. Next base: position 52,256,223 of record JARZZO010000013.1, on the reverse strand, counting down.
GTCGGGCAGACATAGAGAGTGAGGAGACTGAGAGTCTGAGAGTGAGAGATAGACAGACAGAGACCTAGAGATTGAGAGAGACTGAGAGACTGAGAGAGAGTGAGGGTTGGGCAGATAGAGAGAGTGTGCGTGAGAGAGTAAGAGTGAAAGTGTGCGTAAGACAGTGTGCGTAAGAGAGAGAGAATGAGAGAGAGAGCAAGAGAGAATGAGAGAGAGAGCAAGAGAGAGTGAGACAGAGAGAGTGAGACAGAGAGGCGGAGAGAGTGAGACAGTGATACAGTGTGCGTGAGAGAGAGAGAGACCAAGAGAGAGTGAGATTGAGACAGAGTGTGCGTGAGACACAGAGAGAGAGAGAGGTGGAGAGTGTGAGACAGTGAGAGAGAGCGAGACAGAGTATGCGTGAGGCTGAGAGAGGGCTTACCTACCGCCGCCGTCGCCAGAGAAGTCGCCAGAGAAGTAGCCTGCTGCCGCCGGAGATGCTTCCCGCCGCTAGAGCTTTCGTCGTCGCCGGAGAAGTCCGCTGCGCTCAGGAGAAGGGTCTCGAGACGAAAAGGTTAGGGCAATCTGTGAAGGTCGTGGAGGGAGGAGGGTTAATAAGGCGGGCCAATACGTATTGGGCCGGTTTAAGCCCGAAACGAATCGGACGGTTTGGGTTTTGTGGGCTTTTTTTCTTACGTGGGCTCGCTGAGGCGCCGAATGCGGACGAGGCGCGCCTAGGCGACCGCCTGAGCGAACGAGGCGGTTCCCGCGATCGCCTAGGCGAAAAGCGGGAACGCGAGGCGCCATACCAGCGCCTCGCCTCGCCTTGTCGCCTAGGCGTTCGCCTCGGGCGCCTTTGATAACACAGTTTATGCATGTGACCCTCTAGGTCTAAATATAAGTTTGGCTGTAAGACTACAAAGTTCATAAACTTCACAATCTAATTAACTTTTAATTTGGATTGCAATTCATCTAATTAACAATTAATTAGATAATTGAATCAACTTGAAATAATCATCATATGGTTATTTCCTCGGACTTTCAGATCATGAATGGCACCATGCAATACCTCATGATCCTGGAAGATATTAAGGGAGACATAAATATTCTTTTGGGACTTTTCCATTAGCAATTACTATACAACAATAATCCTTCATTTATTTAATGTCTCCTGGTGAATTTAGGGTATGATTAAAATTGTCAAACCCTCTAATTCACCCAGTGGACATAGTACTCATATTAGTTCTGTCAAAAACATCCTTTTCGACATACCACACTTATCTTGACCAAGGATTTCCGAATACCTATCATCGAGATATTCTCTCTCTAAATATACTGAGAGTGAATGATCTCATATTGAACATTTAATCACCTTGGCAAGTATCATATTGAATCCAATAACTTAGATGTTTGGATCCCTTATATTAAAAATTAATCACCTTGGCAAGTATCATATTGAATCCAATAACTTAGATGTTTGGATCCCTTATATTAAAAATCCTTAACCAAGGATTAAGAGTCAGTAATCCTCTGACAAAGTGTCTTTGATGTCTCAGGTCTAAAGATCTACTGTGTAATTATGATGTAGAATTTTCTGGTCAATAGGTAGGTATAACCGTCCAAGAATTCTAACATGGATCAATTCAGTGAACTCATTTCATAATGAGCACATGTACCTTCACCTTAGTATCACCACACGAGTGATTATGAGATCAATCACTCTCATCATATGAGCAAGCATAAGATACACCAATCTATCTGGATATCTGATGTCCTATCTCAGATATCCTATTACTGAGAATGTTTAAGACTTATATTTAAAATAGATTAATATCATTATCATAATCTCATTATGATTTAATCCATATTGCATAGATCTATGGAGTTCATTATAACAACCATTCGTACACATGAAATATATAATATATAAACTACCATTTTATTAATGAATAAGAATTACAGAAATAGTGTCTATCACATCTAATGTGATTAGCTTGTAGGACACCCTAATTCCTTCACATCGTGGTGGATCGTGCTTTCCATGGACTGACGAGGATCCTCCCACAATTGGGCAAGCTGCCTTATATGGCAGGCCCGTCTATGGGAGTGGTTGCCTCGTCTTGAACACATTTCGATAGCGGAAACATGGGCTGAATCAGGCCTCCTGAGATCTTCCTCTCAAGAGGTCATACTGGGACACCCATGCGGGCCACCAAGAACGGGCCTTAACGGGCTGATTTGCTTAGCCTTATCAGTATGTAATATTCAAGAAAGTCTAGAATGCCATGTTCTGACCCAGTTCCACTGGTTCTGCTCCGAACCAGCCAGTTTGGTGAAACCGACTGCATGGTACTAGGGCATCATATATTATTTATTTCAGTCTTCTGTAAAGATGAAAATGCATATGCATCATTAATCATCTGTTATTCATCTTTTCTTCAGGATGGTGTTGTCACCATAAGTACAATTCCTACTGTTCTGTATAAAGCAGGGTATTCTCTAAACTGATGGATGTTTGATTTCTTTATGGAATACTAGGCTGAAATTGCTATGAAGCAGTTAGAGAATCTTAGTCCCCCGATCATGCGGCAAGTTCTACCATTAGTTGAACAACTTCCTCCACTTTACATGGACTTGGTTAACGGAAGAGAAGATTTCACTCCAAAACCAGAGGAAACACGCAGGCTGGTATGGTTAATCTCCTAGCTGGGAATTAATGTGTCATATATTTAGCAATGCCATATTCCAATTAAGGAAGAACGGTTGAGTTTAGGAAACAATACAATGAACACAATGCTAGATCTATGTACATGATGGAAAACTCAAACAACGAATTGCTCCATCTTTGTGCACTCTTTGTGCTTTATACATGCTATTGTACATCAGTATGACTTTAATTATTCCTTCTCAGGATTCAATTCATTGCTGGAAAGGTAATATAGGATCTAAAGTTCATCCACACCACATCCTTCCCCAAATTAGTCACTGGACTTCTTACCCACTAAACTGATGAGCGATATTCTTTATTGGCTGAACATTGATTATCTCATTTACTCGTGCAGATAAAATCATATTATGGTATTTCACGGAACCTTCTTATCAAGTTCAAAGATGACACAATTGATGAGACACTAACACTAGCCCAAGTTCTAAGCTCTGAGTCTGCCATTAGTTCTCAGTTGGACATGTCAATTCGGTCCGTTCCTGGGGACCATGGGCTTCCATTGCAACAGGTAACTTTCATGAGTTCTTGACCTGCTTGAAGAAAAAAGTGGATTCATCTCAAACTCAAATGTTCTTGACCCTTCCTCCCAAAGAGAAAAAAAGACGAGAAAAAAGCTTCCTAGTCCTCAGCACGACTGACGAAGGATGATGGAGAAATAGAGAAAAGGATAACATGAGGATGTGATGTTTATTTTTTGGCAATGCAGGTATTTTGCATCTCAATTAGTATTTGACACTTTTCTGCAGGTCCTTCCAGATGTGCCTCCATCTATGGCTGACGCTGTAAACAGGGGAGGTGAGCTTCTAGCAAGTCTCACAGTTGGGACACCGTGGGAAACGATCTCCAAAGAAGTGGGCAATACATTTGGTGCAGACTCCAGGATCTTGAGAGCACAGGTTTCCAAGGATGTTGAAGCACTTGTAGATCTGATCACATCATGGATGGTATCAAATTCTGGCCCAAGACTGCTTCCACCATGAGCATGTTCAAACGCATAATGCGATATGGCAAAAGGATTCGCTTGTAGCTCCTTGTAAAGATAATCATACTTCTATTAAATGGAAGATAATATTCAGCTTTATGCAAGAAGTTATTTTTTCATAGATAGAAGGTGGACTTGTGAACCTGGAATTAGATTTCCTGATTTCAAGGACCCCGTGCTTCTGTACTTTTTAGCCTGCATGGAAGCTTCTGCATATATGTTAAGAATTCGATTTCCATCCTTCCTTGAATGAACTCTGCTAATATCCTATGCTCTAAATTTTAGGGACTAAGCACAATCTTCTGGTACAAAGATGACTGCATGCAATGGAATGATGATCCTCCCTTCCTCGGTGATATTTGTGTTTATATCATGGAACAAAAGCAATCTTCATCTGTACACAACCTTCGTTGTCAATTCATATAGAACATTGTTTCGCCATGAGGACTACTAAGAAAGAGGAGAAAAGAAGCTGGTTAAGGGTGTTTTTAGCATCCATTCTCATAAACCCACTCTCACTTTAGATGAGGAGTAGGTCTACTTAAATCTCTTTGATAATCCTACCAAGAAAACTTTTTGAGGATGAAGATCATTCCAAAGAGAATGAGAATGTCTTGGGAGCCTCCTCATACTTAGAAGGCCTTTCCCCTGGAAAAGGCATTTTAAGAATAATAGTCAAATGGTCTTCTTATTCTAGAAATGAGAAACGTAAAATAATGAGAAGGAACTTCGACAGGAAATACGTGCTAGAGACCTCTTAAAAATTTGAAGCTCCCATTAATTACATAGGATTTCTGAAGTGGTTTTCCTTCCTCAGACAACTAGAAAATATTTTCCTAAGGATTACTAATTATTAAAACTATGCTTCCCAACTTTTTCTATTTGACGACCTTTAAAAATTAGAATAATGGAGGTTGCTGTCTGAGGGGCAGTAGAATAGGCAGCACTTCTACCTCAAGTTTTCCTCTGTTGCTCACACATCTAAATTGCAACAAGTCTGACATCCACGTGTTTATCTCTTGGACAACTTGCATCTTCTGGTTCCCAAATTTGTATTGGAGACTATTCTATATTATTGCCTCATTTGCAAAGGTCTTGACCTCATGTTCTCAATCAAATTCTCTAGTTCTTAATTCATTGATGATACTAGAAAAAATAGGGGCATTGAATTATTTCAAGACACCCGAGTGGTTGAAAAATCTGCAGACTGCAATATTTGTCATTCGTATTCTTTAGAATCTTATATGGTCCAATTGTCTTTTACCCCAAAGTGCCATATGCCATGACTGAAAGCTCTCTTTGAACAAGCATACTACTGCCAATATGGCGGTTTTGATCCAAAGCATTTTTAGTTTTTTTTAAGATTCCAACTAAATTATTTTGAAATCCTTTTATCTTATTCATCATTTTCAATCCAAACCTCCAAATTATAGTTTCTTATATTGGAGGAGAGATAAAGTCATCAGGTAAGGTTTGACTAGTGTAATTACACAGAATCCATTATAACAGCTATTGCAAAATCTACTTCACTCCATTCCGACGGTCGTTTCCAAAGATTTGCTGTATATCTACTAGCAACACTAAAAGTTTGAGATAAATCATGTAAACTATGACATACATCAAATAGTTTGCCATACTGAGATAGAGTATCCTTTACATCTCTTGAGTTTCATTCTGTGACTTAATTGCAAAGATATCATAAAATGTTGAGTTAACTATAACCTTGACCTCCTCCATATTGAATTTGGCCAACAGCTTCTTAATGTACCCCTTTTGAGTCAATTATAGCTTGTTGTGGTATTGATCTCTCTAGATCTCTGAGCCTAGGATCTTCTTAACACTTGTAGATCTTTTATCTCAGGGTCAAGTAGAGTTCTTCTTTTAACTTAATGGCGTCAAGCATGTACGTGCAACAAGCAAACAACACAATAGAAACATAATTGAGTGAACAAAATTAAACAGAATTTGCCATACCTAGTTCTTGTGTAGGCATTTGTCATCATGAAGGTAACAACATCTTTATACTACTACTGTGAAGCCTACTTAAAACCATAGAAACATCTTTACCTTGTACACCAACTTCTCATTACCCTTCTAAATAAGACCACTTGACTGCAGCATGTAGATCTCTTCATCTAGGATGATGTGCATAAAGCAATCTTAATATCAAGCACTCAAACGCTAAATAATGTTATACCACTGTATAGAAAATATCGTTCAAGTTTATTCGTTTTCTTTTATTATAACCTTTTGCCTATATAATCTTGAAGTTTACCAATTCCCCTTCAAATTAACCCTCCTTAATTCTATACACCCACTTACGGCCAGTTACTTTCTTTTCCTTAATTAGTCTACCCGACTCCCAAGTTTGATTCTTGTCAAGAGAATTCATCTCTTCTTCTACATCAATGAGTTATTATTATTGTCTTTATATTTTTTGAATGCCTCCTAAAAGGTCAAAGGGTCAAAGAGACAACAGTGAATACGTATTCAATAGTGTCTTGAATTAAACCACCCTTTTGACACTCTAGTGATGAGTAAGGTTCCTCTTTATGTGGTTGTTACATCTTCCTCATCTTGAGGTGAAGATTCTTCTAAGCCACTGTTGCTACTTGCTATGCTAATACTCACTTCCACTTGGATTGGGATATTAGGCTTCTTCTCCTCCTTCGACTTAATGGTGACTTTCTTCAACATAGAAACTTTATCAAATATTATATTCTTGTTCAATTCACTCGATGTGTTTTTGTGGTTCTAGAATTTGTACCCCTTCACACCAACTTTGTATCCCAAATAGGTACATAGTTTAGACAATCTGATTTGTTTACTTCACCCCATGTGTTTTCTTGTGTATCTAATCATTCTTTCTTGACTGGCTTACTTCTTAGCTGACTATGACTTGTTTTTTGTATTTATTTGATTCCTTGATCATGTAACCATCATCAAAATGATCAGATTTTTGGAATTACTTGATGCCTTGATCATGCAACCATCATCAAAATGATCAGATTTTTGGAATTACTTGATGCAATTCTTTTGATTACTCTTACATACATTATTGATTATGGACACATCTTTTTGTTCCTTCTTTGTTTCTTTTTCCTATCCTAACTAACACATGCTAAGTGAATACCAAATAAATGCAATCAGTGATCTTCCACATATTTTTATGGTCTAATTGTATATTAGTCCTAAAATACTTTATGGAGTGATTGTATATTAGTCCCAAAATACCTTCTAACATTTCAAATTCTATGTTATTTAGCATTGTTCAATTACTAAACATTGATTCTTGTTGATCTCCTTGCCTTGTTCTCTTTAAGTATTCTTTCATACTCTATAAATAATGGAATGCAGAATCGGTCGATCCAGATCCAGATCGGCCGATTCAAGTCGATTACGGCCGATTCCGACGATCGGGATCGGCGGGTCCTGAATCGGGGACCAGATCTGACCCGAAATTCCTTGCTATAAATTTCCAAGATCTTTTGCAGGATGCTTTACCTAGAAGTTTTATTCAATATTTTTCAACTTATAAAAGACACGAGTTTTAGATCTACATCAACACCGTACCATGACTTATGTCAGCCCGACTTTCACATTCAGGGCATGACATCATGTTCATCAAGCATCCAAATTACATTCTTGGAATTTCAGTGAGAATTGATCTAAGAATGCTAGATTATATACGAATTCCAATTGCTTGTAAGGTTTAATCCATCAAAAAGGGAGTCTTTTTTCTAGTTATTTTTGAACAATGCATAATCTTAGATGTGTAAGCAGAGTTATTACTAAAATGTACATATCGTTTTGTATTATAACTGCGTAGCAACTCAAAGTTTTCACTTTTGTTGTTCTCAAATCTAAAAATTAAATCACAACTTTTCTGTCCGAAACATCCTCTCCACTCATATATGTTTCTATTACCTTCAAAATGAAAGCTGATTACCTGACATTCTTACTTAGATCAACGAACTTTTTGCCCGAGCAATGCACTCGGTGTAAAAAAAAAAACACACAGTGAAAATCCATCGACTTTTAGAGATGTTAAAGACTCTAAAAGATGATTAGATTGGGTCCGGTTCAGGCCAAATCGTTGATTCATACCTAGTCGTGGCAAACACTCACAAACCAGGATGCGCCAGTCCTTGAGCAACCTTAGTCTAGCTCAATTTCTACCCATGTCGACCCTTACTCCAACCATGGGTTGGGTCAAGTTCGGTAATTTTCTAAGTCAGATCAAATCAAGGAAACAGGTCGGCTTAAGAATCCCAAGTCCATTGATCGGACTCAATATCTGAATTCCTAAGTCAGTCTCGTGTAAAGGCTCCTTTTGATTGATGCATGTACAAAACATCTTTAGCACAGTAACATATAGAACTTGGTAAAATTTCCATGTTCTTGGTATATACATTTCTTTTATCTTTAGAGTTTACTTTCCCTCTCCTAGATGGAAGAAACAAACCCGGCGAATCATGCACGTAAAATAACCTGGAAAACAATTTCCTACCAATCCCCTGCCCAGCAAACCCCAAGCGACTCCTCACTAGAAGACTTCAGCAGATGCACATTCAACTAACTAATCAAAATTTTCACATGCTATTTACTCGAACACACTGCAGAAGCCCCTGCAAGACCTGTAACACGAATATCTACGACAAATCTGTTGCACGAGATCCATAATATGCTTTATATATGTTAGAATAGTCTTGTATTGGAAAAAAGACAAAATTAAAAAGTGTTTAATAGATGGTGCCTACTCCACTCATTATCTTAAGGTTTTGAGTTGAATGGCTCAAAAACTTCAACATGGTATTAGAGCCTATGGTTACGAACCATGCTACGCACCCCGTATTCGTGGTCAACGTGACAGAGCCTAAAATTGGCATGCACGTGAGAGGACGTGTTAGAATAGTCATGTATTGGAAAAAAGACAAAATTAAAACATGTTTAGAAGATGGTGCCTACTCCACTCATTGCCTTAAGGTTTTGAGTTGAATGGCCCAAAAACTTCAACATGGTATTAGAGCCTATGGTTACGAACCATGCTACGCACCCCGTATTCGTGGTCAACGTGACAGAGCCTAAAATCGGCATGCACGTGAGAGGACGTGTTAGAATAGTCATGTATTGGAAAAAAGACAAAATTAAAACATGTTTAGAAGATAGTGCCTACTCCACTCATTGCCTTAAGGTTTTGAGTTGGATGGCCCAATAACTTTAACATGGTATCAGAGCCCATAGTTACGATTCGGCTTGCACGTGAGGGGACGTGTTAGAATAGTCCTGTATTGGAAAAATGACAAAATCAAAGAGTGTTTAATAGATGGTGCATGTTAAAGTTATTGGGCCATTCAACTCAAAACCTTAAGGCAATGAGTGCAGTAGACACCATCTATTAAACACTCTTTGATTTTATCCTTATTAAATATAGGACTATTCTAACACGCCCCCTCACGTGCAGGTCGATTTTAAGTTCTGTCACGGTTCGTAACCATGAGTTTTGATATCATGTTGAAGTTATTGGACCATCCAACTCAAAACCTTAAGACAATGAGTAGAGTAGACACCATCTATTAAATACTTTTTGATTTTGTCTTTTTTCCAATACAGGACTATTCTAACAATATAAATTAGGATAAGATCCATCTGAGTATCTATCCATGGTAACAGTACACCTTGGGAAGGATGTGCTTAATGATAACGCTGAACTGCATCTTCCTACAGGTTCTCATCTTCATGATACAGATACAGGCCGAGACCAAAACGAGCACATGCTCTACAAAAGGCTATCTACTCTGCTAAAGCTACAGGATCTCCAGCCATCCCATCACTGTAAGACATTGTCCCATTGGATTCACAGTGCGCCTGAATCAGAGCAGCACAGTTACAATCAAAACAGAGATCAGAGTGCCAGAACAACGGCAGTAGCATCTTCAGTTTCTACAGAAGCGAAAAGACTGAACAGTAAAGATGAAAGAAAATCAAATGCAATCTGGTTAAGCCATGTGCAGGCTTCCAAAGCACACGTCTATCTCACACAGGCACAAAACATTAATCAAGCTTCTTGTCTACTGCAGCAGTAACATCTCTGAGGACATATCATGTGGTTAAGAGGATTTGGAACCCTAAGCACTATATTAAAGGTCTAAAGGCATATTCTTCATCTTGAAAGTGTTCAAGAGTTTAGTAACCCACCCATTAATCTTTTTAGACAAAAAAAAGACACAACACTTCACCCCTGCAGGGTTTGCGGACCACTCTAACATGCATGGGAAAATGTAAATATACCAAATCATTAATCTTCTGTCTAAATTGATGAAAGAAAAGAACCCATAACACTTTAGGCCTGCGGAATGCTGACCCCTCTCACATACATCTATGTAGTCAGAGGCGAGAGGCGAGAGAGGTGACTAGGGGTTTTGCCTCAACCTCAAATGCCTATTGTCTAGGTGTTTGAAGCGATGTGTTCTTTCATAAATAACTATGAAGGAATAAAATGTCAATATAAGAAAAATAAAAAAAAACATCCAAGATAATCATGTGTAAGACTTTGAGAAACACTAATCATGTCTATATCCTAAGACCATCGACTACCTATATAAGTAGTGGATGATTTTAAGAATCATAAAAAATGAGAAAAAATATGACAGCATGTAAGAAAAAAAGGGTACTAGACATTATTAAAAGGAACACTAGTCACTTTGAAATAATTAAGAATAAAAAATATCAAATAATTAAAAAAATGTTTGGCATAGAAATCAAAGGTAAGTGCATAGGTGAATGAGGTGGACATGAGGTGACTTGAGACGTTTTGGCTTGCTTCAACCCACTTCATTGCTTAGGCGAGCTAGGTCATGCCAGTGTTGCACAACATGTTGTCAACTTTTCTAATATTGTTGACATTCTTAGAACATAATATCATTAACATTAAAGTATAATTTAACAAAGAATAATGACCATTTATGAATCGAGATGTGTACACGTGACTACGATAAAACGAACATGATGACCAAAGGAGAACCTATAGCAATCAGGAAATGATTTTTTTTTTTTTTTTTTTTAGGATTCCAAGAGTAAACTCATGAACCCATGATCGAACCCTGCATCATCAGTACCCCGAGTTGTAGGCTCTCCAACATTGGGCCTCCCCTTGGCTAGACAAAGTTCATGAGGTCGGAACTCACGTGAACTATAGGTTGGCGCCCACCACAGGTGGGATTCGATACCGCAACCTCACGGTTGCACGTGAAGTGCGTTATTCAACTAGGGAATGAGTTATAAACTATGACCTAGATTGTTTTGAAGGTTATGATATATGTAAAGTTAAAACTTTTCAAGATTCCTTGGATTATATTCTAGTAACACCTGAAGTGAAGTTGATTAATTATTCCCTATAAGCTAGTCATGACTTCTTTTACACTTAGTACATTGATATACAAGCATAAAAATATAATATAAGGATTTAAATAAGTAAGAAGAACACAAAAGATCAAGATAAAAGCATGAAAATCATTGATTATGATTGCAATAATGATGGCACGATGACATATGATAAACACTTAGTGGAAATGATATGAATGGTAACGACTATGACAATATGACAAAGATAATGACTAAAACAATGTTGATTTGATGATATATTTAGCTATGATCATTGACTATGGTTATGTATGATTAAATACTATGATGAATAGAATGCTATTGATGTTGAGTTACAGCGACATTTTTCATATATACTAATAGTGAAGTGACATCATTTCATTGCAGGACAGTCGTCCCTTACGATACCTTGGAGATGCAAGGACATTGGGTCAGCTCCTCATCATTGGTGCCACATTTTGGGCACAGAGCATCTTTTCCTTTTAGTGGATCTAGAGCTTCTAGACTCAAAGCATGACCAACTTAAGTAGCAGGTACTAATGCACTCATGGGTCATGAGTGGGACCACAACTACGTGATATGGAGACTATTTTCTCAAGTCAACCTATGATCACTATTCCATTGGAGTATTCAAAGACTCCTTGGAATAGATAGGTGAAAATCTTACAACCATTGATGAGTGATCCGTGGCCATTCTGCTTGCTTCCTAAAGATAGATCGGACCACCATTATCAGAGAGCCACTTGCATGCATATGACTTATGATGGTAGAGAAACAAATACAAAGTAACATGAGCTCTGATAGAATGGCCGACGATCGGTTATAAAATAACATGATATAATTTAAGACACCTAAAAGGCTATTATGAAATAATATGATCAATGATATAACTAAGACGGCTAGAGCCTGTCATGAATTAAATGATTTGTAGTTTATTTCTTATTCTTATAGTGAACATATATGATCTTAAAAGAAGCAATTATAAAGGAATGATATAAAGAATATGCTGAGTTTGATTAAGAAGAATTATAATGAAGAACAATGGAAATGACCATTGATGATTATGAATTCTAATGAACAAAGAGCAAAAAAATAATGAATGGCCTTAATGACTTGCATAAAAAATGATACAAGGATTCTAAACTATTTTTATGATTTCCAGTGATTTATATTGTTTGGGTGCAACTTGTCCACTTCTTGTTCTTTCATAGAAGATAAACAAATACAAAAATACACATCTCTGAATATGTTTATTTTATAATCTAGAAATGATCAACATATGATGTTTATTGCGAATGTATAAAATAAGCATATGCTAATATTCTTATTTCAAAATAAAAAGTCTTAGGTATTATATTGGATGTAAGTGTAAGGCATAGATGACCCCTACTGAGTCCCATGATCGTCTTGGCTCATACCTTTGGTTTTAAATGTCGTTAGGTTATAATTCTTCAGTATGAGTAATGACAAAGAGAAATCAAATAACTCAAATCCATCTCTGTAATATGGACAGTGTATTTTTACTGGGATATGAATTTATACATGCTTTTTATTTTTTCTTCACTTTTTATCTATGGCATATTATCATATTGTTTCAGAGTTGAGCAACTACTATAAATTTTTATTTTAATACAAATTATACATTCAATGGGTTCTCATATTCTACTATTATAACGCAAAGAACACTACCCTCTAATACTTTTCAATCACCTTCTAACACTTCAAATCTCAATTTTATTATGATCTAGGGTTTCTCCTGCGACCTTTAAACCTCAAAAATCCATCTATTATAATCAATTGCCAAAGAGAATTAAATCAAAATACTTCTCTTTCTCATAAAGAACACCATATGCTTACCTCTGACTGCGTGTAAGAAGCCTTATACATGACCCTAAGGCCCCTTATATTCTCTTTAGCTTCCTAATACTACCTAAATTAAGCTTTCAAAATTGTCAAGTCGAACTCAAATCATAGTTTGTTTAATCAACAAGTTAAAGTATTCCGATTCAAACTAGGAACCCAGATTTTCGCATAGAATGAATTTTCTCCCTTAAACTCCCTCAGATCCGACCCCTTATATGTCTAAATTAGCTTTTGGTCCCTTTTTACAAAGTTATAATATTTTATACTCTCTTTCCAACCATATATGCCATGTCATTTTTAGACTTTTGTGAGTGAAGTTATTGCGTTAGCAAAATAGTACTTTCTCACAGTTTACAGTCTCAAAAATTTGACTAAGTGTTCGAAACTAATTAGTTTCCTAATTTGGACACCAATAGACTTAATAGGCCTAGTTTGACTTCATTGCTGACTTATCCATTTTAAACTCATTACTATATCACTAATTATTTATTAATAAATTTAATTTTTTATTAATTAAATAAATAATATAAATGAGCTTAATTAAGTCTTAACGGACTCTAATTAGGCCTAATTAACTAAATATTAATTAAGTAAATTTAGTAAATCAAAATCTATAAATGAAATGAAATGAGTTCAATGTTTAGATCATAACAGGTGGTGGTCAAGGTTAGAAAAAGACTTATGTATATTCTCAATAACATCAACCTTGATCGTGTCCTAATGGGTTCTATAGAAGGTAGAGGGAATTCCATCATGACCCAAGGCCTTGGTTGGGTGAAAGTTGAAGAGCACCTCCTGAGTTTCCTTAGTTGTAGGAATACTACAGAGGCCAAAGAAAAACCCAAAAAAAGGAGAAACATAGTTGAATCGCAATTATGATTTTAAATGAAGGATAGTCATGCGTATGGTAAGAAAGTAGTACATTTGAACTTCCTAAAAAGTTGAATGTGTAATAAGAAGTGACAAATGAGAGCTGGAGCAAAACATACCACTATTAAACATGATTCTTGCCCGTTTTATCTCCCTCCTAGATGACCATTTTCCAAAGCAAGCACAAGACAGGACAACCGTTGGTGCAGGAAGATAATAATCAAATAGAAACCAAACTCGAATATAAAGTTGCATTAACAGGAAGTAGACCAAAAGGCTTTGAATATTGAAAATCTAAAATATAAATTTCGATTGAGGAAAAATATGATCACAATTGAAAATCTAAATAAGCACAGAAGCTTATGATCACATTCATATGTGAAATAACCCCCAGCTGAATGCATGAAATGAGCCCTCGTTTGGACTGTGTGCTCAGGGTATATACAAATATACATATAACCATAGAATATTATGATCACATTCATATACTGTCAATTATTTAGCTAAATCATGTATAAGTCAATAAGAAAAACCAGCCAGTCTTTGATCCAATGTTCAAAAAATTGTCATGTTCTCAAGAGAGCTGGCTTCATCGGTTCAGTCTACATGAAAATTGAAAAACCAACCAATCTTTGATCCAATGTTCAAAAAATTGTCATCTTCTCAAGCGAACTAATTAAAAAGTGGCTATATAGGCTCAGTCCACATAACTTAATAAGAAAAACTAGCAACTCTTTGATCCAATGTTTAAAATTGGGTAAAGTAATTAAGAAAATGGCTACATTGGTTCAGTTCACCTGAAAAGTGGATAAGAAAAATCACTCAAGAGAGCTAATTAAAAATTAGCCACATTGATTCAGTTAACATGAAAAATAGAAAAGAAAAATCACCCACTCATTGATTCAATCTTAAGAAAACATGCATCTTCTCAATAGAGGTAATTAAAAACCACCCAAGATAAAATTGAATAAGAAAAGCCAGGCCAGAGAACTAATTAAAAACTAGGTACATTGTTTCAGTGCACATGAAAACTGGAAACGAATAATCAGTCCAGAGAACTAATTAAAAAACTGGCTACATTGGTTCAATGCACATGAAAACTGGATAAGAAAAATCACCCCAGAGAACTGATGGACAAAATTGGCTACATTGGTTCAATCAACATGCAAACTGGGAAAGAAAAATCAGTCTAGGGAATTTAATTAAAAATCTAGCTACATAGGTTAAGTGCACATGAAAACCGGATAAGAAAAATCACCCCAGAGAACTAATTAAAAATGGCTACATTGGTTCAGTCAACATGCAAACTAGATAAGAGAAACCACCCACTCATTGATCCAATGTTCAAAAAACAATCATCTTCTCAAAAGAAGTAATTAAAACCAGCCCTAGGAAAATTGGATAAGAAAAACCAGCCCATAGAACTAATTAAAAAATCGCTACATTAGTTCAGCCCACTTGAAAACTGAATCAGAGGAAGCTTGATGACGACCACTTCCACCCTGACCGGAGAGGGATGCAAAGTGAACCGACGGATCCCCAATGTCTGCCTCTTGCATCGCTAGGTCGGACGGCCTCTAATGCAATAAATGTAAGTATAGTAGTCAAATCAAACTAAGAATATGAGAACCGATGGCCGAAGGTTAATCTACTTGAATGGCGTCACCTGATGTCGACGCTATTCAAGACAATAAATCCACTGTCAGTAGTATCTCGAGTAGCATGACAAACAGCCTAAAAGACATCGGGCCTGGGCGACGTCATTTAAACGGCGTTGTATGGTCTCGACACAATTCAAACTCTGTAAATAGTAAATAGAAGGAAACAACAGAGGCACTCTCCTCCCAAACCAACAAGGTATAACAGAGACCAATTATCATGTGAAACAGTCTAAAAGAGATAATTTATCATGCAAACATCAATGATATCAATTCAAACAAACATACTTTTCAAACTACAAGTTTAGATAATCATGGAAGGGCAAAATCTTGCCACTAAGGATGTGCACGAGGTGCACATGAAAAAAAATCAAGTCAATCAACCAAATATTAAATGTGCCCGAAGGACAGAAAGAACGCACATGAAGGTGCTAAACGGTGCACACGAGGGTGTCCAATGAAAAGAAATAAGAGTAAAATAAAAGAACGGCAAGACAAGTCTCATCGTGATCACCAAAAAACTGTAGTACTCAAAATCGTGTCATGCTTTCATTGATATCATGTGTTCTATGATAAATAAATCAAATAAACTATGCGTGTGATCACCAAAAATCGAAGGTTTCAAAGAAAAAGTAATCGCTTATTAACTTTGCAAATTTAGAAAATTGTATTCCTTTTGTTCTCCTCCTTTGACCGGCCAAAGAAAAAGAACTTTTTTCTCTTTTACTCTTGTTTTTTTTTCCTCTTTTCCTTCTAGCTTTCTTTTTTTCAAACTTTCTCTTTAAATCTTGCAAAGCAAATTAAACAAAAGAGAAAAAAAATATGATTAGAACTATGAGTAGTGTAGTATCTATTCCAACTATCAAATTTAACATAAACTAACAAGAAAAACTCACTTGTTTGTGATCTTTTTAAACTCCTAACACATATAGGTATGGAAGAATATGATTTGGATGTGTGACTCATGAAGTGATGTGATGCTATGAAACTAATGAAAACAGTGAATAAACTATAAAGAAAAACTAAGTTAGAAAAAAGAAGAAAGAAAAGAGATGAATATGGTTGGCCCCTTCTAAGCTTTAATTGAGAAGAAAGAAGAGGAAAAAGAAGCTCTCCTATTACTATCCATGTTCTTCACCAAAAAGATATCTTTTCACTTCAAAAGAAGCTCTAAATCTTTCAATGACTAACTTTTTTTGAAGGCCAATAGTCATATGTATTTATAAGAAGTATTTTGAAGGCTATTTGACCTTCAAAGGACTCTCCCCTGGACTCAAGTTGTCTTGGATAGACATCCAAGAGTTAACAACCCTACCAACTTCGGGAACCGGATTATCTCGGCCAAATCAAGTTTATCACAAATCTGTTCAAATCACGTCGTTCATCTTCGACGTCATTCAGCTAATTAGAGGAATCAAAATAGAAAGAAAATTCGGAAAGAAAATCGAAAATAATTAAGAAACCTAAAAGACGTCGTCTATAAGTGACGTCGTTTAAATAATTAAAAAATTAATTCAAATTTAAATTGGACATCCAGACAGATTAGGTAACTTAAATAGTGTCGTCCATGGGCGACATTATTTAGTCAAATTTATCTAGATTTAAGAATTTAAGTCTGATTTAATTTCAGTTAGAAATTTAAATAGTGTTGGCTATGGTCGACGTCAATCAGTAAATTTCGACAAAAATCAATAAAAATTAATTAATAATTAAAACTCAGACTATTTTGAGGTATTGCAATTATAACATGAAATTTACTCAACGTGAAGTCAAAATTAATATGTCTACAAGAGAGATCGATCACAAACGGAGATGGCGGAGCGAACGAGGAGGGCGACAGGATGCGGGCCATTGGCGACAGGATCACGAGCAAGGATGAAGGAGCTCGCGAGGAAGAAAGCCCGTGCAAGAGGATGCCGATGCCAACCCTAGAGTTAGGGATTCCAAAGATTCTGTAGACCAATATAACTATGTGGAACAACCTTAGACCTGAATAGGACATCCTCCCAGCCAAACCTACTTAGGGCCCCACACCAGGTGTTCCGGATCTTATTCTCGTAACAAAGTAAATTTTAAGGTATTGAGTAGAGAAAGCACCATATATTTAAGATTTTGATTGTTTTTATACTTTTTCAATATGCGACTATTCTAATATTTTCCCATAGAGGGAAACAGAGAGGCGGCTGGTGGCTGTTGCATTTCCTCTTTCCTCACATGTTAATGGAGATGACGAGATCTGTGTTATCTGGACCCATTTGGTCTACCCCACTTCTAATCTCATTTTATTTTATTGATTTACATGTGTAAAAAAAATTATTCGGCTAACTTTTTCTTTCCTAATCTCCCATGCACTATTTTAAAAATTATAGTGACACAGTAATCATATTTACCAGTATAGATCTCCATCATCCCTTTATATTAATTCCTACAATACATATTATATATATATATATATATATATATATATATATATATATATATATAATATATAGGTATATGGGAAAGTGTTAATATGCAAACCAGACTTTTTGTGTGCGCCGCGGGAACGGCGCTGCTTGGATCGGATGGCGCGCTGCACATTTTAAAAAAAGATTATTTTAAAAACACTTGCCACGAAGGTAAAAAAAAAAAGTTTCTTACGCATGAAAGTGACATAGGTCTGGGGCAGTGCAAAGATCAGACGAACGTGCTGTTGTGCGCGCAACACGCATGGCGGGGTGCATTCGCACAGTAACATGCTTATATATATACACACACGGCATTTTTAGTATTCCAAACATAAGACAGATGAGTAACCAGAAGAAATGATGTGGATTGAGTGGTAAGAATGATGTCCAACGATAGTGATTCTCACACACATTCACCCCCAGGTCTCTTGTAACTGAATTTTATAAGCATATTCCGCATAAAAAAAACCTTTGTATATTTACAAATGCTGCTGTTGGTAAGGTACGTATTTGTAGGGCGTACGACTTTACATTATCATTTAATAGTCTTCACATTCTTTTATAACATAATAATATTTTAAAGCAAGTGAAATGTAAAGTGAATATCATAAGCAAGAGGGTTCTATGTAAATGTGAATCATACAAGAAGTTTTTCACGAGCATAAAATCTTTTAGGAGTTATACGTGAAAACTCATAATTAAAAAGATGAAATAAGTGATTTGTCTTGAGATATTCTCACCTGAAAAAGGTAACAAAATAAATAATGGATAGTTAAAGAGTGAGGATCATCTACGTCCTTCTTTGGATCTGTAGAGAGTGGGAGAGAGAGACGAATTTTTGTCATGTTCCGTCCCTTCCTTCCTCTGTGCCGACCGATTCCGTCCAAAGAGAGACGTAGACGATTCGCGTTCATAGTTAAATAGATGGTACTTACTTAACTCAATATTTTAAAAACTTGAATTAGACGATCTAATAATCTAAATATAGCATTAGAGCCTATATATGATTTATGATTGTGTATTGAATCATGCACACCATAATTGTGAGCTAGGTGAGAGAACCTAAAATCTCCTGGGATGTCACGTAGTAATAATATAAAGGTAGACAGCACAAAACATGGAAGTTGCCTACATTCGCACACAAGAAATAAATTATATCGCATTTGAAGCAAATCAAATCAAACTAAAAAAAGAAAAAAAAAAGTATTTCACACTGGCAGCAAATCAAAAGTATTTCACACTCGCAGCAAATCAAATCTTACTCCTTCCCCAGTGGCACCTGTCGTGATGTCTGTCCGCACAAACACACGGATGAATATAGAGAGAGAGAGATCACCTTGCCCACAATACAAAGTACGTATGTCAGAATCATTGTCGGGAGACAACCCCAAGTAGCCTAAAGAGTTAAATTCAGTGGGAAGACGGCGACAGAGAAGGCGCAAGGAATGGCACTGGCGTGGTGGTGCTGTCTTCGGAGTTTAAGCCCTGACGCCACTGGAGGACTGTGAAGACCGTCTGCGCAACCGTGAGCACGAGCAAGAAGATGGCAGCGGCAAGGGAGAGGAAGGCCCACGGATTGCGGAAGTAGGTGTGGATGAGGTTGGCCCGCCACCTGTTACACCTCTTGCCGCAATAGTGTTTAACCCGGCGGTGCACGTCCTCGAGGCTACTTTCGGGGTCGACGGCCACGTCCTTGGACAAGGTGTTGAACAGCTTCGCCACGGCCTTGTCGCTGCCGACGGCGTTGTGGATGATGCCTTTGGAATTGAGCAGGCTGACGTCCATGGCGGAGTCGATGATGTTGTCCATGAAGAAGACGTAGGAACTGACCTCGTTGCCGGCGCCGACATGCAGGCGCTCCAAGGCCATGAGGTTGAGCAGCATGTACTCGGTGAGGTCGTCCACCACCAGCACCGGCAGGCTCAGCACGCCGCGCTTGAAGTGGATGTCCCTGAGACTGTTGCTCTTGCTGGGCTTGAAGCGGATGCCGGCCTCGTTCAGCTCCATCGCCGACCTGACGATGTCGCTCTCCTCCATGGAGGGCTTGTTCTTCTTCTTCTTCTTCTTGTGGACGGACTTGGGCATCGGCCCTTGCAACATGCTCTTCCGGTACACGTCCAGGGGGTGTAGCCCCAGAGGGATGGACACGTGAGGCTGGTTGGGCGCCAGGAACTTGAGAACCAACCTGTTGATGCCGTCCTCGGTCCGTAGACATAACGTATGTGCAATTTATATTAATTAATTTCATATTCAATGCTCATTAAATAAATAAGTTCGTATTTTTTATGTCTATTTTTTTCTCTCTCTATATATATATACAGCGATGCATGGACGCATAACTAACTTGCATATTATTTCGTAACTGTCTATCCGTAAACAGAAGTTAATTAAGCACCTTGGATATCTCGATCTGATCAAGTTAATTAATAGTAAAGGGAAATACTAATGAGGCCCGATTCGTCGCACCGTACGGTCGAGCATTCTTTTCAATACTAATATGTGCTTCTCCTATTTAATATACGTATTCCCTGATACTACTTGATATCTACACATATACAAAAAGCCCTACAGATCACATCACCGTCTGTTAGTAGTAGATAGCCATAAATGTGAAAGACGAAAATTAAAGAGGCTAATTAATGAATCATGATAATGAGGAAGGGATTATATACTTGCTGCACCACCCATGCGATCAATGGACTGTTTCGGACTGTGTGCAGTAGTTACACTCCTTGCAAGTGTGCGGGGGTGAGGCGATGGCCAATGAGTGCCATCATATATACTAGTTGCAATCTCATGTGATGCATGACCGGTTAATATATTTCAATAAAGAATTATAATTAATATAAGTAAAGTTAATTTTTTAAAAATTTATAAAATTAATAAAATACTTACATAAAAATATATATTTAAAAATACTAATATTTTTTTCTATGAATATTAGATTAATTTTTTAGTAAACATTAAAAGTTTAGAAATATTGTATTTAATTGAAATATGGATCGAGAGATAAAACTAAAAAGTGAATTGAAGGTTATTATTATTACCACATGAGATTATCCCAATAAATATTGTGTTGAAATATAAATTGAGAAAAAAATGAAAAAGAGATTGATCTTGTTAATAATGAAATTAGTTATTATTATCCTACGAGACTATCCCAATAATAATAATAAATATCAAAATTTATATTATTATCTCAAAAAATTGTACTAATGTTATTAATAATAATAACAATAACAATAATAACAACAACAACAAAAATAATAATAATAATAACATGAGTGAGAAAAGTAAGAGAGAGATTGATCTTATTAATAATAATAATAATAATTTTAAAAATAATAATAATATCAAAATTTTATTATTATTATCTCATAGGACTACCCTAATAGTAATAATAATAATAATAACGACGACAATGATGATGTCAAAATTAGTTATTATTATCTCAAGTGATTGCAACAACAACAACAATAATAATAATAGGGGATAGAAGAATTAGAGATAAAAATATTAATAGGGAGAGAGAGAAATGTGAAAGAAGAGAAAGAAAGATGATGATAATAATAATAATAATAATAAATTAGTTATCATTATCCCATGTGACTATCATTTTGATATTAATTTTTTAATAACAATAATAATAATACTAAAATTAGTTATTATTATCCCATAAAAATATCATAATAATAATGATAATAATAGTAATAATTTTAAATTAGTTATTATTATGTCAAGAGATTGTAACGACAACTACAATAATAATAATAATAAGGACAAAAAAATAGGAGATATAAATATTAATACGGAGCGAAAAAAATGTAAAAGAGGATGATAATAATAATAATACTTAAGCAAAGAGAGAGGGGAGAGGAAGAGAATTAATGAGAGAGATATTGATCTTATCAATAATGAAATTAGTTATTATTATCCCAAGAGACTATCCCAATATTGATAATAAATATCAAATTTTATTATTATTATCTCAAATGATTGTCTCAATAATAATAATAATAATAATAATAATAATAATAATAATAAAAACAATAATAATAATAGTAATAATTATTATTTTAAAATAATAATAATATCAAAATTCATTATTATTATCTCATAAAATTATCTTAATAATAATAATAATAACGATGATAATGATGTCAAAATTAGTTATTATTATCTCAAGAGATTGTATAACAACAATAACAATAATAATAAAAATAGGAGATAGAAAAATTAGAGATAAAAATATTAATAAGGAGAGAAAAAATGTGAAAAAAGAGAAAGAGAGATAATAATAATAATATTAAAATTAGTTATCATTATCTCATAAGACTATCATTTTGATATTAATTTTTTAATAATAACAATAATATCAAAATTAATTATTATTATCTCATAAAAATATCATAATAATAATAATTATTAAAACTAGTCATTATTATCTTAAGAGATTGCAACAACAATAATAATAGGAACAAAAAAATAGGAGATATAAATATTATTAGGGAGAGCGAAAAATGTTAAGAAGGATAATAATAATAATACTTAGTCAAAGAGAGAGAGGAGAGGGAGAGAATTAATGAGAGAGAATAGAGAGAGAGATAATTAATGAGAGAGGGGAGAGAGATGATGAGAGAGAGAATTAATAGAAGACATAGACATTAATAGAGAATGAGGAAAAAGAGAGAGTTTAAGAGGGAAACGTAGAATTTTGATGTTGACACATGACATTAAAAAACTATGTTTTATACATATAGTATAAATGTGTAGGAAAACTCTCAGTATACTCCCACACTACCCTGCATAGGTGTACACCAAGCCGGACTCATATGTGCCAATGAAAAGTGATTTAGTGAGTCTAACCTCGGGGTAAAGTTGAACTCACTGAATCATCGTAACAAGTCCTACCACATGTATTTCTGAACAAAGAAGTCTAGCTAGCTGGTAGTCTACTTACCATGGGCTTGTCGGATTCCACGGTCGCCAGTTTGTAGAGGACCAGGAGAGGCACTTGATTCTCTATCATCAGCATGTCCCTCTTGATGTACGGCACCGAATTGAGCACCCCATGCCAGCTGAAGAGGGGATCCTTGCTATCGTAGTCCATGTACTTGGAATATTCAACCGTAGGAGCGATGTTGGTGGGGGCCGCGGCCGCGGCGGTGGCGTCGTTGGTGTATCGTATGATCTCCAGCATGAAGGCGCCATCCACGATCATCAGCTGCAGGAACCGCTCCGGGTAGCACCTCCACCCGTCGTTGAGCCGGTCGTAGGCTTCCATCAGCTGCTTCTCCACCTCCTTCATCACGCGCACGAAGCTGTACAACGGCTTGCCAGACCTTTCCAGGAAGTGGACAAAGGCCCGGCGCTTATGCTCCTCCGTGGGCACCAGGGGCTCCTCCCCGTGGTGGTAGGGCCCCAAGGAGACCACCTGCGGGGCGTAGGCCTCGGGGTTGAGTCCCTTGATGCAGGCCGGCACTCTGTAGATGGAGTGCGCCTTTCTCCACTCGCTTTCCATCTTGGCCGCGTCGATCACCTCGTTCTGGATCTTGTCCACGCAGCTCATGATCCCTCCTCCGGTGGTCGCTGTCGCCGGCATGTCAATGATCTGTTCGTCTCCGCCGCCATCGGCCTGCACCCTGCGGCACACGCCGCCATCGACTGAGATGCCTCTGCTGGCGGTGTCCATGAGTATTATATTGTGATAGCTAGCTAGCTGCCCCACTACTAGGCTGGCCCGACAGTACTACGTCCTAACTGCCGTTCTACTAGTTAACAACTAGGTAGTTATGATCCGGCCACCCACCCACCCTTCTCGTCCACCCCCGTCCTCTTTAAATATGCCACGGCAAGGTCCTTGAGAAAAACTGGAAGGAACACTACTTGGGCATCTAGGTTCCGGCCGGTGGGCTCACCCTTTGCAGATTTCAGTGTTTTAGAGTGTTGTTTTACAGCCATGTAAATAGTGGTTGAGATCTATGATGGACAGGCTTTCGTGAAAGAGTTTAGTTTTAGGCAACTCAGAGCTGCTGGAGGCCTTGGTGTGGGGTATAAGGGAAGAGTGAAGTGTAGGGGAGGTATTCTTGATGAAACAGTAAGGAACAAAGCCAGATGGCTTCGACTTCGAGGACCACCTTATGGAAACATGCGTGGATGCCCTCGTTTTGATAAGGCTGAGAAGCAGAAGGAGGTTGTTAAAACCCAGATTGCCTTGCAAGTTATTCTCAATGTTCCCCTTCTTTTTCCAGTTTCCCAATAACTCCTAGGACTACATAATATAAATGAGTCCGGATGTTCTTAGTACAAGGTAAGGACTAGATTCTACCAGTAACAAATCGCAAGCTGCTATCTGTCCTCCATCTTTTTTATCATTTCTCAATCCCTTTCTCTTAACCCATGCAGTCAATTGCAAATACAACCCAGAATATTGAGATACAAATCTTGAGTTATGATTGTATTTGTGTATTTGGTTGCACCGATTAAAATAGAGAACTTGACACGTGATAAAAAAAGGTGAGAGGCAGATGATGCTTTTTGATGGGTGATAAAAAAAAGTAACAGAACATGGCTTCAGATTTGTTATTGTGGGAGTCCACCCTTTCCTTGCATTGAGATCATAGATGTGACATATGTTTTTTAGATGTGATATTTCGTAGGCGTGACAAATAGTATTTGTCGTACTTATTGAGTATTGGTCACGCATACATATATTTGTCGTACTAAAATTTTGCACTTATATTTAATGTTTGCATGACTCACTTGTAAAAAAAATTGTCCAACCCGTATGACTTCTATCTACGTGGACCAATGACATCTTACAATGAAAGATGACTCGGTGCAAGCATTCACATTCTCTACGGGGAATACATGTCCATTAATAGTGTTTGCCGATGTTTTTCCAGAGTGGGTTTTTTAGTTCAACGGGTGTGATCGTTAGATAAAATCTAAGGGTCTAAAGTCAAGAATCAAGTGTTAACAGAAACATTACCCCCAGAAAATATATCATGCAAGGTCATTAGTTAATTGCTTGAACACGTGAACTAGATGACCCCTCAGCGTCATTCATTACCCCGGAAAAAGGAGCGAAGGGGGAAGCCGATCCAATTCAGCCGGCATAGTATTCATAAAAGATTAATAATAAATCAGGAACATTTATTAATCCGAAGATTTAACATTTCTTTTTAAGTCTTTTGCATTGCACTATTAGAAAATAGATCTATTTTCCTTTTTATAACAAATTTTCCCATATGGGTCTTAAGGTTTGAGGTAAATTATCATGAAAGATGGGTATTGAAATGAACCGATCACTGGTTTGGTTTTAAAATCGACAAAAACAAAATCTCCTGTTCTAAAAGCACCAGTATTCAGACCTTTGATTTTGATTTTAGATAATCGATCTTAGACCATAAAACAAGATAGGATTAAGAAAATGTCACATGAATCAAATATGATGCCATACAATAATTTAGAACACTACAAATGTAAGAATTGAATACTATTTCATAATATCTTATAACATTTTGTGGCATACCAACCCAAACAGCCCCTCAATATTATGCCATGTTTGATAGGAGTATTAGTTTTAGTATTGAGTATGATACAATTATATGAGTGTGGATCCACTTCTACTGGCCTCTTATTCTGCCGCCACAAATAAAATCGTTGGATCTCCCTCATCTCGGGGTTCACATGCATGCATGGAGAAAATCCTCAGATGTGTGCGTACTTCAAGTTTTCCCGGCTACCACTTTACGTTAGATCATCTTTAGATTATTTGGCGTCTTGTGACTAACAAGAAAATTAATTTACCCTCATTTATTCTCTATCATATGCATTAAGTCAATTTGGATCGTAACACCTTATCCTATGGCAGTCTACTCACAAAGATTTTAAATATTACAATGTGAATTTGACCGGTGAGGACAGTATGGAGATCAAAAAAAAAAATGCTATTAGAAATATGTCTCTGACCAAAATGCTATATAGCTTTGTCGATGAAAATTGGGTGAAGAAGGAAATCAGCGGAACACCTATTAAATCTTCTCCCTCAATTGCTCAGGGAGAGTAGAGACAAGAAGCAGGAGGATCTTTAGAAGATGAAAGATCTAGGGAAAGATCTCATGGAAAGAGGATCATAATTAAGGAACCGGCTCCTCAACATTCCACTGGAAGTGAAGAATCAATATCATCAATCTTAAGCATCATTAATAGAATGGAAGAAAATATGGGTGTCAGAATTGAAAAGCTATAGAGATAGTTAGGAGAAAGAGAGGCATGACAGTCCTCTCAGCAAACTCAGGACAATCTGTTCGAAAATGTCCTTCGGTCCGTCTTTGACAAGCTCCACTCTATGGACAAGCGATTTGATGAAAGGATGAGTAGACTGGAAGAGAAAGTAGCCGCCTTCCTAAATAATTCTACCTCAGCTATAACCTTTGACATGTAATGTAAGGATTGGGGTTTTAGATTCAGTTATCGGATCGATTTCGGTGTCGAACCTCCTGGTTTGGACCCTTATGGACTAGGTGTATAGATTCATTATCGTGTTGAGCTGGCGAGGCGCACTTTTGAAAGGCGTCGACCTTGGGAGATGCAATTTAGGAGCCAAGCGGGGGTGCTGCATGGCAGGCGTTAGGGGGCGAGTGTACGGCCCTAGTCTTATCGTCTGAATGACGTCTTGCATGGTCGACGCGATTCAGACATCTGTCAGTGCACGACACTTGTCTCATCATTTGAACCACGTCATCTTGGGACAACACAATTTAGATTGGTCAGGGTTGACACCTCGAGCCATCCCTCATTTCTCTCTCTCTCTCTTCCTTCTCTCCGATTCCCTCCGTCCTCTTCCCTTCCTCTTCTTCCTCTTCCACCACTCCAACACTCCCCTTACCTCCCACCATTACCACCATCATCTCTTTCGTGGCACTTCACTCTCCAGACGGCGGCCAACGTCTCGGTGGGAAAACGGTATCCACGGTGATACCGGCAGCGACTTGCAGTGTAATGGATCAACAACGAGGAACTAGGAGGAGTTCAAGTAACCGATAAGGTGACGATCCTCACCTGTTTCAGTTGAATTATCCATGATTTTCCTCTTTGAAGCATGTTATGGATGTATGAGAAATTTTTAGGTATAAATGAGCATATTCTAGGGAGTTTTTTATTGAAATGGGCATTTATGAAATGAGAGTAGTATATTTATTTCGGTTCATGAATTTTGCCCTATCTCCATTTTGTGTTTTTCATGCGTTTTGGGGGGGAGAGGTGTTAGTCTCTATGTAAATCTCATTCATCTATTAATATAATGGCATAATATTCATTGTGTGTAAATCGTATTAATTATCGTCTCATAATGAAGTCCGTGAATATGTGCTATAGTGATCATATTATGATGAGATCATACTAATGAGACTGATCACTTAAACACACATATTCTTAATCGTTCCTAGTCGGAGGATATCTGATAAGGACATCGAATATCCGGTTAGACTAGTACAGATTACTCCTGCTCATATGATGAGAGTGACTGATCTCATAAGTAACTTGTGTGGAGATACTAAGACAAATCTGTAGGTGCTCATTGGAGAATGAGTTCACTGAACTGATCCGACTGAATCGCTGGATGGTATTGTACCTCACTATCAACCAGCTTGATTCTATTGTCGCAGTTGCGTGGATGGTCCTCGGACTTGAGACACCAAGGACACCTTGTCGGTGGACTTCTGTGCTTTGACCTTGGTTTATAAATTTCTAACCACGGGATTCTAAACAACTAAGGATTGGGTACAGCAGAATACCGTCGAAGGGAATTGTGTGTCAACAAGGAATCATTCGCTCTCGGTACTTAGAGAGAGAATGCTCTAGGAAGGATGCGCGGAAGTCCTTGGCCAGGGCGGACGATAATATCGGAAAAAGAGTTTTTCGATATTCATCAGCGGCATCCAATCCAGGTGAGTCAACCGGTTAGGGTTTGACAGCACGCCATATCCTAAGGTGACTCGAGAGCATTGTACGAATGAAGGATTATATCCACACGGTAACTGTCGGCGGAAAGATTTCAAGAGTGGGTTACTTAACCCCGATACCTTCCGGGTTTACGCGGTGTTACTTGACACCCAACGTGATCAGAGGCCCGATCGAATTCGATGTGCGACATCAATTCGATTGATTAATTGATTAATAAAGCCAGTGAGGAGTCACTGGGCTTATTGGGCTATTAACCGGACTGGCAATTGGGCCTAGAGGGTCATACGCAAATGATTCTCAAGGCGATGGATAAATAAGTGGGTTTTATATAAATCGGGGGTTTTTATGAAAAACCGCGCGGTTAGTATAAAATATTGCGAACGGGCTGAGCAGGCCAAGCTGCTGCTAACCCTAGACGCCCCCTCCTCTGTTTCTCTCTCTCTCTCTGGCATCCCAGACATATCCGGATCTCCAGATCTGCTCCGCTGCTTCTCCGACTCCTCTTCGACCGGAAATCGTCCGCGCGTTGCGGCGATCGTTGCAGCGACTGGCAGAGGTTTCGTGGCTGCGAAGAACGAGGAACGTGAGGATATCCGTCGCGAGGAGGATCGCATGGACTCAACTAGAGGCCGGACGCTTGCGCGGCTTGCAGTGTCTCACCGACGGAACCAAACGGTTGCAGATTCAAATCCGCACACAGTAAGATTCGATTTTTTAACAATCTGGTTTTTAGATTTTTCGAAACGGCAACGGATCTACAATTTAATTTTTATTTTCGCTGCGCGGGAGATCCGGAAAAACCCGAGAACCCAACAATAGGGACCCCGTGTTGTAGCTCGATGGAGGCCGAAGATAGTTCGATTTCGGACGTGAAAGGCGTCCACTCAGGCCAACGCGATTTGAGATAGACGTCGACCTAAGTTGACAGGATTTACCACCTATGCGTCTCCGATTCCCAAGGCCAATATAGGATAAGGAGCTGAATGACGTCGGTCATGGGCGACGTGATTCACGTCAGTATCCCAGAGTCCCAGCACCTGAGAGTGAGGAAAACCAGTTTCAAAGCCATTGAATGGCAAGTTAGAGCCCCTTAATTTCCTGCATTTAGCATGTGTAATTATTATATAACATGTAAATTATATTCTTGTATATTGTTAGACAATGTATGCTTGAAATCACACTTTGGGGCGAAGATTTTTCATGTGATCGGAATCTCATTGTGTTGTGTTTATGCAATTATGGACCTAGAGTGACAGTTGTTAGCGTTTTACATCCTGTGTCGGTGTGAGAGTGACGTAGTGTCAATGTGGGAGTGACAAAGTGGCGCCTAGGAGGAGAGGGTCACCTAGTATATCCAGGAGTAATAGCTAGTACCGGTGTGGGAGTGGCACATTTCGGAGTGTCACTCGTGGTTGGGAGGAGGCAAGAACCACCTAAACTTAGACAGGCCGGAGTAGCCAGCGTGCTATCCGAAGCATTACTGTTCCGTCCCAGCAGGTCGATATTTTCCTGGTTGACTTAATAGTTTCTTGTGTGTTTCTTTTTGGCGGACATGTAATTTATTACTGCTCTAATTGTACTTATTTTACCTATATACTTGTTGTGTTGCGATTGTGGGTACGTGTATGGGAGGTGGGGATCAAGGGATCCCTACTGGGTTAATTCTGGTGTGACTCATTTCTTGAGATTTCAAGTGAGGATTCTCGGCAGGCATAGCGGTTGTGGGGTTTCATCTCGGGTTGCGCACTAACAGCCACTATTCTGGGATATGCCCCGACATAGTTATACTTTCATTTTCAGGCCTGTACGCATAATTATTTCTTTTCAGTTGCATTATGTAATTATTTACTGAGTCGAGTCGGATTGTAATAATTTTTAATTCCTGCACTTTCTTTACAATTCGATATTGTATGGAATTTTTAGCTTAGTTTATCATTTATTTTTCAGACTTATTTGATATCATATTTTGGTTTTCCTAGTTTTAATGATTCGGTACCCATTTAGTAATCAGATCCCTGATTATAGAGTGACGGGTCGTTACACGTGGCATGTGCTTGCGAAGAAAATGGAAGATGGTGAGGACCGCATTCTTGAAAAAGTGGCACATATTCGAGGCGGCTCAAACAGTGAGATAAATGATGCTAAGTCAAAAGACATGTTATTTATACTTCATAATTTGCTTGATAAAATAGACAGGAGGGCTGACATTAAATTTGACATTATTGACAAATTCAAGGAAGAGGCATTGGACAAGCTTGCCACAGTGCGCACTAACACGGATTCTAATAAAGAAACACTCAAGAAGCATGACAAGCACACCAATTCTGTTAACGGACAAGTCAAAACTCTCACAAAGGGTAGTGTGCAGTTGGGACCTTAGATTGCAGGACTAATCAACTACCTATTTCTATCTGCTCATACCAGGCTTATACACTACTTTAATCCTAATCCTGAAGATCATGACACCAGTGAAGAACAGGATGAGTCATCCAAACCCCAAAAGACATATGTGCCTACGTATGATAAGGGGAAAGGCCGAAAGAAATTCTAGTCTCTGATGTATTCTCACCAAAAAACACTTATTTGCTATCTAGCTCTGTTTTTGCTTTAGTTTACTTTAGCTTAGTATTGCTACTTTGTTTGTTAGTTTTCTACTTAATTTAGCTTGATTTGTATAGTTTTCATTTTGATGACGCCAAAAAGGGGGAGAGAAATGTGAAGTTATGAATGAACTTATGTGTTTGTGAGATGAATGATTGTGATGAAATTATGAATGATTGTTATGTGTTTGTGAGATGAATGATTGTGATTGTGATATACATTGTGATGTATATTAATTGAAATAGGAAATCTTATATGTTATAAATTGTTTACATAAGTAAGAGCATGATGTGTCATACCACCATATTATGTGACATGATGTTTATGATATATAGTAGAACTAAGAAATTATTGATGATTGGGCCATGACATTGTTGAGATCTTGTATGAGACAAGTTGAAAAATTGATGTTATAAGTAGTTGTGATCGTGTGGACTTTTTTTTTTTTTTTTTTTTTAAACCAAGGAACTTATCTCGGACCCTGGGCCGGCCCTTTGAATTTTATATCATTAAAATTTTCAAACTACAAGGGGGGAACATACCACCTTACCCCTGAGAGAGTATATCGAAAAATCAAAATCCCCCTAAAAAACCTAACCCTCAGAAACAAAGACCACTTTTATCAGAAGTGATCTCACCTTTGACAATAGTAGACAAGGAAGAGGAAATATGAAAAGTCTAATCAACCTGAGAATCACATGAGTGGTTGGCCAAGGCATCAACAGTTCTATTGCCTTCTCTAAGCACATGACAAAATTGGAGGTCCATGCCACCCTTGAGATTGCAAAATTCACTCTATTAGGGGAAGAGGATCCAAGGAACAATAGCTTGAGCAGCATTGATCAAGTTGATGAGGACTAAGCAATCATATTCCACAATGAGGCAAGAGTAACCCTATTGAGCACACATCTAAAGGCCAAGAGTGATAGCTCTGAGCTCTGCAACAATACTGTAAGTGCGACCAAAGAATTCACAAGCTGCAAGAATAACATTACCCTTATCATTTCTAAGGATGGCAGCACCTGCAAAATAACCAGGATTACCTCTACTGCAACCATTAGTGTTAACCTTTAACTTACTTGTAGAGGGAGGCCGCCAGCTAACAAGCACATGTAAAGAATGAGAGAAAGTATCAACTATATCCAAGGATTGCAAGAAACCTCTCTGAGCAGCAGAGGAGGAGGACTTTGGATGATACATAGAAACAATATCCTTCAAGAGGCAAATACTCTGGTGCAAGATGCTTTGTTTACTGCAGTGATTACCATCGTACTTTGTAGAGCACCTAACTTTTCACAAAAATCAAGCAACAATAGAAGGTATAGTACCCATGATAAAAGAGTAGAGAGAAGTACCTGAGGCGAGACCGATGAAAGAACAATAAATATGATCAAAAGAATCCATCTGAATTGGGATATTGCAGTTATTTTTGAAAAAGTTCCAACAGTAAGTTGCCCAATCACCACGAGCAAGAGTATGATTAAGAGTTTCAATAGAGGGGGTGACACAACAAACACATTTAGAAGCTAGAGATATGTCAATTCTTTAGATATTGATATCGAAGGGCAATCTGTGAGCGACATCTTGTAGATAAAGATGGATATTTTCTTTGGGATCTGAAAGCACCAAACCCATTTAAGTAGAGATAGGAGTAGTGTGATGTCTAACAACCTGCCATGCTGATTTTATAGTGAGGTTTCCAAATAACCCTGCCATGACCTTGAGTGATATAGAGAGAATCAGCATAGTTTCTAATAATAAAAGTGACATCCTGAGGCAAAGAAAGAAATAGAGACTGTCCGGAGGTGATAAAATCATGAACCAACCAACTGTGAGTGTTGCTAATTGTAGACACGCTAATTTTGACATCGTTTTGAGTAAATTTCATATCATATAATAATGTCTCAAAATAGTCTTATATTTAATCATTAGTTAATTTTTATTAATATTTCTGAATTAATTATCTAAATAGTATCGGGTTAGACAGACATAATTTAAGTTAATTAATTAAATTAATTTTAACTCAAATTTTAATCAAATATGAAAATCTTTTGTGTAAATTGTCCTTCTCGACGTGTGAGTCTGATGAAATATTGGTATAGTTCGTGCATCACGTGTTGGAAGAAATTTGTCAGTGTTACTAAACCTTCGTTTAGCTGTTGACTCCCTGTGAAATTTGACAATGATTATGTAAATGGTTCTTTCATCTGTAGGGTTTAGCAAAGTATGTTGACTGGAGTGCAAATATGATGGAGGATGAGGCTAAAAGAAAGCTAAAGAATGCTGAGCTTCAAGCAAAGAAAGATCGCTTGAAAATATGGACAAATTATGTTCCACCTGCAACAAATTCAAAGGCAATACATGATCAGAACTTTACAGAAAAAGTATGCAGTCAATATGTTGTCGAGGAATTAGCTTCGACTCTCCTACTCAGTCCTATGAATAGAAATATGCATGGTCTATTTTCATTGTGTACTCTGGTTTCTTTAGGTGGTCGAGGTTGCTAGTGGGGATTGTATAATCGTCGCTGATGATGCTGTCCCATATGGCAGCCCATTAGCTGAGCGGCGAGTCAATCTTTCAAGTATAAGGTCTCCTAAAATTGGGAATCCTCGTAGAGATGAGAAACCAGCACCATATGCTCGTAAAGCTAGAGTTTCTGCGTACACCCCTTATTGGTCGTCAGGCAAGCATGCTTGATGTTTAAGCCTCTTATTTTTAGACTAGTGACTTAAATCATTTCATAGTTATTAAAATGTGAAATAAGAATTTTAATCCTTCAGGTAAATGTTTCAATGGAATACTCAAGAAAGGTTAGTATAGCTGATGGTCCCAATCCAGGAGCTGTAGCCAGCTCAGGTGATTCTAGGGTGATGGATTTTGGATCCATCTTCCTGATTTCTCCATCTAATGATGACGATGCCATTCCTGCTGGGAGTCAATCTGGAGTGAATGTAGCTGAGCTAGTGGTTGCCACTGTTATTAGACACCGAGATTTTGAAGAAAGATCCAATCATTATGATGCCTTGTTAGCAGCTGAGTCCCGAGCCATCAGTGGAAGGAAAGGAATGCATTCTATGAAGGATCCACCAGTGATGCACGTGACCGATCTGACAACGGTTAGGGAAAAACACTTTTTCTTGCTAGCTATTGCTTTGTGTTGATATCTTTTGCACTTGATTGACTCGTTGTATTCAGGCGTCGGTGAAGAAGGCCAAAGACTTGTTACCGTTTCTGCAACGTAGTACAAGGCATCCTGCTGTTGTTGAGTATGTTCTTAGTGGTCATCGGTTCAAGTTGCTGATTCCCAAGGAAACCTGCAGTATTGCCTTCTCCTTCTCTGGTGTTAGATGCCCAGGCCGTGATGAACCCTTTTCAGATGAAGCAATTGCCTTAATGAGAAGGAAGATTCTTCAAAGGGATGTTGAGGTGCTGAATTCCTTCACCTCTCATCATTGCAATGTGTTTCTCCTGTTTTGCTGCCCTGATGTTTTCATATTGATGATTTTTTTTTTTTTTGGTATCAGATAGAAGTTGAAACTGTGTTGACAGGACAGGCACTTTCTTGGGCTCCCTATGGGAGTCGAGGACAAACATGGCTGTAACACTTCTAGAAGCGGGATTGGCAAAGCTTCAGATGTCCTTTGGTTCAGATAGAATTCCAGATGCTCACCTCCTTATGCAGGCTGAGCAATCTGCTAAGAAGCAGAAAGTAAAAGTAAGCGGTGAAATTTCCTGTTATAAATGCAAGTTCTATCCACTTTTACAATCTTTTGATTAAAATTTGCACCAACAGATATGGGAGAACTATGTTGAAGGTCAGGAACCTGCTAATGGGTCTGTTGCTGACAATAGAAAGAAGGATGTGCTTAAGGTATCTTTGCATTTGATGCAGAGGTAGCTTGTGCACATATTATTTAGATCCTCCTATGACAAGCACTGGTTGTAGGTTGTGGTCACTGAAGTTCTGGGCGGTGGCAAGTTCTATGTTCAGACAGTTGGTGATCAGAAAGTTGCTTCTATTCAGCAGCATCTTGCATCATTGAATCTCCATGAAGCTCCTGTTGTTGGTGCTTTTAATCCTGTGAAGGGTGATATTGTTCTTGCTCAGTTCAGCTTAGATAATTCATGGAACAGAGCCATGGTAAGACTAAAACTCTACTTGTTCAGTTTCTGAAAGTTTTTGGTGGTTACTTGGGTTTATATTATCACATTATGTTGTTCTTGAGTAAATTAGGCATCTATTTTGATGGAGTTATATGCTTCTTCAGTGGATAGTACATCAGATACCTTCACCCTAACCATCAGCCATCCATTTTTCTTAAATTGCTCACTTTCATATAGAATTCCATGAAATTCATGATCAATATTATTATTGAGCTGTAGTTCATAGCCTCTAAGAATCCAGTGTTTCAATAAACTGGCGGATTCTACATCCCAATGCAAATCATTCTTCTTCCTCTTATTTTTCCTTTTTTTGTTTCTGACGGAGTGGTGTATAATGGAAAAAATTTCGTAGGATTATTGTATCCCATGAACCATGATTTGACATTTACCAAAATTTTTCATATTGCTTATGTCAACATCAGATTTAGTGAATGGTTTTTTGGGGAGCTGTAGAAATTTAAATCATTAAGCACTGTTTCATGTAAAATTTTGTTGTTTCTCATTTGATGATGAAATATGTTTTCCAATTGGTTGTGAGAATTTGATTGGAATCATAGAAGTGCAAGATACAAGTATTCATATGATTGGAATCATGGAACAGTCAATTGGCTTTTATAGGTACCCTCCTTAAAGCATCTTATGCATGTGCAAAATTCATATGCAGAAACACTTTGTGATCATTGTTAGTTCTGTCACATCCTTGCTAGGTGAGCTTTCTATGAAGTTAGATGGCATGAGGCTTCACATGAGACAGATCTTGTAGGATATTTTACATGTACTGAAACATCCGGGGAGGGGGGTATTGGTATGCTAGATGCCCAAAATTGAATTCATGGTGCCATTAAAAGCTGCCAGTTCTTCCTTAAAAGATCGCGTGGTATTCATTTGTTGTTGGAAGGAAGTGTTTGGCTTGCAAAATGCTACTTCTTGGTATCCTTTTCCACTGTTTTTTTACTCTTGTTATGTCCTTACAGATTTAATGTTTTGTTAAGTTATATTCTTCCTAACCACATTTGAGTTGTCATGCGCATGTAAAGACTGTCAATGCACCACGAGGAGCTGTGGAGTCATTGAATGACAAATTTGATGTCTTCGGTAATGAAGAAGCAGTTCCATATAGTCGTTTAAGGCCTCTAGATCCCTCGCTCTCTTCGGCACGCAGCCTTGCTCATTTGTGCAGCCTTGCTCATATAAAAGTTCCAAATTTGGATGGGGATTTTGGTCAGGAAGCTGCAGAGTACCTTAGTGAGCGTACTCTTGGCAGCTCAAAGGAGTTCAAAGCTCAGATTGAGGATCGGGATGTTTCAGCAGGAAAAGTAAAGGGGCAAGGAACTGGCCCAGTTCTAATTGTAACTCTTGTTGATGGAGAAGCTGGCTCGAGTATTAATGCTGACATGCTGAAGGTTTGAGCATGCTTGTTTCTTTATGAGCGATTATTAATATGATTATCTCGGAGCTCTTTCTGGTGTCATATTTTGTTCAAAGTTACATCTGAAGCATTCCCTTAGCCTGGAATTATGGCTGCTGCTAGCAGGAAATATAAAAATGTCTTAAAAACCACACACTGAAATCACCTCAGTAAAGCAGGATGTGTTTGATTTCTCATATATGATTATTGTCTTGTGTTCTTGCTAACAATGTTGATTGGAGATCACATATCTTCTTCATGGAATCTTGTGTTCTTGCTAACAATGTTGATTGGAGATTACATATCTTCTTCATTGAAACACTTGAAATACTATTATAGTTTTCTAAATTTGATATAACATTAAATGCAGTGAGTATCCGATTGTTTGATGTGAACGGAATTTAATGAATCCAATGTGTTTGGTCAAATTATCATATTCAGCCAATTTGAACCTAAAATTGCACTATCTTGAAACAAATGAAATCTTAATAACTCTAGCTGTGGACCTGGTGAAGTTTATCAGTGTCTGATGAGGGTATTGTTTCTAGTATTCAATAAATTTAATCGTTCTAGCCACACTGTTTGCTTTTATGTAATTGCTGCATTAGATTTGATGTTTGAAAGCCACTATCCATTTACAGAGCAGAAATTTCTGTTTATAGATCCTTGCGTTGATTGTGCAAAGTTATGGTCAACTTGGCCATGGCCAGGTCATTCTGTATTTGTAACAAGTATGAAGTTTCTACTTTGGTAAGCTGTTAATTAGTTGAAAGTAATCTAAAGGATGTCATGTAGCATATAATTTTGTAACTTTTAGTTAAAAGCAAAATTATGAAAGCTTTATAGTGCTATTTTGGAGATGTTGATATGAACATCACCCTGAATGGCATAGGCATCTGTTCTCAAATTCTTCCTATGTAAGCGTAAATTGTACCATTTACCTGTGCAGGAAGGACTTGCCAGATTAGAAAGGAGGAAGCGAGGGGATCCCAGGGAAAGACAGATAGCCCTTGATAACTTGGAAGAGCATCAAACAAAAGCAAAGCAACAGAGGCTAAGGATTTGGCAATGTTGATAAAACACAAAATATCTCCATGCATCAAATGAGCAAGCGGAAGCATGCACGGAGATTGATCGTAACGGAAAACGTACCTTAACGGCGACGTTCGTAGATGGACGGCGACGGCTCCGTGAGGACGAGGATGAGAACCACGTGACGGGCTTCTCCCCAAAATCCACACTGCAAATCCTAGGCTCTTGGTGATAGCCTCTTGGAGAGCAATACTTAGAGATAGAGGGAGAATATGTAGAAAGGAGAGGACTCTAGAGTGAGAAAGAGGGCTGCCCAAAAGTGAGAGTTCTCTTGTGAGAATTCAGATCCCTCTCACGTAATGCCATTCTCCCTCTTATATATCTCTCTCCTCTACACTTTCAAATAAAGGGGGGAATGGTTATATCCAAGGGGTGCATCACATGTGTGGGTAACTTCCCACAACTACTCCCTCAACCACTCCCCCTCATCTCCTATAACCAACTCTTAGCCTCACGTGGGCATATGCATGGTAAGAACCATGCGTTGGTTAACATCTCCCACTTGCCCACGGAGGGCAAAGATTAATAAACAATCTCTCAAAGTTGCTACAATCCAACTGTCATACAGGAAATGCAGCGTGCGACCTCACGAGCATAACACTATCAGGCGAGTAGTGATCCATTAAGTTATCACCAAAACTAATGGAACACAATACTCTTTAAAATCTCGTGGTATCTCAGACCATCTTATATTCACCTGATTTAACACTCCGGATCTCTCAGATAAATAACTGGCAGTGTTTAAATCCCAAATGTCATGTGATCATAACTCTGTCTGTACACAACTGACTGAGTTCCCCGGGATATGATCCACATAACATGGTGCAATATATAGATGTCTTCCCCAAGTTCTCATGTCAATTCGATTAATCTCGGCCGCTTTCCTAGTCATGTCCCGCTAGACTGTATCAACCTTAGTCCTAAGGATCATGCTAAAGTAGCGACGCCGAGCTTTCTCTTCATGACATAGTTCCTAGGTCACAAAGGGTACAGGTAGAATCAACAATATGATCCAAGAGCTCACACAATGATGAAGCAGAGATCCATTCATCATTCTCATTTATCGGTCAAGAATTGCACATGCGGTACGAAACGCATGTTATGGAGTTCTTCCACAAATGTGGGCGTGTCAATTATAGATTTATCATTTAAACACCATACGGATCTTAGTCTAATCACTCCCACTGCGATTAACCTGAGTCTCATGACCCAGTTGCTTCCACTTAGCGCCTTGTCTCAAGACTCACATCCGGCTTTTCCAGACTATACAGGATGGGCTCAATTATTCCCATATTCGATCTTTAAAGATCTCATCTCGGCTCTTATCCGAGGCGACAGAAATAAATATTTTAAGTGTATCTTGTTCGCTCATTTAGCGCCATAGATACTTAATGTCTCATCTTGCTCGCTATCTCAGCGCCAAGGCGAATTACCCGTGTGAGAGGGTCAATTCAAGTCTGGTGACACTCATTGATGTGTAAACAAGCATTCCATCAAAATACTCAATAAGAGAATGCATCGAAGTCAACAATAACTGTTCTTTAAATTACAGTTTACATAAACCCATGGCTCTACTATGGGTCGTGAAAGCCTCTCTAGTGATCTGTTTAGTTAGCGGGTCTGCTACCATACGATCGGTAGAAATATGTCGAAGGACCACTGCTTCTTTTGCTAACAGATCTCTAATGAAGTGATATCTAATGTCAATGTGTTTGGTTTTACCATGGTACTTAGGATCCTTGGCGTAAGCCAAAGCTGATGTACTATCAACATAGAGAAGTACACTCTCCTCCGCATGAGGAGTGACAGCTAATCGCCGCAGGAAACTCCTAAACCAAACTGCTTCTTGACAAGCTGCTGAACATGCCACATATTCCGATTCCATAGTGGATAGAGCAATGCACGTCTGTTTCTTGCTACACCAAGAAATGGCCGCGCCACCGAGTATGAACACATACCCTGACATAGACTTTCTTTCGTCTTTGTCGCTGGCCCAATCAGCATCACTATAACCTCTCAACCTTAGATCACCTCCTTTGTAACATAAGGCAAGGTTTGTTGTTCCACGTAAATATCGGAATATTCTCTTGACTGCCTTCCAGTGAGCAGGACCAGGGTTACTTTGATAACGGCTAGCTAATCCGACAGCATAACTGATGTCGGGTCGAGTACACAACATAGCATAGATCAGACTCCCAATAGCTGCCGCATATGGCACTTTATTCATTTGATTCTTCTCTTCTTCATTTTGTGGGCATTGGCTTACACTTAAAACACAACTTTTATCAACTGGAGTATCAATAGGCTTGGAGTGATTCATTCGGTATCGCTCTAGAATCTTATTAATGTAGGTTTCCTGAGACATACTCAAAAACCTTCTAGAGCGATCTCTGACTATTTTCACTCCTAACACATAGTTTGCTTCGCCCATATCTTTGGTCTCGAAGACTGAAGATAACCACTGCCTAGTGGCATTGATAGACTCCATATTATTCCCAGCCAACAAAATGTCGTCAACATACAATGACAGAATTAGAATCTTCTCTTTCTTTCGTTTGACGTATACACAGTGGTCTTCCTCAATCGTCTCAAAACCGAATGAGGTGATTTCCTTATGAAATCTTAAATACCACTGTCTAGACGATTGTTTGAGGCCGTAAATGGAACGTTTTAGGCGGCAAACTTTGCGCTCTTGTTCCTTTATCTCAAAACCCTCTGGTTGGAACATGTAAATTTCCTCGTCTAGTTCTCCATTAAGAAATGCCGTCCTAACATCCATATGAAAGAGTTCTAAATCTAAATGTGCAACAATAGCTAGGATCAGGCGAATAGACGTAAATCTCACCACCGGAGAGAACGTCTCATCAAAATCAATACCCTCCTTCTGGGTATACCATTTCGCCACTAGTCGTGCTTTGTATTTGTCAATTGATCCATCTGTCTTGCGTTTAATTTTGAAAACCCATTTGTTTCCAATAGCTTTACGCCCAGGCGGAAGATCAACTAACTCCCATACCTTATTCTTTTACATTGAATCCATTTCGTCTAGCATAGCAGCTTCCCATTCTTTCTTTGATAATGATGAATATGCCGCTTTGACATTTCTAGGTTCTTCATCATCCGCAGGCTGACACATTAAAATCTCCTCTTCAATCTCAAAACGTCGACGAGGAGTGTGGCCGCATTTACTTCGACGTACTTGGGTGTCGGCATCTTCCGATTCTAATGGAGTACTCCCACTCCGAAAATTAATAGGTATACTCCCACTAGCTTGATCATCTATACTATCTCCAGCGATGACATGGTTAGGAACTAATTCCCTCCCTTCGCTGGAAGATGGTAAGAGAGCTGTCTCATCCACTTCATGGAGATCAAAGCTTTTTCCGACATTGCCAAGTTTAGGGTATTCTTTCTCTAAGAATACAACGTCTCGAACCTCTTTCTCTGTCATTCCTCCATCTTGATATTGTCCATACATGACATACCCTTGTGAGCTATCAGGATATCTTATAAAGATAAACTTTCTAGCTTTAGGGCCTAATTTCCCATACTTGTGGGAAGAGTCATGGACATATCCAGTTGATCCCCACGGGCGTAGATTTCCCAAATACGGCTTTTGGCCACGCCACAACTCATAAGGGGTAGAAGGAACTGACTGTGAAGGCACACGGTTAAGTAAATAGGCGGCAGTCAACAAAGCATCCCCCCAGAAGGATATTGGGAGGTTGGCATGCGCCATCATAGACCTAACCATGTCTAACAACGTTCTATTGCTTCTCTCGGCAACACCATTTTGTTGCGGAGTGTATGGAATAGTGAGTTGTCTTTTAATTCCCTTTTCCTCACATAGAATTCTGAACTGATCAGATAAATATTCGCGTCCTCTGTCTGTGCGAAGTGCTTTTACACTCTTACCGGTTTGATTCTCAACCTCAGCTAGGAAGCGTTTGAAACAATCCAGTGCTTCATAGCGGTGAGCGATCAGATAAACATAACCGTATCGCGAATAATCATCTATAAAGGTAAGGAAATATGATGCTCCATGTCGAGCCTTCACACTCAAAGGTCCACAAATATCAGAATGGATAAGCTGCAATACTTCAGTGGCCCTTCTGGCCTTTCCGAAAGGTTTTCGGCATGCCTTTCCAGCCAAACATGATTCACATAAAGGTAGAATGACCTTAGCGAGTGAACCTAAAAGGCCTTCTCGAGCTAACCTGGTCATTCTATCATGTCCTATGTGACCTAGGCGAGCATGCCATATTTCCGAACTAAGGTCTTTATCATCAGCCACATACGACACAGAAGAAGCATTGAAATCAACATCTAATTTAAACAAACCACCATTCAATAAAGTATGTCCATACAGCACATCATTTAAATGAATGTCAATACTAGTACCAATCATAATGAGTGCAAATCCTAGGGATAATAAAGATGAAGCTGACAAAGATTATGCTGAATCCCTGGTGCATAAAGAACATCATGCAATGTCAATACACGACCAGTTCTAAGTTTGAGCTGGTACACACCAACTCCTAAAACTTCTTCACTGGTCCCATTGCCCATGTAAATTCGTTGCGTCCCTCTTGGAATTCGGCGGTAATCTTGGTACCCATCTCGATCTCTAGTTACATGCTTGGTCGCTCCTGAATCCACAATCCACTTAGGATAAGTTCGGGCGACTAAGACATGAGAACAAACATACACAGAGAGAGAATATGGGTTGAGGGATACCTTTTTCGGCTCAGCGCACTCGCAAGCGAAATGTCCCATCTTCTCACAATTGTAGCACTTCACCTTTGATTTGTCCCTTTTTCCACCGCGCTTGCCTCTGTGGTGGCGCTTCGGTGTCCGCTCTGCCTTATACTTAGAGCTGGATGCAGTTTCACGATCCTTTCGTTTGAAAAATTTCTTTGGGCCCTTCCTGCCTTGGTGTCTGCCTCCCTTGGCGACTAAGGCAGTGGCGCGTACAGTTTCTTCGCGCTCAACCTCTAACTCCACATGACGAGAAATATCAGAAAAATTCTTGATATTCTCGTTGTAGGTAAGAATCTGCTTCATATAGACCCAAGAGTCCGGTAGAGATCGGATTACTGCAAGGACCTGCTGCTCGTCTGTGAGATCATGACCTGCCGACTTTAAATCCCTGATCATGCCCGACATAACCCTAAGGTGTTCGGTCATGGTCTGTCGTTGGTCTTTGCGGTAGGTCTCAAACTTAAGTACAAGAGCGCGCAACCGCGTAGTCGAAGTTCCACCAAATTGAAACTTTAACTGATCCCACATATCTTTGGCAGTTTGGAATTTCTCAAATTCCCCAATAAGATCGTCTTGCATGCTGCTTAACATAGTAAAGCGCGCGCTACGATCCTTATTGAACCATTGACGGTACGCTTCTTGATCTCTACGGTGCTGTGCTGTATTGCCATCCTCAGGCGGTGACATGATGGTGGTAAGATGTTCTAGCAATTCCTGCTCGTTTAGCAAGTATTGAATCTTACGGTGCCAAATGTCATAATTCATTCTCGTCAACTTGTCACCCTTGGTCAAATCAGCAATGACATTTTTCATGGCCATTTTAAATCACTACATAAATAAAATTTAGAGAGTCAAGTTGACATAGTTTACACATCATAATTCGCTTCCAAAAAATCCAGACTAATAAATATTAAGTTAACTCAACCATCGGAATCGAAATATAGATCTAGGATACTATAATCATCTTTCGATTAAATCAAGGTAACTTAATTTTAATAGTATGATTTTGAGCGAATTCTCAACGAGAGAAACACTTTAAATCTCTCGTAATAGTCACTTATCCAACATTTGCAAATTTGAATATCATGGAAGTGAACATTTTCATAATTAAATCAACAGTAATAGCAAAGTCCATGATTTTTCAATAACTTGATCAAATTCAGCTATCATGAATATTTACAAAAACACATGATCATGTAAATACATCATTTTTCAATTTCAACATGATCATTTTAAATGAAATGATAGCTAAGTGGTGCATAAATTGATCAATTCAAGACGTGCAAATTCATAAATTATCATTTAAAAATTAATCAATCAGCGCTACACAAGTATACGCAATATTTAAATGATCCGATAATTATGCACGAATTAAATCAATTTAATTAGCAAATATACAATCATGCATATTTAAATCTAAGAACGCTAAAATAAATTGCCGCTAACCGATAAGCGTAATAATTTAACGATCTATAAATATGCACATTACATAGTTGAATAATTGATTATTAGTGTCATTTTTCTGCATTGCGCAAATATTCACCTCAATTACACGCAAACTCTGTTAAGGTCGATATTAGTGACAAAAATAAATTATTTGCGTGACAAAATAAAACAATTCAATTTATTTCATTTTGCGCAATATAATATCAAAACAATCATCACATTTAAATAATTGGCACTAATCATGATGATTCAACTATAAATCTAATAGACCATGGAATTCAAATTACCTTAATTTGAACTAATAAGCCTACGATTCAAATTAAATTCTAATGCATCATCTAATCATAAATAAACTAAACTAATATTCCCTAATCTCAAATACAATTTTTCCGTTCATAATCATACGGAGAATTTGAAACGGGTCCATTCGAACAACCAACCGGTCCATTCCGGATCCAGCCCAATACGGTGCATCGTGAGGTTCACGGCGACCCATGTGAGGCCACGTGCCACCAAATGGTCCGCCGCGGTGACGTCTGCGGGCCTCCCAGCGCCGACGTCGTTGAGCTCGACCCGTCCTCG
The DNA here is from genome assembly GCA_030544215.1 of Zantedeschia hybrid cultivar. NCBI lineage: Eukaryota > Viridiplantae > Streptophyta > Magnoliopsida > Alismatales > Araceae > Zantedeschia > Zantedeschia hybrid cultivar. The sequence goes on along the minus strand of JARZZO010000013.1, from coordinate 52,212,290 downwards.
CCAAGGACACGCCCGCTGGACCATGCGCGGCTGGTACGGCAGCCCCATGTATGGGCGTGGGAGCCCCCCTGCGCAGGGGCGAGAACGCCTCACCTGAGTGCGGGGAGGGCACCACGCCCGCATGCATGGGCAGGCCGCCCATGCAGGACGTGGGCGGCACGTCCACGCGGGACGTGAGCCTCACGCCCGCGCGGGACGTGGGGGCTCCGCCCACGCGGGGCGTGAACGCCACGCCCGTGGGCGTGGCCGCACCGCCCACGCTGGGCGCGAGCGCCACGCCTGCGGGCGTGGCCGCTCCGCCCGCGTGGGGCGCGAGCGCCACCCCCGCGGGCGTGGCCGCTCCGCCCGCGCGGGGTGCGAGCGCCACGTCCGCGCTGGGCCCGAGCGGTACGCCCGCCGGCGTGGCCGCCGCTGCGTTCGTCGGCTTGGGTCCTTCTCCGCACAGGGACGTCGACCATCGCGGCTGGCTTCCCTCGTCGTCCGCGTCGCCGTTTGCATGGCCGCCGTTACAGGCGCCGCCTTCATCCTCGTCGTGGCTGCCGTCACGTACTATCTCGGATGGTTGGTCGCGTCCAGAATTCGCGCCGCAAAACCCTCTGAGGTAGGCTAAGTACTCCGGCGCTCTGAGTCTTCTTGGAGGAGAAGATGGGACGCGGTCGTCGCCGGATTTCTCCTCAGAATAGTCGGTCAGTTCATCGGGAACCCGCTTCGATTCCTCGTCACTGATAACCACCATGGAAGCCATTCGGCTCGACGAGGCCGTAACATCGGAACGGTTCTTTTTGATCGAAGACCACGCTGCCATGGTTCCGTAAACCTGGCTCTGATACCAATGCTTATAAAAACACAAAATATCTCCATGCATCAAATGAGCAAGCGGAAGCATGCACGGAGATTGATCGTAACGGAAAACGTACCTTAACGGCGACGTTCGTAGATGGACGGCGACGGCTCCGTGAGGACGAGGATGAGAACCACGTGACGGGCTTCTCCCCAAAATCCACACTGCAAATCCTAGGCTCTTGGTGATAGCCTCTTGGAGAGCAATACTTAGAGATAGAGGGAGAATATGTAGAAAGGAGAGGACTCTAGAGTGAGAAAGAGGGCTGCCCAAAAGTGAGAGTTCTCTTGTGAGAATTCAGATCCCTCTCACGTAATGCCATTCTCCCTCTTATATATCTCTCTCCTCTACACTTTCAAATAAAGGGGGGAATGGTTATATCCAAGGGGTGCATCACATGTGTGGGTAACTTCCCACAACTACTCCCTCAACCACTCCCCCTCATCTCCTATAACCAACTCTTAGCCTCACGTGGGCATATGCATGGTAAGAACCATGCGTTGGTTAACAAGCAATATGGGGACGTCGAGTCCGATGATGAGGACTCTGCACCTCCTGCTAGAAAAGCTGGCAGTCGACGGTGAACTTGTTCTATTGCTGGGGGTATGCTAAGTAGACATGTAGTTACCAGAGGAGCAGATGGATCCAAATGATGTGCTTCACCGTGTGAATATCTTGTATAAAGAACCACGCCCAAGCGTTTGGTTACGCAAGATCACTAGCAGTGCCTCAATGGTGCTAGTTCCGTGCCTGAGGAGGTCCATCTCCCCTTCTAGATTTGCTTTTTGTTTTTCTAGTACCTTCTTCTATTTGTCGTTCGTTTGCCCTCCTGATTGGCCCTGCCGCGTGTACGGTAAGTGATGAATTTTTGTCACGACTTAATCATGAAAACGACAGAGATAAATCATGACCTTGGTTAGCACCAGCTGGGGAAAAGTGTCGTGCTTACATAATATGGCCGCGTTCTGACTGGCCATCCCAGCTACTTAAGAACGGACTAGAAATAGATCAGATCACCCTGTTTGATTGCGTTTTAGCCCGCGATTATCTCGAAGTTATCTATTTTTTTGGTTTGAAACGAGGGATAATGTACACGGGATAAAAGTGGGTTAATCCCGGTATAACCAGGATCTGTCCCGGGCCAACCCATCCTAATGGTTTCGGCGGGATACGGGTTATCACGTATTCACGTGCCCTTTCGCGTTGTTTCCGAGGCACTCTGTGACGCGTCTCGTCTTCCTCCCTGCGCGCGGCGCTGCTCTGGCGACCGTCGACCGTCTGCTCGCTCTCTGGCCACCACCTCTCCTCTTCCTCTCTGGCTCCGAGGCGCTCTGTGATGCGTCTCGTCTTCCTCCCTGCGAGCGGCACTGCTCTGGCGACCATCGACCGTCTGCTCGCTCTCTGGCCACCACCTCTCCTCTTCCTCTCTGGCTCCGAGGCGCTGCTCTGCCGACCGTGGAGGCGTTACTCCTGCGTACCCTCTGTCCGCCTCTGGCTTCGACACGCTTCTCCTTCGCGAGAAGGCTCCGCCTTCCCCCCGTTCGTTCGTGGTCTTCTCTGTTCTGTGCATACCATCCGGCTGTCGTAGAAGATCTATCAGGTTCGTCTTCTCCCCTTTCTTTGGCCGCTCGAGGCCGCCATTGTCCTGTCCCCTCCCCCTTCATGAACTCGTGTTCCCAGCGCACTGGGCATGGAGAACATATGGGTTCACCTCGGGTGCCTGTCTCTCGTCCTTTCCCTTCCGATGGCTTGGTTGTTCCGTGCGCCTCTTCCTATCTCTATGGTGGTTCAACCATGGCGGTTTCAATGGGAGAAAACGATATCTTTGATTGCGGCAACCACTGCGTTCACCAACATCCATTCTGTTCGAACTCCCACATTTGCGACCATCCCTTCTTCTACGAGCAGCGTTTGTTTCTTCCTTTCTGGACCGTGGACCGTCATCCAAAGCACAGGTAGGTTTTTCAAACTCAGATCTACATAGGAGGATTTTGTTCACAAACCTCCCGATCTTCTCCTTTCCCTGTGTTCGTGTAAAAGTTAAATTTTTTTCTTCTTCTTAGCCTTTACGTCCGACTTATTCTTGCAACTGTTGTGATCTAGTAAAACGTTATTGTTCGTGCGTGTTCTTACAATCCGTAAGTCATGTGTTTATATTTTTAATGGAATTTGTTTAGATACGGTTTCATACATCAAATTCTGATTTGTACGGTTTTTGTTCTTTTTCAACTTATCCTACTGTCACAGATGATGACCAAAGCTATGTTGTCGGTGTGTATTAGTTCATGTGCTTTTGGTTGTCTGATTAGCTTGAAAATTTTCATATTAATTATTTTAGGTTCCTGCCCGTATACCTATTTTATTTATTTTGTTTCGGCAGGATTTCGTACATATTTGTTTGTTCTTTCCAGCCTTTTTTACTGTCACAGATCCTGACCAAAATTTCACATTTGTTGATTATTAGTTCGTACGGTTGTTGTTCTGTCATTTGCTTGAAAATAGACATATGAATTGATTTAGGCCGGTTAATTTAGGTCTGTCCCCTATCCCCCTATAGGTATTTTTCATACATACAATCCTTATTCTTGCAATCCTTGTTCTTCCTGGCCTACTTTACTGTCACAGATGATGGCCAAAATATCAGCTTTGTTGATTATTAATTCCTGTGATTTTTGTTGTCGGATTTGCGTCAAAATTTTCATAAGAATTAATTTAGGTCTATCCCCCTAAAGCCATTTAAGTCAGTGAGTGGCTCTATGCTGGCCTATGTTCGAGTGATCTATTTTCATGCATGCTTGGTTACCCAATCTCATTATACATGTTGTATGAGTACTCACATGTCAACTGTAGGTGTGATTTACGTTCGCATCCGTCAATTGTCAGGATGTCTCAGTCAGGTAAAAACATAAAGTTATATATACAACCACTTTCCACTTAGATTTTCTATATGCATGGCATGCATACATCCTGTCCTACATCTTGTCCTATTGTACTAACCTTAAATGTTGTACCTTGCTTCCTACTTGAATATGTTAGACTCGAGAGGGAAGGCTCGGGTCGGTAATTGGACCCCCCGTCAGGACAGGATACTAGTTAACTTATTAGTGGATCAATACCATAAACATCATTGCCATCAGGGGACTTTCAAAAAGCATGTTTGGACCGAGATCATGGTCCCCTTTAATGAAGCCACACATCTCAATATGGATCAGGACAATTTGTCCAATCGTTGGAAGAATATTAAGAGAACTTACCGAGAGTATCTACAATTGATAGATCGTAGTGGTTGGGGTTGGGATGACACCACCAATATGCCCATCCCTTCTGACAATGATGGATGGGAAGATGCTATTGCAGTATGTGCGTAGACTCCCACAATTTCAATATTTCGACCTAATACTTGTGTAAAAAAAAACAGCACCTGATTTTTTTTGTCTTTTTTGCACAGTCAAATCCTAAATACAAGGTATTCTTTGGAAAGCCGTTTGAGTTGAAAGCGGAGTTGGATCTCATATGTGGGAAGAGCACGACTCGGGGGAGTCTATTCTTCGGTTCAAATCAAGTTGTTGATCTTGAACGTAGGAGATCCTTTGGTGACGATGAGGAGAGCCGTACACCGATACGGCCACGGCCAGAACCAATGCCACACCTACATTCACAACCAGAGCCACATACACAGTCACAGTTTAGTGCCATGGGGGTAAATTCTTTCAGCGATGAGTTTAATCCTTTCAACTTGTCGGCCTCTCAACGTCAATCTTTCACCAATCTGTTAGGAGAGGACACTCCTCCTACGCGTCACACTCCACAACCAACAGTCCCGACCGATGATGAAGCAATCTCCCCTGCTAAGAGACGAGCCACCCCTTATTCGTCTACGGGAGGAAAGAGGCGTCGCAAAAGTATTGACTATGCATATGACTCGTTGAGGGAGTACACTGTTGTTAACAAAGAGAGGCTGAAAATGCGTGAACTGTTGAGCCCTCATTCATCATCACAAGCGTATGCCCACGAGGAGCAGGCAGTTCGAGAGTGTATACTTAAGTTGAAATCTCTGTCGGGCTTTACTCGTAAATTACTTTACAGTGGAGCTGGTCTCTTCATGGAGCCAAAGAATCGGGTGGTCTTCTTGGCACTAGATGATGAGGACAAGTTGGGATGGATCTACCACCAGATTAAAATTGCACCTGCACCACCCCAGTGATATTGCTATGACCTTATGTGACTGTTATTTGTACTATGTTGTGACACTTTTCCCCATTTTGGACATGCTATGTTTGGGAGCAGTTGTAGGACTATTATGTTTATTGCTTTTTATTTTCTTGCATGCTGTGTACTGTACTCTCCTATGTTAAATTACACAAAGTCCTATTTTATCCTACATGCCTTTATTGCAGGATATTGAATATCTCCAGAAATGGGCAAGTATAAATGCTATGTAGTATGGGTTGGGCGCTGCCCAGGTGTGTACTACAGTTGGGCTAAGTGCTATGCCCAAGAAAATGGTTATCCAGGTGCCAGGTTTAAAGGTTTCACATCAATGGAAGACGCAAACGATGCATTTGGGGGTACCGTAGCTGGGAGTTCTATTCCTCCTTTAGTGGCAGTATGCACCGGTGTTACGGCACCTCATCTGCCTCAAACAATGAAGATGAATCCCACATCCGTACGAATGCGGAATGTTGTTGTCGTCTCTATTTGCATCATGTTACTAATCTTGCTGCTATTATTCTTAATCTTGGTTGGCCTAGTGATTTTATTAGCCCGTGCATAGACGCCTGCATGGTGTCTTGTTATGTTATCATGTTTTCATGTCTTCATGCTGCACTGTTCTCTACTTTCTTCTTTGTAATGTAAGTTCTATATGTTAAAGACATTACTCTTAATTGTTATCCGAATTATATGTACTTTATTTGCTTTACACCTTGCCTATGCCTATAATTTAGTGGCAACGAATTTGAGATGGGTGTAAATGTAGGGTACCCACACCCAAATTGGGACAACATACTAAGGGAGATCATTGAAGAGGAGAATGAAGTATTCCTTATCTTCTACCACCTTATCATGGAAGAGCTCGAAGAAGAGCCTATGCATAATGTGCGGGTGCCCAGATTGATGCACACCTCAACTTATACAGGCCGAGTGTGGGTCGAGCACATTTTACACGGTCATGAGGCTCGTTGCTATCACATGTTCAGACTTAATCCACATATGTTTATTCGTTTGAGGGACACCTTAGTGGGGAGAGGTTTCATTAGGGACTGTCGAGATGTTACTGCTAGTGAACAACTAGCCATGTTCCTATATGTTATGGGTCACGGACTTACTACGCAGGCTGTATGTGAGCACTTCCAGCACTCCTCTCAAACCATTAGTCAATATGTCAACCGTATCATCAAGGCTGTCGCTGATCTTAGGTTCGACTATATTCAACTCCCAACGAATTTGGAGGATGTACACCCATCCATTTGTCACAATCCGAAGTTCTACCCCTTCTTTAAGGTAAACCAAGATTTCTATTTTCAATGTTTTGATTTTGGTGGAAGCAAATAATGTAACCTAATAGTGTTATTGTAGGATGCCATCGGTGAAATTGATGGCACCCACATCCCTGCACATGTTCCCAAGTCAAAGCAATGTCGATATCGAAATCATAAAGGTGAGATAAGTCAGAATGTGATGGCGGCAGTGTCCTTCGATTTGCAGTTTATTTATGTTGGTGTAGGTTGGGAAGGCGCCACTGGGGATCAGAAGATACTTTCAACAGCGTTAGAGAGAGGTGGCTTCAGTATACCACAGGGAAAGTATTACTTGGTTGATTGTGGGTATGCAAACACTGATAGATTCCTAGCCCCGTACCGTGGAGAGAGATACCACTTGGAACAATATCAAGGCCGTGGTAATGCTCCGTACAGGAGCATGCGGGATAAATTTAATCACCACCATGCACAAATCAGAAACTGTGTGGAGCGTGCCTTTGGCGTCTTAAAGATGTGTTTTACCACGCTTAGGAAAGGGAACAAATATCCTTTTCGTACTCAGTTGTACATTGTGCTCGCATGTGTTGTGGTTCACAACTTCATCCGTCGGGAGCAGGGACATGACTTCTACTTTCTGCAAAATGTTGTAGAGGAATATAGTGTAGGCGATGATAATGTCGATCCAACAGTTGTCACCCCAACAATTGAAATGAGAGCAGGGGAGGTCTTGAGGACGAACATCGCACGCCAGTTATGGGAGGCAGAATAGGATGCTAATCTATCAATGTTGGTCTACGTTTCTATGAGTGGGATCCTTTTATCGTTTCAGCACTCTTTTGTTTCTGAGCTAATGTGGTGTTTGAGATGTGTTGTTAGACACTCCGTAGGACATGTTTTTGTCATACGCCTATGAATTTTGAGTATATAATCTTTTTTTATGTTCTATGTTGTCTTATACATGTTCCTAACGTATGCTATCCTGTGACAGGAATTTGTGCCAATTTCACCTCTTATCATGTGGCCACTAATGTTGCCCCCAATATGTATGTCAGACTCAATGTACGTAGATGGCAGGCAGGGCATTAATTGCAGCCTCATCTGCGGCACATATAATGGGTACCGATATGCATACTTGGCGATGGTGATATTGTGATATCCATGGTTTTGAGGTGAGGGCGATGATGAGGACAAATATGAGATATGTAAACAGTTGGTTGGCCTTCATAGCAACCCTGTTTGACAAGATGATTATACTCACATTAAATTCCTCCTGAGCCCACCAACGAAACACACTAATCTACGACCAACTCGATGGCAACGTTGTCTATTTCAATGGTTGTTTTAATTGATGCATAATAATGGGTATTGCAATGGTTGAGTATGTAATGTTTACTTGTGTTTTATGTTGTCTTACATATGTTCGTCTTGCGACAGGAACTTGTGCCAATTTCACCCCTTATCATGTGGCCACTAATGTTGCCCCCAATATGTATGTCACACTCAATGTACGTAGGTGGCAGGCGGGGCATCAATTGCAGTCCCATCTGCGGCACATATAATGGGTACCGATATGCATAGTTGGCGATGGTGATATTGTGATATCCATGATTTTGGGGTGCGGACGATGATGAGGGCAAATATGAGCTATATAAACAGTTCGTTGGCCTTGATGGCAATCCTGTTTAACAAGATGACTATACTCACATTAAATCCCTCCTGAGCCCACCAATGAAATACAGTAATATATCTATTTTTGCCAATGGAATTATGTTCTGAATTTTTGTTAATGTATCTTGCGACACTCCTCTTATGGTATTTTCTTTTTAAACAAGGACACATCATCCTAGAATGAAATGATGTGAATGGTGGTGTATGATCAACCAAGATAGAAAAGGTTCTTTATTTTCATGTTATTCAAATCAGGTGTATGCCTTTTTTTAGTCTCAGTACTTCAATGTTATAGTCTTAATTACCAGCTGGCCATATCAGTTTTAAGGCATTTCAGGTTTATAATCTCATGCTTTTATACCTTCAATCTTGGCTTCTTTTTCTCATATCTAGGAAGTGGCTATTTGTTAAACAAAAAAATGCTACATGAGATGAAATTATGTCTATTAGGTGGACAACTTACTCTTACAACTGTTCTCAAATTTCTGTAACCCTCATGCTTTGGCTTATCTGTTGACATGGCTTCAAGAGTGATAGGTAAGTTCGTCTTTTGCTTCAAAACTGGCAGGTAGAGCTTCTACACCTGTTTTATATATCCACATGTCTATGTATTTGAAACCCAATGTTCTAAGTATTTGTTTTATATTGTAGACATTGTGCTTGTGTCTCTTCATGCTTAGTGTAGGTGCTTAGAATGACAGTGTGATTAACATGAAAAATCTATGTTGTTTAGGTGCAAAATAAACCTATTAAAAAAAACAGAAACTACGTGCAGTGATCGCCAGAAACTTTTGACTTAAAAGTTTCAAAAGAAAGTATGATTGCCTACCTGTTTAAACGCGGAAGATATTGAGTCCTTGATTCCCCTCCTTCAGCCGGCTGAAGAAAGAGAGCCCTTTCTTTGTTCTTTGTTCTTTGTTCTTACTGTTGAATTTGAAGTTGAGGTTGAGGATCGTCCAGAAGTTCTTGTGACTTTGTGCTTGATTTACTCCTTTTGATTCTCTTTTTGTTGAGTGCAGCAGAAATAGAAAGAAAAGAAATGAAGAAACAATGATGAGAACTTTAAGCAAGAATAGTATCTATTTTAATCATGGTGTTAAACATGCAATTAAACAGCAAACTTACTTGTTGAATGGCTTTTGAAATCCCTTAATCAAATAGGTTTTGAAAAGAATGATGTTGTGTGTGTGTTGCATGAAGTGAATGATGAAGAATGTAGAACTAAATGAAATAAATGCAGAAAATAAAGACTTATGCCCAATTGTTGAATTCTTGAATGGATGAAGAATCTTGAAAAGACGCCGACTTCTGGAAATGGCATCGCTTCGGCGTTCCGACGTTGTTGCTTCGATCTTCAACTCGCTATTGCTCAATGATAATCAACTCAAGATTACGCTTAACTTTTTACTCTTCAAGATGTAAGGTATTTATAGGCTTCTTCTGCGTCCGCGATTAACATAGAAAAACCTAAGATTTATCCATCTTAACCAACAGATAAATACAGATTAATTCATCTTTATCTAAAACGCGTCAGCCATCCCAGACGCCTTTCAGATTAATTAAGATAAGGATAAACATCCGGAAAACTTATCTTTATCTGTATTAGCTAAAACACGTCTACATGTGTAGACGTCTTTTACACTAATTAAGATAAGGATGAACATCCGGAAGAGAAGTAGAAATAGCTTAGGAAACCTAAAACGCATCAACTTTCACAGACACCTTTTATCTAATTAATCAATTGATTAAAATTCAAATTTAAACGTTAAAATAAGAATAAACTATAAATGGCGTCCATACAGGTAGACGTCTTTTAGGCTTCTTCATATCTTAACTGAAATTTGAGTTAAAATCAATTTAATTGATTAACTTAAACATGTCTGTTTGACCCGACACTCAAAAAGATCAATAAAAATTAATCAATGATTAAATATCAGACCATTCTGAGGCATTATTATATGATATGAAATTTACTCGAAATGACGTCAAAATTAGCGTGTCTACACTTAAGTCACGGATTTTTTAACTTTGTCTTTGGTTTTCTCTTAGTTGTGTAATCACCAATCATTTTTATGAGTTCTAACTTTAACTTTGTTTTAATGGCTTCAATCTTGACTTCGTTTTCTCAACCTTGCCTATTTCAATATTTGTTTAGTCTATGGCATCCTTGCCTTTTTCAATGTTTGTTTAGTCCATGGCATCCTTGCCTATTTCAATGCTTGTTTAGCCCATGGCATCCTTGCCTTTTTCAATGCTTGTTTAGTCCATGCCATCATTGCCTATTTCAATGTTGGTTTTAATTGATGCATAATAATGGGTATTGCAATGGTTGAATATGTAATGTTCACTTGTGTTTTATGTTGTCTTACATATGTTCGTCTTGCGACTGGAATTTGTGCCAATTTCACCTCTTATCATGTGGCCACTAATGTTGTCCCTAATATACATGTCAACCTCAATGTACGTAGGTGGCAGGCGGGGCATCAATTGCAGCCCCATCTGCGGCACATATAATGGGTACCGATATGCATAGTTAGTGATGGTGATATTGTGATATCCATGATTTTGAGGTGAGGGCGATGATGAGGGCAAATATGAGCTATGTAAATAGTTGGTTGGCCTTGATGGCAACCCTATTTAACAAGATGACTATACTCACATTAAATCCCTCCTGAGCCCACCAATGGAACACACTAATGTACAACCAGGTTCATGGCATTGCTGTCTATTTCAATGGTTGTTTTCAGCTGAGCATGAATTCCTTGCTTTGACAGTAGTAATGGTAGCATGCCTGAAAAATATCGAACCTTGCATTCGGACCACATGTTTGTTACACTTGATTTCAACAGCTTATTCCTCTCGAATGGAAGCAACCCTTCTTTCCATCCATTCAATATCGAACTGTCTTCCAAAAGACTATCAACAACTGCAATGTACACCACCATTGCCTCCTCCTAGACAGGTATGTTAGCAACTCTCTCTACAATTTCATGTTTGCTACTACATATGTGATTGATATTTAATCCCTGCTCAAGCTTGTTATAGTAGATCATCTAGTCCTTCTCTATCCTCATGTGGACAGTTATATATGGCACAGGGTTCTCAGCCAGTCTATTTGAATTAGAACCTGTTGTAGAACCTATTTGAATTAGAACCAGTCTATTTGAATTAGAACCTGTTGGTGCATGGATTATGACTTTTTCAATAAACTTTCAAGCTCAGTCGACATGAATAGATAATTGACATTTTTTATCTTCGTAATTGGCATTTTTTAGTATGGCATTTTCTTGTATATTGTTTTGCCCTTTCACCTTAACTATGATGTGAGCAAGAGGAGGAAGAATTTGTGATTTCTTAATATTTCTAATACATAAGTTTTGACTTATTTCTAACCATGGTGCAAGTTTTTTTATATTTCTTTGTCGGTTAGCTGACATGCGTGTACTTTATGGAGTAGCAGAAGATGAGAAATGAGAACTCTTTTGCAAGGGTCATAATGGTAAATGGGTGTGGAGATGGAATGTCTTGGTGATTATTAGTGAGCACTGCATATGCCTTTGTTGTAGATGGAGGAGTTAGTTGACTACCAAACTTAATTTCGAACACTTCTAAATTTGAACTCAATTCCATGCGTTTATGTTTGCTCTCCCAATCATCATTTTTCTATCCCCATAGACAATACCTCAGATTTTCTGGGCACAATAACTTGTATGCTGGTGGTACATCCTTCCTGGTGGTCATGTACTGGGGAAGGTCCTCTTAATGATCTAACACAGTAGTAATGGTTATTGACTGCACTAATGGACTGTCTCTCAAATTTCTGAACTCAACTTACAGACTGTTTTAATGCTCTATATTGCTTCTATCATCACTAGCTAGATATTTGGCTCATTTTTTACGTGCGGACAATATTTGTCTTCACATTATTCCTGTCCTATTTCACAGTCATTATAACATGTTTGACTAGGGGATGGTTTCTTTATTGATTGTCCTTTTGTTTTATGTTTAGCTAGAGAGTCAATAGGAGCATAATGTCATCTTTTACCTTAGTGCTAATGTTATGACACTTGTCAAAAAAGTTTTGCTGCAGTTGGTGAAATTTATATTTGAGATGTATGTCTTTAGGTAGCAGCTACATGCCTTATTTCGTGCACCTACATGCCTTATTTCTAATCTCACAGATGATGACTTCCTCTTTCTGCTTCCACATGATTAATTTCTTGACTTAATTACTGGAGATGATATTATGTGACACAAGTTTGGAGAAAATTTGTGGATCTTGAAGTAATTTAGTATGATGTTTTGACTGGCGTACAGAAAAAAACAACCAACTGTACTGTATAACTTGAGCATGTTGGTTATCCTTCTCTATATTCATTTTGTTTTAGTGCACCTACACACCTTATTTGTGATCTCATAGATGATGATTTCTTCTTTCTGCTTGCACATGATTATTTTCTTGACTTAATTACTGGAGATGATATTATATGACTCAAGTTTCGACAAAATTTGTGGATGGGCTCAGATGATACTGTGTGACTCAAGGTTCGACAAAGTAATCACTTGTTTTATTTCTCATTTGTTCATTTATGAGCATTTTGTAATGAAAAGAATGGTTTTTATGTTCTAGGAATTCAAGGAGCAGTTCGTGAGGAGCAGATAATATATCACTTAAAAGTTGTCGATGCAGATGTTGATCAGGTGGCTTGGCTCGTTTCAGTGTGTTCTATGGGAAAATATGTTTCTTATATTATCAACTATTGATTATGGATGTTGTGAAGGTAACATGTACATAGTATCTCCCATTGAATGAGAGGGTCAAAACATTTGTAATGTATAGATCAGTGTGTCAAAAGATTCTATGTACGTCTTATTGATATGAGCATCCCAGGTCTTGGAAGAGGATTATCATACAAACATGTTATATTATGGTGTAAACTGATTTGTATATTTTTTGATAATCAATAAAAATCAGATTTTTGATCCTTCTTTCGGATGTTGTAGAGAAGCTTTAATAGGTGCATTATTTTTAAATCGGGGATATTTGGTACGAACGATATTGGTAACAAGCACTCATTTTAGGTGCACTGAGTTATATCCATATTTGTTTATTAAAATATGAGTATCAAATTTTCAATTCGATGGCTAGCCTATATTTGGATTCATATTCGCCTATAAGATATGAAAAATAAATGTGGAGGTGCTCTTTGTCTAAGTTTTGTACATCCCTACCTATTTCAGTTATTTACTTTTTACTTACGTACGATACAGAAAGTAAAAAGTAAAAAGTAAATGTTATAATTGGGTTAAAAATAATAATACGTAAGTTAATTCCATGATAAAGTGAAATAATGTAGATTTGGTTGGGAATAAGAGAGGATTAAATTTGATTAGAAGTGGGCTTCAAGGATAAAATATGTACTTTTTAAATGTATCCCAGGTTAACCTCCACTTAGTTGCCAAATCAAAGTTACTTATCCCTAGGATAGCCCAAGTTAAGTAGGCAGGCTAACCTCCCGAAATCAAACCAAATGCATGTTAAAAGGGGTCTAACCTAATTTTATCCCAATCATGTCCCTATTCCTATCCCAAAATCAAACAGAGCCCAAAGATCTTGATTAACTCTGGCTAGAAGAAAAAGGTGTCCCACTTGATGTTGGTAATGGGGATCCCCAACTTTTCTTTTATTCAAAGGAAAATTTGAATAGAACTTAGGAAAAAATACTGAAAAAGACACAAAAATTTAAAAAAATCCGATACAAGTTTAAAATGACTTAATAGGGGCACCCCTCTTAATACGAGACAAGAGTCATATTTCTTCTAACGTACTATCAAAAATACTCTCAATCATAGATTATTTTAAATATTCCTGGTTATAAAAAATTACCATCTCAAATTAATGACGGGAAAATTAACTTAGGAATAACATTAGTATAATTATACTTATTTTATGGATTGAGTAAAATTCAAAATAAATGTTATTGCATATTATTTTTATATATTTGTATTTCTACCAATTATAAGTTTTAGGAACCTCTTCTTAATTTTAAAATTTTAGAGGAAATGGCTATTCTTGTTGGTTTTTAGTATCATCATCCTTTTAGGTAATTAAAGATAATAAGAGCCTCATTTAGATATTCATTGACATGAAAGTCATATTATATAGATCTAAATTAGGATAATTTATTTGTAAAATAATCGAGGGTACTTTAGATAATATGTTAGAAAAAATATGACTTCTATTCATTCAGATATGAGCTTTAGAAAGACTGTCCTTTTTAGATATTTTGAACCTGTGATGACTATATTAGATATTTTAAAAGTTTGTGTGTCCTTTTTAGTAATGTTCCCTAGAAATTATCGAGTTATTTCATCTTTCAATAGCATATTCTACCCTATTAATATTTTAATTAGTAATAAGATTTTCGCATCCCATGCCTAGTATGCCCTCTTAATATTTTAATTACCAAATAAGATTTTTGCATCCCATACCTATCTAACCTCTTATTTTTGAGTAATACTTGCTGCAATGCCATGCATAGAACAGCAGTCCTCCGATCCAGCCATTTTTTTTATTTTTTTTTGGATTTTTTAAATTTTTTAGAGCACCGGATCAAAAATCGGACAGTACATCCAAGTTGTTCGGGTCGGTCCTGATCCGATTGTATAATTTTTTTTTACATGTAAATCGAGGTTTGTATCATTTTATTTTATTTTTGAAAAAAAATTATATGGTCAGGTCGGGGTCGATCCGAACAACTCGACTGTACCGTCCGATTTTTGATTGGACGCTCTAAAAAAAATTTTAAAAAATCGAATAAAAAAAAATTCTCATAAATCTAGACGGACTACACAGCAACCGTCCGACCGGACCAAACGGTTGTTCTGCCATACGTTGCAATCCACGTTAGATTGCAATGCATGACATTGCAGTAAGTATTACTCCTTATTTTTCACCTACTAACTCTGTTCATCTTATTCCATCTATTTATTATATTGCCCAATAAAGACTTCATGATCAAGATGATCATCTGTATTGATCTCTTACTCTATGTTTCATATTACCCCTGCCTCTTCAGTTTTGAACATCTTTGGCCTCCACTCTTCTTATTTGGCCTAGAGGTGGCATATACTGAATGTCTTCCGTGCACCAACAAATACCATGTGCACATGAATAAGGCAAGGCACACACAAACTGGCCGATGTTGCTGGCCTTCCTTTGGCACTGGTTCAAGTCAATTACAAGTTATGTCTTATGAATCTAGTTTCCATTTGAAGCATCTTCGTGACTTCACAGAAAATCTACAATTTAAATCATTATTGGTAAAAAGCATCGGGTCACGTAATCTTCCTTAGACATTGAGAAAATAGTCACCTTCTTATGGAGATTCAAAATAATAGGAGATGTACAGAATTGAACATGATGGGAGATATATGGAAATCCTTTCTCATTCAGCAATGACACCATAGTACTCTATATAAACTTAGAACGTAGAAATTAGCCTTCCAATAACAGACCCATCCTTTCCAAAAAAAAGAAAAAAACCATTGTCTTATGTGCCGTTTAGTTGAGATATTAACTTTAATGTAGTATTGATTTTAATTAATATTTTTAGATTTATAATATTAGCATTGTAATAATCCTTTAGAGAAATTTTGAAGAGGACAACCAAAGAGGAAAGAGAAAGTTAGGTATAGAGAAGAAAGAGTGTAAATCTTGAAAATCTCAAAGACTAATCTCTAACATTCTTAACATAAGCTCAAACGTATATTATATTAGTTATAATAATGCATTTTAACAATGTATGAATATCAAGATTGATACACTATAATCAAATATCTACTACTAGTTACTGTTTAAAAGGCAACACCTCAAGGGACTAAGACATATACCTTGAGACAAGGAGGTAGAAGAAAAGCCTCGGGGCATGCACCTCAAGCTGTTTACTTGAGGTTTATGCCTTTTGTTAATTGAGACATACGCCTCATGTAATTTACTTGAGACTTACGTCTTAAGACAGTAAGACTATGAGATGATTTAAAGCAGACCTAAGGCTTAAGCCGCTTTTATTGTCCTCAAAGTATGATTTAATGATGACAATGCTATTAGATAAATAAAATAAAAAGATTGAAACTAAACCCAACACTTCTATTTCCAACACCAAAAGGACGGTGGCAATTATGGTAGTTCATACTTCAATGCCAACTAGTAGTCCATGGCTTTTGCCTTATAGCTCATTTGTATGGATTCTGTTATTAAGTGGAGATAGGATTACCAATGACAATATTAAGTGGAGATAGTATTACCAATAGCAAATCAACATTATTTAATTTTATTTGATAGTTTTAGCATCTCTCCCCTAAAATAGTGAGGCTTTACAAAGGAATGCGATTAAAAGATGACCCCTTTAGATTACTCTTGAGTAGTCTGATACTTTGAATGCATTTAAGGGATAATAGTCAAACTTTCACTAAAATGACTATGTTAATTTTTCCACTCTAAGCACCTGTTAAGTCTATGTTTTAATCGTACATTTCCCTTCACTCTTGTCTAAACAATAACTTCCTACAACTAATGGAACTTGTAAAGAAATTGATCATATGCAGATTTTTTTTAAATACATATAGTCATGTGAAAACTTAGCCAACAACAACGCTTACCTCAGTTGAACGATATTATTTATTAACATTAACATTTCTAGCTGAATTTTCTATTTCACCATGTTGACAATGGAAGCAAAATACACAATTCACATGTCATCTGTCGAAGTACCCAACCCGAGAGTCAAAGTCTCAAATGAGTGCATGACAACAAACCCCTCTCTCTCACATCGATTGCGACATTACAAAGAATGGATATGACCGTGTCCAAATCCTAAACAGCCATCTTCACAAGACTAGTCTATATAAAGGAGGGAAGAAAAACCAACTAAGTGATCCAAGTGAACCAACTGAAGCAAGTGAAAATCCAGCTGAGCAAAAGAAAAAATTGAGAGTTGTGGGAAAGAAAGATGGACGCCTTTGCTGTTATCCTTAGCTAATTTGTGCACTCTCCCCTGCTTGATGCATGCGCGTCCAAACCAGACGCCCATTCTTACAAACAGGAGCATGAACCGAGTCCTATGTAGACAGACCCACCACATGTTAGGGGGATCACCTCAACCAGAGGTTCCAGTGAGTCAAACTAAGAAAAGTTTGGCAGGCTAGTAAGAAAGCAAGGGTTTCTGAAATCCGCAGCGCTAAGGTGCATGGTTGCCAACTTGTTCACGCAATCGTGCGGTGTTTTCTTTATTCTTACATGCAGTCGACTCAGGACTCTATCTTCATCAATCTATCGGACGTCATATATCGGATCCACTCTAAAAACACATGTTGCAGTAGTTTACAACTTTTCTAACAAAAAAATGTGGTTGATTGTTCCCCGCTAACAGTCCTGATATACGTTTAATTGATGAAGGATGCACTTTAATTAAAATATTTTTAATACGTATTTGTACATGCCTCTTTATCTTTGATTTGTGCTTATACGTGAGTGAAGCCTTTCTCACGTACAGATCTGGTTTGCTTTGTTCGTCAATCCTATCCCGAGAGACACAGATCACACGTATCTTTGGAATATATATAAGATGTAGCGAAGTTACCTTTGTGACAAATAGGCCCCCAACTTGAGCTGAAGGTGAATGCATGCATAAATTCAGAAGATCAAATGTTATAGTCAACTTTAAGAAGGGCAGCCTACATATATAGGTTTGTCTTGAAAAAGTGCCTCTAAGATAAAAGAAGAGATCTTACTTTATAAACAAACGATCGTTTTCACTGATAACCAATGCGAGATCTATTATGAACTTACGAGTGACATACGTAGAAATTTTTTGTATCTGTTGATTGGCGGCCAACGTTAGTGTGTTAAGACACATTGATCACTCTCTCTCCGCACGATGCTGTATCTAATGAGTTTTTTACTTCTAATCTCCTGTAATCTTTAAAAAAGGATCACTCTGATCTAAGTTGAAGGAGAGAAAATTTGTCCGACCCAATAACTAATGTGCCGGACCAGTATTAGCCTGAGTAGTTAAGAAAGAGCCTGACATGGTGCACTACCATGAAATGGCAGTCCAACTGAGGGACCTGACCTGAGTCTGATTGAGACACGAGCTTTCAGGCGCTAGTTGAATACGACATGGATTGGAAACCCTTTTTTTGGGGAACAGGTCTCCTCTCAGAAGGAAAGTTTCCCCCACTAATATCGTCACGTGAACGTAGAGAGATCCGTCCGAATGCAGACTCTTTCTTTTACACAGTCCTTCCCCGATCAGGACCAACGGGAAGATCTCTATGAGACTGGCCTTTCCCAATCGGAATCGATCTCTCTCATGGTCCTAGACTATTATATAAGGACCACCCGTCCAACCTACCAAGGTACACTTTCCAAAACCTAAGCATGTCTTATTTTCTTCCTACATCTCCAATTTTTTGACTTAAGCATCGAAGGGAGATCTCCTGGATTATCGCCGGTGGCCTTTAACCATGTTCTTTCTTGTAGGTCTATTGATTCCTAACGTTTCGATACTAGGCGGAAGATCTTGATCGTAGTGGACGAAATTTCGATCCAACATCTTTTGACGCCGTTTGTAAAAAATCATGATTAAAGGTCATTGTGAGTGCTCAAATTAAGAGAGTGAAAAGAGCCGCCGAATGGTTCCGTGGGGGTTATTGGCGATGGATCCTACCGGCTAGGCGGGAGAACCACCTATCGACCTGAGGGAAGACTGAGATATGAGAAACGGTTGAGAGCATTATGGCATTTACAGTCGTACAACACAACTTATGTATGACAGAAATACTATGGGCTATATATACATGGATGTCTCTGTTATGGGTCAATGCAAACCCCCATCCTAATGAGAATTAAGGGAGGAAGGACTGGGTGGCACGAAAAGGAGAGTGGGGCCGCGTGCAATGGTGTAATAGTTTCCCTCCTCCCTGGACTTAGAAGAATACTCACCTCTAAAGGTGGAAACATTCTATTTATATGGAAATACCCCCTATTAAAGGGACATAGTTGACGATGCTCAAGTTCGAACTCTCGCTTAAGAAAATTGGGTCATTTGTTTCAAAAGAAAGGGGAGAGATTCTGCTTTGGACACAACATTGGGTTGGGGAAGGGTGGAGGAGGCGAAAGGCCGTTAATTTGATTAATTTAACATGCTTCTATACCCATAGATATGCAACAGACATGCAAAGAGAGAGAGCGCAAATCAGCTTCTAAACCAAATTATTGGAGAGAGAGGGAGATTTTGGTTGTTAATAATTGGATTTGGAAAATTTCATTTGGATGATAAAAGATAAAAAGATAAAAAGTGAGATTTAAAATGACATTTATCAAAATATCCATCTTTTTTACTGAAATGACATTTTCGTATATTATGATTAGCAACCTATTTTCATGTCCTGCCAATTGCCAATTGTTGGGGGGGGGGGGGGGGGGGTCTCATCAAGTGTGTCCCACCTATATGCCACTATATGCCAACATCTGATGATCTGTCATCCTAGTAACAATGGACTATCTTATTGTGACACTTTTGACACTCCTACTGTGTCATCAATTCACATTAAACCCTACTACTGAAAGATTAGACTGAAACATTGTTAAGGTACTAATTAATGTAAGTAAGGCTTTTGCATGTAAACTGAAAAAATTGACAATTAACCTAGTGTCCTCAAATTCTTAAAATTTGCCCCAGTAATTGTAGGCTTGTATAGTAAAACCTTAGGCCAAATTTAGGGGAGGGGGAGGGTGATGTGGAATGTATCTAAATGTGATCAACGGCATCGACGAGCGCATCAATACAAGCCTCGAGCATATAAAACCTCTCTCTTCTCCATCTCTTGTGCATATCTCTCTCTCTTTCCCCCTCTCTCTCTAGATTCTAATTTTTTCAAAATTGAAAAGAATCCCATCCATTTGAAAATCCATACTAAATTCCACTAATCGAAATCCAACGCATATGGGTTGTCAAAAAATATTACAAGAAAAGAGAGTACTGGCAACAGATTAATGGCGACGGCTAAAAAAAACTGTTGCTAGCGACGGCTACAATGCACTTGTCGGTATAAAAAATTATTAACAACAACTTAAAAAAATCATCGGTATTAATAGGATTAGCGACAGCTGAAAGAGTAGTCACCACTAGGCGTAATGGCGGTAGCTACTGTTAAATGTCGCTAACAAACTATTAGTGACAGTAAAGAGCCTTCGGTATTATGCTCATTGGTGACCGCTTAGATGGCTGTTGCCAATAACTTATTAGCAATGGCTATCCTTCTCCACTAATAAGTAATGGGGTTTTTGCAAATCCCGTCAAAGATGTCATATTTGTAAATAACTCTCTATATGATTTATATTTACATATAACCCTCTTAATTATGGTGTTATTTGCATATAATTCTCTCAACTGTATGAGTTTACTTTGAATTTCACTTGAATTGAAATATTGTTATCTTGCATTGAATATGTAAAAATTATTAAATAAAAATACTGATAATATCTTCAATTAAAATATATATATCTCATAAGAAAAATCACATAAACATCTCTTTGTAAGCTCGTTGTATATATTTAACATCAAAAAAAATTATTTCTATTTTTATGTAGAATAAAAATATTTTAACTATAATAAAATTAAAAATAAATTATATATTAAGGAGTTATATGCAAATATTACCATAGTTAAAGAGGTTATACGCAAATATGAATCATGTAAAAAAGAAGTTATCTATAAAAATGACATCTTTTAAGAGGTATTTGCAAAAAACCCATAAATTATTATTGACTAACCTACTAGATAATGGAGACGGCTGTATTAGCCATCGCCAGAAGTTAATGGCGATGGCGTAAGTTATTAGCGACGGCTTTCACAGTCTGCCAATAACTTCTTCACGACAAGGCAGTGTCATATTATGGCGACGATCGAAACTTAACGGTGACGGCTTATGTCGTCGCAACTATTGAATAGCAATGGGTAGCTCCGTTCCCAAAAACACAATGGCGACAAGGCAATTTAAATAAAGAAAACGGTTTTGTGACTCTCACATTTGACATCTACATTTGACACCAGACACACATAGCATAAATTTCAAAATTTACATTTACTATTCATTTGCATTTGCCATTCATTTACTTTGAAATTTATGCTATGTGTTTAGTATCAAATGTGAGAGTTACAAAACCGTTTTCCTTTGAATAATGGCAACGGCTGAGAACCACCACCAAGACATGCATTTACGATGACTTTTGCTGTCACTAATAGTTAGTTGTAATGGTCACTATTTTTTATCGGCGACCGCTCCGGTCATCGTGATTACGTATTGGCGACGCCTTTACGGACGACTGAAGCCATCACTGTTACCCTTATTTTTCCCTTTAATCATCTCAAAGTTCAAAATTGGTCCATATACTTTAAATTAGAATTATTTTTATCAAACATGATAAAAATATAGAATAATAGTTGAAAAGTATTTTTTTTATATTTTTGAATTTTTTATATTTATAATATAAACTTACCTTCTTAGCCTTAATTACATTGATGAGACTCTATATATGGTTACTTGGTTGTCTCTCGTACACAATAGCATTTACTACCATTTCTTCAATTAAGAACATTACGATTACACCATAAACGAACGATCTTTACTTTGTAATGAATTAATATTAATAAGTCACCTATATGTAACTATTTTATATTTAATATTAGCATTTAAATGTGCATTAACAAGTACAAGTAGAATTAGACAGATATTAGGTATACATTATATATCGATAGACATTATATATATAGACATTACATCTATCATTATATCTATATATAATTAGAAGCAATATATATATAAAGATAATATATATATAAACGGATACATAAATATAGCTAGTATCTCATATGTATATCTAAATGTACAAATATGAATACAGACTAATATATTAAAGTAATATATATATATATTATCTACATATTTAGATAGATATATATATCTAAATACATATACACTATATGTTTAAATTTTTAATATTTAGGTGTTATCTAACTGTTTATTTTGGTCATATGGTGGTACATGTAACTGATATTTGAGTTATTTAGTTCAGTTGAATATGTAAACATGTTGCAAAGAAAACAAAAATACAATTTATAGCATTGGTGACGAATGTAATCGTCGCTGTTAACATATTGGCGACGACTAAAACCGTCGCTGGTATTTATTTGCCAAGGTTGAAGCCGTCCCGATATATTAATGGATGGCTGCCAGCCGTCGCCAATGTTTTACACTTTTGAACCAAGTATAAGGACGATTCCGATAACTTATTAACAAAAGCCATTAATTACTAACGGCTCATGTGACGGCAGAGAGCCGTCGCCAATGACACGTTTGACTGGGTTCAAAACTTAAAAAGAGTCCAATGAGAGGTCTCCAAACTTTTTTTCCTCACCCGGGGCAACCCGGCCACGTTTTGTCCCATTGCATATGGTGTCAAGATTGATGGACGGCCAGAGGCGGCCATGACATGTTAAATTCCCACATGGGGTATCTTGTTGACCAGGACTTTTGGTCGATCCACGGATTTGATGTTGTATATATACATAGTTGGGAGTTTCGACTTGTGTATTGATGCGGCAGAATCCGATTCGGCCCATTGCAGCAGGTCCAAACCCCATTCAGCCCAACAATAGCAGTATTAGGCCCTCCGGCGGCCTTCGGCCCGTTAGCGGCCCAGCAGCCCTCGGCCCATAAGCGGCTCCGTCGCTCCCGGTCCGGCAGGCTTTAGCCCGTCAGCGGCCCACCAGCCTACGGCCCGGGAACAGCACGGCGGCCCAGGGCCCAACAGGCTTCGGCCCGTCAGCGGCCCAACCCCCTTCGGCCCGGTAGCCGAATCCGGCCCATCCGGTGGCGGATCAGACGCTATGGCGGTTTATCAGTAAGCCTCCTTTTAGTCCTATATCGGCTGCCACCGTTAACCATCCGCTACCCTCCGCTATAAGTATCCTGCTACTTATGGCCAAGGAGGTGGGTGGGAAAAACGGATGCCCCCATAAGCTTCCGAAACCCCTTAAAGGACTGCTGTCCGAATAGGGTTCTAGCTATTTCTTCTTGCTTCCTGAATCGAATCTTCTTCAGAAGCTAACTTGACCGTCGGAGGGGGTTCCCCAGGGCTGACGCCCGGGACTCCTGCTGACTGGTTCTTCTTCTTCTTTCCCTCCTGCAGGGGCTCGGTTCGAATCATCGCCGACCTCCCCGAGTCGGTCTCGGCCGCCGACCTCGGACTCCTCTCCCCGGTCTCGACGCCGAACGCCGGCTGCCCCGCGCCAGGAGACTCGGTCTCACGCTGAAGTAGCTTTCGGACTCGCCGTCCAAGAGCAATCCCGTCGGTCGCCCCGCGCCAGGAGACTCGGCCTCGCGCTGAAGGTGCCTTCGGACCCTCTCGTCGGAGAGCAAGCCGTCCCCCCGTCCGATCTCGGACTTTCCGGCTTCTGCTCCGACGCTCGTCTACAGCTCCGCTGACAGGAGCTCCTGCTCGCGCCGCGCCTTCATCCGACCGAAGGAGCAGCGGCTCACTATCCAAGAGCAGCTCCGGCGGCAGATCGCGCCCCCCGCGGGCGGATCCTCTTCATTCCGAAATAGCCTCGGCTTCGCCCTGTTGTGGATCCCCGTCGGGTCCCCCTCGTCACCGTTCCATCCGGACCGGCTCCGGACCCTCCTTGTTTCGGATCCCCGTTTGCGGGATCCGGTCGTGATAGATCCAGTCTACATCACGTGGCGCCGTCTGTGGGAAACCAACAAAACAAGTCATGTCTCAGCGACCTGTGACCCGACGATCCGGGCAGAGCGGAGCGGAAGCGCGGGAGGCTTCGGCACAGATGCCGCTTTCCGAAGGCGCGCCATCTGCCCCGCCGAACCCGCCTCTACCGACCATCCCGGAGTCCTTCGGCTCGGAAGACCGAGTGGGGGTACTCCAGCAGCAGGTGGCCACGCTGGCCGCTGCCGTCACGTCCCTAGCGCCTCTTCAGGAGATGGTATCTGCCATCGCCCAGCGCATGGGACTGACGGGGCAGCCTCCCCAGCAGGCGCCGCTCCCCCCACTCTACTCAGTACAAGACGCCCGGTTCCGACCGGTGCCTGCGCCAGCCTCTCTCTACGAAGCTGCGGCGGCGCGCAGCGAGCCCTCGGCATTGCCTGCCCGAGCTCCCCGCGTCGATCGCCCGACGGAGCAGGATTATGCTTCGTCGGAGTACCATCCGGCCCGCACCGGAGGGCCATCCGTCGCCACTTCGGCCGTCCCGGACCTGGACCAGCGGCTGACGGCGATGCGCAAGGAGATGCAGCAGATGGTGTCCCGGCCTCACGGGGCGCCCCTCGCCAGCAGCATCCTGGAGCAGACCCCGTTCACGGCGGAGCTCCTGGCCACTGAGGTGCCCCCCGACTTCAAGCTGCCGAAGGGCCCTCCCTATGATGGGATGACAGATCCGGTCTGTCATTTCCGGAAGTTCAACTCCTACCTCCGGGTCCGGGAGATCTCCGAGGCAGTCCGCTGCCGTCTCTTCCCCCTCACCTTGAAAAGATCGCCCTCACCTGGTTCGAGACGCTGGCCCCCAACTCCATCCACTCCTTAGCACAGTTAGGCCAGTTGTTCATCGACCAGTTCTATGATGCCACCCGGCAGAGCAAGACCTCCGCTAGTCTGCTGGCTATTCGGCAAGGTCCTGCCGAGACTCTCCAGGACTACTTCACCAAGTTCCGGACCGAGGCCGCCCAGATCCCGAACCTCGATAGCTCAATCGCGGTTTTGGCCGTGATCAGCGGGTGTCGGGACGAGGGGCTCCTCGGTTCCATTGGGAAGCGCCATCCCCCGACCTTCCAGGACCTCGTGGCACGGGCCCACAAATACATCAACCGGGAGGCCCTGATGCTGTCCAGAGGAAGAGGCGCCACCAAAGCCATCTCGGCACCTGCTCCCCAGGTGGTCCGACCTCGGCCGGAGGACCAGGAGTCCTCGCGAAAGCGCTATCGCAGGGAGGAATGGGGACAGGGAGAGGCGACGGGACGCGCAGCCGCGGTACCTACCCTTACCTGCTCCCCCTTCCCGAATGCTCATGGAGGTGAAAGGCATGCTCCGACGGCCCGATCGCATCAAGACCGATCCCCGCCGAAGGGATCCCGGCAGGTATTGTGAATACCACCGGGAGATCGGCCACACGACGGATGAGTGTCGGCAGCTCCGGGAAGAGATTGACCGCATCATCCGGGAGGGGAAACTGCCGCAGTACCGCCGGGAGCAGCCACCGCAACAGAACCAGGACGCCCCTGCAGCGCCCAGACAACAGCAGCCCTCAGCAACAGAAGCCGCTCCTCCGCCCAAAGCTACCTCGGCCCCGGTTGAATCATCCCATCAAAGACCCAGTTCTGGGTCTATCATGATGATATCCGGAGGACCGGGGGAAGGGTCCAGGCCGCGGCAGCGTAGCACAGTAGCAGCAGTTGAGGGCGAGCCGAAGAGGCCTCGTCTGGAAGACATCACCTTCGGCGCCGAGGACCTGACGGATGTTCAGGTCCCTCACGACGACGCTCTCGTCATCAACGCTGTAATAAATAACTATGATGTACATAGGATCTTTGTGGATAATGGAAGCGCCCCAAACATCTTGTTTTACGATTGTTTCGAGAAAATGGGATTGAGTGAGGCTAGTATGAAGCCTCATCGGGGCCCTCTCTTCGGTTTTAACGGCTCGCCCTGCCGAGTAGAAGGTATTGTTCGGCTTCCTGTGACCTTAGGCTCCGCCCCCCGGCAATTGACCGTTGAAACGGACTTTGCCGTTGTAAAGATCGAGTCAGCCTACAACGCCATATTCGGCCGAAGGCTCATCGGCGGGGTCGGAGCCGTGCCCTCATCCTTCCATCAGAAGCTGAAGTTTCATACCGACCACGGGATCGGCGAGGCCAAAGGAAACCAAGAAGCCGCTCGGCAATGCTACATGATTTCGGTCAAAGGGAAGAACGCAGCTGAAACCCTAGCGATCGAGTCATCAGCCGAAGCGTCTCCGGGAGAAGCACTCCTCGCCGTCCCTGTTCTAGGAGGCGAAGGACGAGTCCTGATGATAGGCTCCGGCCTGGAGAAAGGTGAAGCAGAGAAGCTTACCGAGTTCTTGAAAAAGAACCTCGACATCTTCGCCTGGTCTCCGGCAGACATGCCCGGGGTGGACCCGGAGGTAGCAGAGCACCGACTCCATACCGATCCCGATCAGCCTCCGGTGAAACAGAAGCGGCGCACCTTCAACCAGGAAAGGAGAGCCGCCATCCAGGCTGAAGTACAAAAGGGACTGGACGCCGGACATCTCCGAGAGGTACATCATCCCGACTGGATAGCCAATGTGGTCATGGTGCCAAAGAAAGATGGCAAATGGCGCATGTGCGTGGACTTCACCAACCTCAACAAGGCCTGTCCAATGGACAGCTTTCCACTACCTCAGATAGACCAGGTGGTGGACGCCACTTCTGGCCACGAGCTCTTAAGCTTCCTCGACGCCTATTCAGGCTACCACCAGATCCGGATGCATCCGGACGACGAGAGCAAGACCAGCTTCACCACCGATTTGGGTCTATACTGCTACACCCGAATGCCCTTCGGTCTGAAGAACGCCGGCGCGACATATCAGCGACTGGTCAACAAGGTATTCGCCGTGCAGCTCGGCCGAAACATGGAAGTCTATATAGACGACATGTTGGTGAAGAGCCGCGTTGCTGCGGAGCACCTGGCCGACCTGGCCGAGACTTTCTCCGCCCTCAGGCGGTACAAGATGAAGCTGAACCCGGCCAAGTGCGCCTTCGGGGTAGCCTCCGGCAAGTTCCTCGGCTACATGGTCACGCACCGAGGGGTGGAGGCTAATCCCGAGAAGGTTTCGGCCATCATAAAGATGCGCCCCCCGGCTAACCTCCGAGAGGTACAGAAGCTGAACGGGAGGATCGCAGCTCTCAGCCGCTTCATGTCCAGGGCGGCCGACTACTGTTTTCCCTTCTTCAAGCTGCTGAAGAAGGCCAACAACTTCGACTGGACGGAAGAGTGTCAGACAGCCTTCAATCAGTTGAAGGCCTACCTCTCCAAAGTCCCCATCCTGTCAAAACCGATTTCCGGGGAGCCTCTGAGTCTATACCTCGCAGTCTCCGAGACGGCCCTCAGCACCGTCCTCGTCCGAGAACAAGAAGGCATTCAGAAGCCCGTTTATTACACCAGCCGAGCCCTTCAGGGAGCGGAACTCCGGTACCAAGCCCTGGAAAAGTTGGCTCTGGCCCTCGTCACTTCTGCAAGAAGGCTTCGGCCGTACTTCCTGGCCCATTCTGTGAAAGTCCTCACCAACCAGCCCTTGAGGCAGATTCTCTCCCGACCGGAGGTGTCCGGCAGGCTGGCAAAGTGGGCAATTGAGCTAGGAGAGTTCGACATCTCCTACGCCCCTCGAGTAGCAATAAAAGCCCAAGCATGGGCAGACTTCATCGCCGAACTTACCCCCGACGCTTGCGCGACGCCGCAGCCAGAACCCGAGGTGGCCGAAGCCGAGGCTCTTTCAGCACCGGCACCACCGGACGAATGGCGACTCTTCGTGGACGGCTCCGCGTGCTCCACGGGCAGTGGCGCCGGATGGATCCTGGCATCACCCGAAGGGGTCGTGACGGAGTACGCCCTGCGTTTCTCCTTTCCTGCAACTAACAACGCCGCCGAGTATGAAGCCCTCATTTCCGGCCTCCAAGCCGCGAAGAAACTCGGCGCCCGGAACTTAAAAGCCTTCAGCGATTCCCAGTTAATCGCCGGCCACGTCTCCGGGGAGTATGAAGCTCGGGACGCAGTGATGGCGTCTTATCTCCAGGTAACTCGCAAGATCCTCGCTCAATTCGATTCTTGTGAAATCGTGAGGATCCCGAGAGCCGAGAATACCCGGGCCGATGCCCTTTCCCGGCTGGCGTCAACCCAAGACGGGGGCGGAGGCCGGATGATCCTCGTCGAGGAGCTCGCCGAACCTAGCCTCGGCGAAACCGAAGCCATGCAGATTGCTGAAGCAGAAGCCGAGACATGGATGACTCCCCTCATCGCTTTCCTTCTCCAAGGAGAAGTCCCTCCAGATCCTAGGGAGGCGAAGCGCATCCGGCAGCGCTCATCCCACTTTCTCCTTTTGGACGGGGTGTTGTACAAGAAATCATTTGGCCGACCTTTGCTGCGGTGCCTCGGCCCGGCCGAGGCCGACTACGCCATAAGGGAAGTCCACGAAGGGGTGTGCGGGGCGCATGCGGGAGGAAGGGCCCTGGCTCACAAGCTCCTAAGGCAAGGCTACTGGTGGCCCACGCTTCGAGAGGACGCTTTAGCCCTCGTACGGCGCTGCGACCAGTGCCAGAGGTTTAGCTCCCTCACTCATCAGGCAGCCACCCTTCTGACCCCGTTATCTGATCCCTGGCCTTTCGCCCAATGGGGAGTCGACATCCTGGGACCTTTTCCCGTCGCCACCGGCCAAAGGAAATTCCTCATCGTGGCAGTCGACTACTTCACCAAATGGGTCGAGGCCGAACCCCTCGCCTCAATAACCGACAACAATGCTTGGAACTTCGTGTGGAAGTCCATCATTTGCCGGTTCGGCGTCCCTCGAGCCATCATCTCAGACAACGGAAAGCAGTTCGATAGCCGACGGTTCGGTGATAACTGCGCCAGCTTCGGCATACTCCACAAGTTTACTTCGGTAACGCATCCTCAAGCGAACGGCCAAGCCGAAGTCACTAACCGAAGCCTTTTACAGGGATTGAAAACCCGACTCGGCGAAGCTAAGGGCCGATGGGTGGAAGAACTGCCGAGTGTCCTGTGGGCCTATCGGACGACGAGCCGAACCCCCACCGGCGAAACTCCCTTCCGCATGGCCTATGGGGTAGAGGCCGTCATTCCCATAGAGATCGGCCTCCCTTCTCCCAGAGTCATTGCCTATAATACGGAAGCCAATGAGGAAAGTCTGAAAGACCACTTGGACCTCATTGAGGAGGTCCGAGATAAAGCTCGTATCCGACTGGCGGCTTATCAGCAACGAATGGCCAAGTACCATAACACTCGAGTAAAGCCCCGGAGCTTTGAAGTGGGGAATCTCGTGTTAAGGAATGCCCATGCTTCCAAGCCAGCCGAAGCCTCGGGGAAGCTTGCCCCCAACTGGGAGGGGCCCTACCGGGTCAGGGAGGTAATCAGACGAGGAGCTTACCGGTTGGAAACCCTTTCGGGCCAACCCCTTCCTCGCACATGGAATGTGGAGCGCCTTCGGCGTTATTACATGTAAGTCAACTCTCCCCAGGCTTTTAGCCGGAGGCTATAAATACAGAAACTCGCTTTCTTTCAGAAAAACTTGTTATGGTTTTCTCTAAAGTCCGTGTAAACCGTACCGGGAGTGGCTTCGGCCATGCAAACCGTATCGGGAGCGGCATGGTTTTCTCTAAGTCCGTGTAAACCGTACCGGGAGTGGCTTCGGCCATGCAAACCGTATCGGGAGCGGCAAGGTTTTCTCTAAGTCCGTGTAAACCGTACCGGGAGTGGCTTCGGCCATGCAAACCGTATCGGGAGCGGCATGGTATTCTCTCTAAGTCCGTGTAAACCGTACCGGGAGTGGCTTCGGCCATGCAAACCGTATCGGGAGCGGCATGGTATTCTCTCTAAGTCCGTGTAAACCGTACCGGGAGTGGCTTCGGCCATGCGAACCGTATCGGGAGCGGCATGGTATTCTCTCTAAGTCCGTGTAAACCGTACCGGGAGTGGCTTCGGCCATGCGAACCGTATCGGGAGCGGCATGGTATTCTCTCTAAGTCCGTGTAAACCGTACCGGGAGTGGCTTCGGCCATGCAAACCGTATCGGGAGCGGCATGGTTCTCTCTAAGTCCGCGTAAACCGTACCGGGAGTGGCTTCGGCCATGCAAACCGTATCGGGAGCGGCATGGTATTCTCTCTAAGTCCGTGTAAACCGTACCGGGAGTGGCTTCGGCCATGCAAACCGTATCGGGAGCGGCATGGTATTCTCTCTAAGTCCGTGTAAACCGTACCGGGAGTGGCTTCGGCCATGCAAACCGTATCGGGAGCGGCATGGTTCTCTCTAAGTCCGTGTAAACCGTACCGGGAGTGGCTTCGGCCATGCGAACCGTATCGGGAGCGGCATGGTATTTTCTCTAAGTCCGTGTAAACTGTACCGGGAGTGGCTTCGGCCATGCAAACCGTATCGGGAGCGGCATGGTATTCTCTCTAAGTCCGTGTAAACCGTACCGGGAGTGGCTTCGGCCATGCAAACCGTATCGGGAGCGGCATGGTATTCTCTCTAAGTCCGTGTAAACCGTACCGGGAGTGGCTTCGGCCATGCAAACCGTATCGGGAGCGGCATGGTTCTCTCTAAGTCCGTGTAAACCGTACCGGGAGTGGCTTCGGCCATGCGAACCGTATCGGGAGCGGCATGGTATTTTCTCTAAGTCCGTGTAAACCGTACCGGGAGTGGCTTCGGCCATGCAAACCGTATCGGGAGCGGCAAGGTTTTCTCTAAGTCCGTGTAAACCGTACCGAGAGTGGCTTCGGCCATGCAAACCGTATCGGGAGCGGCATGGTATTCTCTCTAAGTCCGTGTAAACCGTACCGGGAGTGGCTTCGGCCATGCAAACCGTATCGGGAGCGGCATGGTTCTCTCTAAGTCCGTGTAAACCGTACCGGGAGTGGCTTCGGCCATGCGAACCGTATCGGGAGCGGCATGGTATTTTCTCTAAGTCCGTGTAAACCGTACCGGGAGTGGCTTCGGCCATGCAAACCGTATCGGGAGCGGCATGGTATTCTCTCTAAGTCCGTGTAAACCGTACCGGGAGTGGCTTCGGCCATGCAAACCGTATCGAGAGCGGCATGGTTCTCTCTAAGTCCGTGTAAACCGTACCGGGAGTGGCTTCGGCCATGCGAACCGTATCGGGAGCGGCATGGTATTTTCTCTAAGTCCGTGTAAATCGTTCCGGGAATGGCTCCGGCCACGTATACCGATTCTGGAGGCGCCAAGGCATATCTAAGTTCGCGCGAGCGGAAGCGTGAAGGGCTTCGGCCATCCGACAAGCGTAAGAAGCGGTAAGATGCCCCTAAGGGATCATATGAACCACCATAGTAAAGGCCCCGGCCGAATACTGTGACGACGTTCTATCCGAACCGGCATCGGGTTTCGGCCTTACAAGCTATAGCGAACGACGACGGGATCTAAGGCTCCTGAAGGGCTACCTTCGGTCGATCGTACGCAAGCAGCCAGGTAAAGCCAAAAACCTTCCTTCCATTTTTTAAAGGCAAAGGGAGATACAAAGCTCAGCCGTACGCCTGGCCAAGAGCTTACAAAAGTAAAGCAAAAAGAAAACCGAGGGGAACCCTCGAATCAGTCCTCGACAGCCCCCTCCTCCTCCACCGCGACGACGTTTCGGTCAGGAGAAGGAGAGGGAGAGTCGACGACCTGCACCGCTTCAGAAGCGGCGCCTTCAGCAAAGGCATCTTCAGCAGCAGCCTCTTCGGCATTTGCCTCTTCAGCATCGGCCTCTTCGGCATCGGCCTCTTCGGTCTCGGCCTCCTCGGCACCGGCCTCCTCGGCATCAGCTGGAGGCGGGGCCCTCTCAGCCACGAGCTCCTCCCACCAGGATAAAAGCTCCCGGGCTTCCTCGCCCTTTGGCATGGCTTCCCCGGTCAAATCGACGCCCGGGCAGGCCCTCTGGGCAACTGCTAGTCCGAGGTCAAAAACCGCGGAAGAAGCCTGCAGCTGGGCTCGGAGGATCTCCTGGGCATAGTCGTTCCCGGCCTTGTAGTTGGCCACGGCCGACTCCGCTGCCTTTCCCAGTTCCCGCTTCAAGGTCGACACCTCCTCGACGAGGCGGCGCTTCTCCGAAGCTCGCCGAGCCTCCCTATCCTGGGTCTGAGCTTTGAAAGTCCGGAATACGGACTCGACCGCCGCAAGATCACTCTCGGCCTTCTCCTTGGCCTCGGCGGCGGCACGGGCCTCTGCTGCCCTCTTCTCCAGCTGCTTCCGCGCTCGGGCACTCGCAGTCACGAGCTCCTCAACTAGGGGCTCGATGCGAGGAGCCGCCGAAGTGCCTTCCCCCGAACCAACCGGATGCGCCTCGGCTTCCAGAAGCTTACGCTGAAGCAGCTCCTGACGATGCATCAGGACACGGGTCGTCATCGAAACCTGCGGATCGAGGGCAGATGAGGGCCAGTAGAATCAAAAGAAGAAGCTGAAGATGAGCTGAAACACTTTCGGGGTGCTCACCTGAACCGACAGACGGGCACTCATCTCCGTCAGATCGGTGATGGAGTGGGCCTTCAGCTCCTCGAAGATTGAAGGGAGAGTGAGGCTGTTGAGCAGACGAAGGCACGTCTGCGGGTCCTCCATGCTCTCCCCCGATGCGGGGTGCCGCCGCTCGAGCTGCGCCCGCGGTTCGGCATCTCCTCCATCGGCTCCTGCCGATACGGCCGGAGGGGAGTCACCCCTCGGCATCTCAGGAGACGCCAACCTTGCAGCCCTTCGGGCCCCGGCGCTCCTCCTGATTAGCTGAACTTCCACCTCTCCCTCGGCCTCCTCTACCCGGGGGCGCTTCGACGCTCGGCCGCCTCCCCGAGAGGCAAACTTAGTCTTCTGCTCCCTCTCAAGAGCAGCGGCGACTGCACGACCCTCGGCGGAGGCCGCAGTCCCGAGGCCCCCGCCTCTTGTCCTCGGACCCCCGGTACCTCGGACAGGCCTGCTCACCGCCTGCGGGGCCGGCGCCCGGCGCGAAGCGCGCTGATCCGATAGCTGGTCGAGGAGGGCGTCGAGCTGGGCCATTGCTGCAAAGCAAGAAAGGGATATCAGAAGCCAAAAACAACGATCGAGTAATAGACTCAGAGCCGACTTACCCTCGGCCGAAACTTCGTCAGCCTCCAAAGCCGGAAGAGCTTCGGCCGGAGGAGCGGCCGTCCTTCCCCCGCGGTCCCGCGGAGCCTCCCCGGGAGGTAGGTACGGAAAGACCCGCTCCGGATCACGCTTAGGGTCCGGCCAAACCCCGGCACCTATCAACCGCTCCGCGTCGGAAAGAAGCACCGAGACGTCGTAAGGGGCCTTCGCCTGAACGTGACCCACGATGGTACTCTGAACGGGAGACAGAACAGGAGGTCCCGAGAGTCCTTCGGCCAGCGGCACCCATTCGGTGGGGAAGGGCCACACACCCTTCTCCTTCTCCGGCAGAGAGACGAAGATAAACTTCCTCTTCCAGCCATGGATAGACGAAGGCTTCCCAGAGAAAATCCTCCGGCCAACCCGGGGGACAAAGCAGTACCATTCCGACTTCCCCTGCGTCTGGATCTTGAAGAGATAGCGAAAGACATTGAGGGAGGGGCGGATTTTCACGTGAGCGAAGACGCTCAAGAATCCGTACACAGTGCGCCAAGAGTTTGGGAAGAGCTGAGAAGGGGCCAGCCCGTAGAAGCTAAGAAGATTGACGACGAAGGTGGGGAGAGGGAGACGGAATCCCGCCTCAAAGCTATCGACGTAAATGGAAAAAGACCCCGGGCGAACGGTATTTGCCCTAGTGGCGGAATCGGGCCGATGGGGGGTCGTCCAAGAGGGAAGCTGAAAGTAAGAGACTAAGTTCCTCACCTCTACATCCGAAAGGGCACAGCTAGCCCCCGAAGCAACATCCGGGAGGCGGCGTTCCGAGGTGGAAGCCTGGCCCGAGTCCCGAACTTCCTGAAAAGCCTCGGCCCCGGAAGCCTCGGCCTCGGGAGCCTCGGCCTCAGAAGCCTCGGTCCCAGAAGCCTCGGTCCCAGAAGCCTCGGCTCCAGAAACCTCAGTCCCGGAAGTTTCGGACCCGGAGCTTTCAGACTCCCCGGACATCGCAGAAGTAAGAGATCCCGAGGCAAGAGGGTCCGACAGGGAGGGGGGAGTGTACTCCTCGTCCGAAGGGGTAATCTCACTAGAAGAGCTCTGGACCATAAAGCCGCGGAGGGAGGGAAGAAGACTGAGGCTTACTCGCAGAAAGAAGGAGAGGATCTCTCCTGAACCAGGCGTCGCCTCAAGCCTCCAGACTCCACAGGCAATGCACTCTGAGGGACGAAGAGCCTCCCCCGGTAGCCGACGAAGCTCGGATGAAGCCTTCAGGAAACTGGCCTCTCGCAGGAGAAGGAAGAAGAGCTCAGGCAGTTGCGGGGGGGAACGTAAGCGCGGTAGCAAGAAGAGGAACAGTGCCCCGCAGAGGGCCTGTATTTATAGAGCCCGGTCGATACGCCTCCCGCCGAAGCCTGCGGCCGAGATCGTCCCGCTCGTCCCGTCGCTCCTTCCGGATGCCCGCCACGTGTGCCGTCCTTCGGCAATGATGGCGGACCGGCTCCGGGACTTGAGGTAAGAGCGATCAGCGGCTGACAGCGCTCCGACCCTTCGGCTAACCACTCGGATGCCCGCCACGCGTCCCGATCCGCAGGCGACAAAGGGAGCGGCGGCAATCCGAGCGGAGCCTCGGGCAGAGAGCCGGGGCGATCCACGACCCACGGGCGGTCGGGATCCGTTTGTGTTTTCTCCAGAGCGGCTGGATGCGCGACGCGTGTCCCGTGCTTCCTTGCGAGGCGACGCGCCGTCCCGTCCGTTTAATGAGGCCTGACACGGGTCAGAGGTACCGACCCTTCGGCTTCTCAGCCCTCAGCCTTCGCCGACCCTCTGAGCAAAGGACAAAGCGACCGCACGACCCTCGGCCGACCGAGGGCCTCCTCTTCCAGAAGAAGGGGGAATACGACTCCCAGGAAGACGCCTGCTGTGATTTTCTTTCTTTTCTGGCAGTTTCAGGCTATACTCTTGCCATCTCGGAACTGAGGAAGACAAGAGTGGGGGGCTATGTGATGCGGCAGAATCCGATTCGGCCCATTGCAGCAGGCCCAAACCCCATTCAGCCCAACAATAGCAGTATTAGGCCATCCGGCGGCCTTCGGCCCGTTAGCGGCCCAGCAGCCCTCGGCCCATAAGCGGCCCCGTCGCTCCCGGCCCGGCAGGCTTCAGCCCGTCAGCGGCCCACCAGCCTACGGCCCGGGAACAGCACGGCGGCCCAGGGCCCAACAGGCTTCGGCCCGTCAGCGGCCCAACCCCCTTCGGCCCGGTAGCCGAATCCGGCCCACTCCGGTGGCGGATCAGACGCTATGGCGGTTTATCAGTAAGCCTCCTTTTAGTCCTATATCGGCTGCCACCGTTAACCATCCGCTACCCTCCGCTATAAGTATCCTGCTACTTATGGCCAAGGAGGTGGGTGGGAAAAACGGATGCCCCCATAAGCTTCCGAAACCCCTTAAAGGACTGCTGTCCGAATAGGGTTCTAGCTATTTCTTCTTGCTTCCTGAATCGAATCTTCTTCAGAAGCTAACTTGACCGTCGGAGGGGGTTCCCCAGGGCTGACGCCCGGGACTCCTGCTGACTGGTTCTTCTTCTTCTTTCCCTCCTGCAGGGGCTCGGTTCGAATCATCGCCGACCTCCCCGAGTCGGTCTCGGCCGCCGACCTCGGACTCCTCTCCCCGGTCTCGACGCCGAACGCCGGCTGCCCCGCGCCAGGAGACTCGGTCTCACGCTGAAGTAGCTTTCGGACTCGCCGTCCAAGAGCAATCCCGTCGGTCGCCCCGCGCCAGGAGACTCGGCCTCGCGCTGAAGGTGCCTTCGGACCCTCTCGTCGGAGAGCAAGCCGTCCCCCCGTCCGATCTCGGACTTTCCGGCTTCTGCTCCGACGCTCGTCTACAGCTCCGCCGACAGGAGCTCCTGCTCGCGCCGCGCCTTCGTCCGACCGAAGGAGCAGCGGCTCACTATCCAAGAGCAGCTCCGGCGGCAGATCGCGCCCCCCGCGGGCGGATCCTCTTCATTCCGAAATAGCCTCGGCTTCGTCCTGTTGTGGATCCCCGTCGGGTCCCCCTCGTCACCGTTCCATCCGGACCGGCTCCGGACCCTCCTTGTTTCGGATCCCCGTTTGCGGGATCCGGTCGTGATAGATCCAGTCTACATCATGTATTAATTCTCATATATGCTAGTTGAAAACATGCCTTACTTGGAACATGCATGTTTCAACATGTGGATTTTCATGCTAGTTACTTCCTACTTTCATTTATCTAATAACGGTCGATGGACATTAGGAGAAGAGAAGAGGATTTTCGAGTTGGGCTTTAAATAACTTTGATTGTTTTATATTGAAACAATCACAATCTGTATAGAGCGAGAATGACAATTATTAATTAGGAGGTTCTCTAGCTAGGTTTTGAACCCACCTTATTTTTATAGGTCAGCTTAAAATCATCTGACTACTGTTTCATATGATTAAAAGAAAAAAAAAGAACGTGGAGCTCAAGTCATCGTTTCACATATATATATATATATATGATGGCGCAATGTATGCCACGTACGTAACAATAAAAGGAGAGTAATTAAGTACAAGTATCGGGAAGTTAACCAAGTTGCCGATGCCCTTAATTACCACAGAGACCTGCAATTCTAAGACCAATGCTGTGTTCAATTGCTGGCAGGATCTCCCTCAAAGAGCTCGAGGCGCAGCAGTGTTAGATGCTTCTGGTCTAATCTCAATCAGGAGATAATTTTTTCTTTTTAAATGCATGCCTGCAGCATGGGTATTTGTTTTCTTCATATCAATAAAATTTACCATTTGTGTGATATTTAGGTGGAGTGGGGACATTTCCTTCCTCTGGAAGGGAGTGTCCTGTACTCTCCCTTTATGATGACTCTTTTTTATCCCAAAAAAGAAAAGAAAAAAAAAAAAAAAGGTAAACAAGTATATATATCCGTGAGAGCTGCTTGAGTACTCAACCGGAAATATTAAATTTGCCGGCTAAATTTAATATCATGTAGCTGGAGAGCAACCGTCTCGACATTCCAATAAAACCAACCATGGATTCTAGTTCATGGACATCCCAAAATCAAATATGGATTTTAGTTCATGTTTAGATTGACCTATAAATTAATAAATGATTAAATAATTAAAATTTTAATATAATATATATATATATATATATATATATTCTTTTCAGTTTAAAAAGATGATTGACCTATAAATTAACAATATGTCGAATTGAGTTACTGATTACCATTTGCAATATCCCTGGGTGCGACCAATCGTGATCTTTAGATTTCACCGCACTACGTAAGCCTTTTAAGTCCACACCCACTCTTCCTCATTCATCCCAAACGTAATCAGGGCCGGACGAGTGTCATGGGAGAAGAATTTCTTTAGACGCCGGCCACCTCCCTCCAATTTCGCTTCTCCATTAATTCCATGCGTGCTCTCTTTTGACAAGTCTGTCTCATCACCAATGGGTGGTGGGTGGATCACCAAGAATCCAAAGTGAAATATATACATGTGGGAGTCTCAGAAGAGATTCGGATCCTGATTCAACGAGCTCGATAATAAGAGTCCAAATAAAATGAAAAGAGGGAGAGAGAGTTGGTGGGGCTAGAGATCCAAATAGGTCTGTAAATTTAAGATAAGATTGTGACTATATGAAAGGCTGTCTGTTAATTGTTCTATAAGATAGTGGTCAGTTAGATAATCAGATAAAGTTTGAAGACTGAGGCTGCTTTCGTGAATAGGTTTGAGAGTCGCAATTGATGTGTTGAGCTGTTTCCTTTTGAATTCTCTCAATATCTAAATATTTTAGATTGTCGTAGAATCCAAAGGCCAAAAAAGGGAACTAGAGTGTTGACGAGTATCCATATTTAAAATTTTTATTTTTAAAGGAACTACAAGTTGGATAAGAGAGCCAGCCCCGTGTTTTAGAACCTTTTCTTGCTTGTTTTTTAGAAGTTGGAGGTTTTGAAAATTCCACGCAATTAATTATGTTTTCAAAAGCAGCATGAAGCAACATACATGAGCAAAACATTACTAATTAAATGTCACAGTAATTAAAGCAAAGTGGCACTAAATTAGATAAAATCACATGAAAGGAATTAAACAAACCTAGCTTCTTAATTTCTCTCTCTCTCTCTCTCTCTCGTTCCTATGTGTCACTGTGTCCGTTGGAGAGAGGGAGAGACAGAAACAAACCCTACTCCTCTACAAGGTCTATATAAATAATCCACTCTCTCACACATGGCAAGTCTCCTTTGTTCACATCCCCTTGGATCTCTCTCTCTCCAATGTATGTAATTAAGGTCCTGCAGCTCCAAGGTCCCAATTCCTCCCTTGCACTTGCGTGAGCTTCCCAGCTGGGCCGGGCTCTCTCCGCACTGCTGTGAGGTGTGTACGTATATGCAAACAACAAGCCCCCCATGGGGATCAAGTCGCTCAGCCTGCAGATGATCCCCTGGTGCTTCCACGTCATGGGCAGCACCACTGCCTGCCACCACGCAGACCCACCGGCCTCCCCCGCCGCCACCAAGGTCGTCACAGCGACCACCAAGGGCAAGGCCTCCCTCTGCATCAGGCTGATCAGGGCGGACGGGAGGGTGGAGGTGTTCCACCGGTCGGTGAGCGCGTCGGAGCTGATGAAGGAGCACCCCATGCACCTGGTGTGCCGCTCAGACGCCTTCACCATTGGGCAGCGCATCCCGGCGCTGGCCGAGGGCGAGCACCTCCAGCCCGGCCACGCCTACTTCCTCCTCCCTGTCCACTTGTTCCAGTCAGTTCTCTCCTTCGTCACCCTCGCCTCATCCTTCGCACGCGCCGCCGCCGCTGCATCCTCCAACGTGTCCGCATCGCCGCTGCTGCAGCGCCCGTTCGACGTGCAGCGGACGCCGTCCGGGAAGCTCCAGATCAGGGTCTGCGACGAGTTCATCCGCCGGGTCCAAGAGGCCCAGGAAGCGGGCCAGAGGGGAGGTGGTGTTGCTGGCCAAGGCAGTGGCGGCGGAGGGAGGGTGTGCACGACGGCGGCGCTGGAGAAGGATTACCAGCAGCTGGTGGTAGGGTGCAAGGAGCGGCAGTGGAAGCCCAAGCTGGAGACGATAAGGGAGTCGGAGAGGAGAAGGGGGAAGCTGGCTTCGGTGGGCGGCGCCGGCGGAGCCCTCGACGGCATCAGGCGGCGGAGGAAGAAAGGCCACCAACACCAAGTCGAACCCAACGGCAGCTACGGCCAGAAACAACAGCTCCAGGAGAAGAAACAGCAGCAGAAACAGGAGCAGAGCAAGAAACAGATACAGAAGGTCTCCACCACTAGTGCCAAACATCTGAATTCATCACCCAACCACAACCACAGCAGCAAGGGGAAGAAGGTAGTGGCCTGCCGTCTATAAAGAGAGAGAGATATGAAGGATTAGACAGGAAACAATCATCAAGTGGATGGGTTGGGGTTCCTCCTCTTCTTCTTATTAGGCGTCTTGTCTTTTCATTCTCTCTCTCTCTCTTTTTGATTATTTGTTTAGATTTTCCTCTCTTTGTGTTTAATTAGTTCACATGAGCAAGCTGGGGGCTTTGTGGGCTTGTAGCTATTTAGCAGTCCCACACACAAAAAATACAGAAAGTAGATATTTCACTCAGTCAAGACCCTCTCTCTCTCTCTCTCTCTCTCTCTGGCACTCTGCATTTGCATTGAAAGAGTTAATTTGTGGGGTGACACATGCATCTCTCCCTTTCTGTCTCCTGCATTGAGGAACATGAAGAAACAGGCTGTTCTTGAGACTGTGTCGGATGAGCCGCAGTCACACGATCGAATTAAGTAGCTAGAAGACTTACTTAACCAGCAGGCCATGACAGGCCGTCGATGATCCCGCCGCGGCCCTTCCCGTTAAAAATGGTGTTTAATTTGGTGGTGGGTGATTCTCAGTCCAGTAGTGCTATCTAATATACATAGCTGCATGCCATCCAATTACTTTGGTTGATGCATTTGGCTGGCATTGCAAAGAAGCCGCTCACGGCAAACCAGTCCGCTTCAGACGACCAACCTGGCCTGGTGTCCAGTATCCAATCCCCCACCTCCCTCTTAGTAATTACACTAATCTAGGCATTCCTCCTCCATTACTTTATTTATTATAAGTACCCCACTTGAGACTGCTAACACTTTCCGTTGATATCCATTTATACATATATAATAAAGTTAATTCACATACGCATAGAATTAGAAAGAGAGCAGAGAGCAGAGAGCAAAGAGCGAGAGAGGGTGGGTGGGGAAATGTTGGTTCCACGAGAAGAAGATTACGGAAGGTAGGTGGTGGGGAAAAGCAGACTAGTGTGATGGATGGAAAACAGACGCCCGATGAAGCCGTCCCCGATGGCTGGCTGGGTCTTCACTTCACAGTTTTCTTTGTTTGTTTATTCATATTTTGCTTTTTCTCTATAGGCCTCGTCGGTGATTTCTCTTGGGTTTAAAAGATGAGAGTGGCCCCTCCCTACCGCCTGCCGATGCCAACTCGTGCGTGGTTTCAATCAAACCCTATCCAACTTTACTTTTATCATTTTATATATGTTATCCCCCTTTCTCTGGAACAGGTTCTGCACAGTTTGAGGTGTTGCACCCTTGGCTTTTTAGAGAGAGGCCCATGGTGTGCGTGTGGCTTTGAAAGTCTGACCGGGGTCAAATTTGTGCTGCGTTCTGCAATCAGAACTCGTGAGGTCAGCTAGCAGCTCTGTAGCTGCTTCCCTCAGTCGATGTCACAGTGAAAAACAAAACCAAATAAAAACTCACCGTAGGCGGGAGCAGTCTCATCTAAAAGTTGCAACAGTAAATTTATTTTTAAAATTTTTAAAAGCCAGAGTTGGGATGATTCACTCTCTTTGAATTTTTTTTTAAAAAAAGTAACACCGTGAGAAGAGATATATATATATATATATATCAGAGAAGTGGTCCGGTGTGGCGTTTGAAAAAGTGATAAATCAAATCGAAGAAAGAGCAACTGAGCCGTCTCCACTCCAGATAAATAAGAAAAATTATAAGAAGAGGAGATAAAAAGACAAGGGCGAGAGGAAGAAGGGAGCCAAGAAAAAGGTTAGACAAGACACCCCGTAGCTGTATGTTTAACTAGTCCATAAGCAGGAGAAGTTAGAGAAGTTAGAGAAGTTAGAGGGAGAGAGGTGCGAGTGGTCAAAGCTTGGGGGGCTGTCCTTGCACATGACGCCAAAGTAGAGGTCAACAAAACAAGGACAGGGCGCACGAGGGCGCGCGGCCGACATCGCCGGTTAAGACCCGCCCGTCTCACAATATCGGATCGTTCGGAGTCGGACCCTCAGATTCGCCCGCCCCGCCATCATCGGAGCAATTAACGAAAGGGTATCCACGCCGGATGGGCGAACAGCTGTGAAGCATGTCTTGAAAAAAAAAAGGCTTTCTTGTAATGTAACGAATTAAATTGTATGCGTGGAAAGAAACAGGGAAAGAGGAATTTGATTTTCTTTTCCGAAAAAAGAAATTCGTTTGAGATAGCTTTCCACTGCAAGCAAGAAACAAACATGCATAATCATTTATTTTCTTAAAAAATAATCCTCTTCTCTCATTTTCAAAACTAGTAATTGTACTGCTTAGTTTAACAAAGCTCTCCTAGATCTCCTCTCCTTACAGAGGGATAATTTTTATAAAAATAAGTGTTGCAAGAACAACAATCCTTTTGGAAATTTCTTAATTTTCTTGTGTGAATTTATATAATCCAACACGTCAAAAATGTGGTGCACAAAATAATGCATAGAAGTTCATTTTTATTCGTAAGGAAAGGCTCAGATAAAGTTAGTCTAAATCTCACCAAATATGTGGATCAGATTTTAATTAGGTACACTAAATCTCACCAAATATGTGGATCAGATTTTGATTAGATACACTAACTAATATATCTTTCTTATTATATACTAGATAATTAGACTTTTTGCGGTTCTAGAACGCCATCAAATCATCAGCACCGCATAGCCGTAGTCTCAAGCACGTACTCCAGCTTCTGAGTTGGAATCCACGTCTGTCGAGCTTGTGATTCTCATGACGCTTTGGGTTTTGTTGTCTTCGTTCTTTATTTTGATGATAAGAAAATTAAGTTTCACAAACTAATAGATTGTTTAAAGTGGAAAACATTAAAATCATTATATCAAGTGTTTATGTTTAAGAAGACTCTTAACTTGAAGCCTTTTATGTGCGCAAATTAACCAAAGGCTCAAATTGCGAAGATTGTTGAGCAAAGTTGTTGAAGTCATTAGGCCATCCATCTCAAAGTCTTAAGGTTTTGAATTGGATGGCCCAATAACTTCAACATAGTATCAAAAGTCTATGGTTATGAATCGGGCCGTGTACTTTTTATTTATAGTCCACGTGACAGAACTTAAAATCGGTTTGCACGTGAAGGGACGTGTTAGAATAATCTTGTATTAGAAAAAAGATAAAATCAAAAAATGTTTAGAAAATGGTGTCTACTCCACTCATTATTTTAAGATTTTGAGTTGGATGGCCCAATAACTTTAATAATTGTAAAAAAAAAAATAGAACTTCAGCGTAAGAAGATCGACCGAAATACTGTAAAGGAAGATTGTTTCTATCCTTATAGTCTGGTTACACTGGACAGAAAACAGGTCGAAAATCATCTACTGTTTTCTTCAAAATGATTGATCGAAATTTTACTTTTTTGATGAATTTGAGAAATACATTTTCAAGCTCTATATAAGGACTTGTGGCACTCCACCTGAATGGTTGTTAAACCACCGTATATTTGTTCAAAAAAGTCACCTCAGAGCTCAGCTCATTTACGGAACAAAGAAAAAAAGAGTGAATAAGATAAAGCCCTTTCCAAAATATTTCACTGCTACTCAGTTGGGATTGGACATCCAACATCTACATCGACTCTTCCTTCTTTCTTCTTTTACTTTTGTTTTTTACTCACTATTGGTACATATTTGAGTACAGAGTTCATACAAATCTTAAAAAATAATGATATTCTTTATCAATGAACTCTTCCTTATACGTCTCAAATGAACGGATGT
Source organism: Zantedeschia hybrid cultivar (assembly GCA_030544215.1). Lineage (NCBI taxonomy): Eukaryota > Viridiplantae > Streptophyta > Magnoliopsida > Alismatales > Araceae > Zantedeschia > Zantedeschia hybrid cultivar. Next base: position 52,169,357 of record JARZZO010000013.1, on the reverse strand, counting down.
ATCTGAAGGAGAAATTGCATCTTCTTAGACTAAAAACAATAGCAGCAAGACTCCTTTACGACAAAGTTTCCCAAAAAAAAGAAAGAAATTAGAAAGAAAGAAAGAGAATGTCTGGAGATGATACACCATCCTCTGGGATGGCTGCCATCCACAGCTTTTGCTAATTGTTACGACCTTTTCTGTGGCTGCTCTTCATTCCCACGCTTTATGGTAGGGCTGTTAAAATGAGCCCATGCCCATTAACAGACCCATTTGGATCCATTAGTTATGGGTTTGAATATACCTGTTTACCCATTAAGTTTTCTATTGTCATACATTGCAAAAGTTTGTGAGCCGATTTCTTAGAATTTGGACTTAAAACAATTATTTGGCACATGGAGATTTAAGATAAATAAATTCTATACCAAACCTATTTATTTTTCAACATTAAATAAATAAATAGTAGACCCAAGACCAGACCCATTTACCCATGACCGTTATTAGGTCTGAAGTGGGTTTGAGTATATTCATTTTGAGTATGAGTCTACTTAGACCTAGACCGATGACAGGCCGACTTTTTGGCATATACGGTTGTGTTCTGGATTGATTCATTATCTAATAGAATACCATAGAAGGTGTAGCCGAGTAGAGGTGGACCTAAAAAGATAGATTGAACCGTTATAAATTTTCATCTCACTTAACTTTTGTATGTTTAGTTTGCCAATTTTTCCTTAATTACTTTGTAAAAGTCTAATGTTTTGAAAAATCTAATCCACCGTCCTCTTACCACTATCGATCGAGTTGCTATTTGTAGGATCATTCCTTCATTCCTATGGAATTAATTTAGAAATCGATCATATTAACGATGTTTTTTTCTTCCTTTCAAGTTACAGGAGACTACCTTTAGGTTAATGTCGTCATGTCGTGGTACCTCATATCCTCTTGGCACAAAAACGTTAGTGACACAGTCCGCATCTAAACTTTCACATGCCATTTTCGTCACGTTTGACATGATCTACATATTTTCATTTTCATCTTATTTTTTATGTAAAAATAACTGAATCTTGGAAATATAGCTTCTTTTGTAGAATGTTTTGCAAACTTTCTAACGCCATAAATCACTTCTCAATCTGATTTTTCATTTGAGACGTACACTCACTTTGTGATAACAATACCAAACTTAAGTAGCTGAAAATGACCTGCATCGATCTAGGGAAATTCCTGTGACCAGTGTATGGTGATTTTAGTCTTCCTACTCGTAGGTGTTCTTTGGTGCATTGTAAACTGCCATAAATGATCGCAAACAACCATTTGCTAGCATTCTTCATACGTTTGGTGCGCTGTAAATAATAGGATTTTGAAATCCGATAGTCTTAGGTGGCACTTTTTTTTTTTTCCTTATTTTGGTTTACAACTTGAGTTGACTGAAAATCAAAACTCATGGATTTAATTTCATGCATAATATCAATCCCGTCATCCGGTCGCCCCTAAGCCCCACGAGATGTCCGTGCCGTCCATCCATTACCCAAGTTTAGGTGTCGTTTTTCTTTTTTTTTTTTTTTTCCTTTTTTAGAGTATCCAATCAAAAATCGAAGAATATAGTTAAGAAATTCAGATCGTCCCGACTTCGATCCCTATTTTGTTTCTTAAAAAAAACTTTTTTTTCCATACACCTCGATTTACATGTAAAGAAAGTTTCTTTTAAAGAAAATATACATGGAACTAGGGGCCAACGTGATCTCCTTGGCTGTCCCTTCTGTTTTTTAATCAAAAGCTATCAAAAATTTTAAAAAATCCAAGGACAAAATAAAATAAATAGTCAAAGAGGATCGCATGTCCATGCAATCTAAGCCATCATATCATGTATCCATGTGATCCGAGCCATCAGAGTATGCAAATGTATGATCTAATATTACAACAAGTATTTCTCTTAATTATTTATTAACAAATTACATTTGAGGAACATGGAAGATAATTTTACCTCCCACAACGAGAACCAAAATAATCCAAAAATTCAACACACTAAACATAGTATCCGGTTTTATTTTCACGCGTTTTACAGCTAATCAAACAAAGTTCACCGGTTTTAAAGTCGACGGATTACGGCTGCTGTTTACGACGCACCAAACACCACCTTAATGGCCAGCTAATTTGTGGGTTGATTCGTCTCTCAAACTTCATGTTGGATGCTGAATTCGGCGGATGAAGCCTTTTCAGTTTGTTGATGTTTCTTACCCAATCAAGATGGCTAACAATGATTTAATTAGTATGCAAGTTAAGACAGCGCCAGAGGGAACGTCCACATCAGGCCCTTTACAAAATCACTTTTTTGTTTAGGCAGGTTCATCTATCTCAAAATGTAGCACTTTGAACTTGCACAGACTCTACATCGAATTTATAAAGTCTTTGGGGATAATATGAACGTGTATACATATATATATATATATATATATATATAGCATGTCTTTTTTTCTTTTTTTATTTAGTGACACAGTGGCCGAGTATGTACAGGTATTTACAAGCGAGTAAGGATCGACTTCGAATTATATTCTAGAGTTAGAGATAATTAATTCTTTGTTAGTCAAGAAATCCACCTAATTAAGTGAGAATTTTAGATCTGTCTGATTATCTAAGGAAATAAACTTATGGATTAAGAGATAAAGATCTCAACAATACTCTAGGCTGCATGGCTAAGAAGTTTTTATATTCCAATCAAGATCGAGTTTGAGACCTCCTAATTGAGAGGTAAGTAATAAACCAAGTACACTAAGCAGCTGATCCATGTCTACATATATGCCTCGGGGTATGCATATGAATAAGATTGTCATCACGTTTTTGCCCTAAAGTAGCGCTTCAATGCTATTGATATAGACAAGTCTATTTGGCCTTTACCGCGTTATCCTCTTCCTTTCTATCTGGCGACAGTCCAAAAGAGAGGAAGTATAATAATTAATTATAAGTGAAAAGAGTCTGGTCAAAAAGAAAAATTGTAATTGAGAAGAGAAGGAATGCCTTCTCCACGGCTCTCCACTTTTGAATCGAGGGGGAACTCGTGCAATCCCGTACAAGAAAGAGCTGGCTAGGAGAGTTGTCCAAATCCAACACGAGGGGAGGAGAGTCCGGTCCACGGCAGGAGCTAGCTAACCAGGTGTGCACTTATTAGGGGTTCCCCCGGCCCCTTCGAAAAAAACAGAAGAAAGTTTCAAACTTGACCCCGCTTGCACTTTGCACGGTGAGGGAGAGGGAGACACACCCCATTAGAGATTAGAGACAGAGCAGGCTTTTTCTCTTTTCTTGTCTCCTTTAACTGTTGTACGCACGTTTGTGTTGGACTTTTTCTTTTCCGACCCGAAACACAGGCGGCCCCGCCTCTGATTGAAGCAGTGTTGAGGGGGTCGACAGACCCTGATACGGAACGGCTCGATTGGAGGTATTTTTCTGAGTTTTGTTTCGGAAGATTATTTATATTATAAATTGTAAAAGTGTGTCGACTTACAAGTTGGAGGACGACTGTAGAATCTTAGTAGGACTATATTCTTGTACTGGTTTTTGGATAGAATAATAATGCAAGACGACGATAAAGGGGTAACAGTCCATAGACATTAGGCACATTATAAAATTATTATGTAAATTTTTGTATGTCCACTCTTATCTCTTCATCTCTCTCTATGATTTGCGTAATTGTTGTATGTCTGATCTAGTTGATGAGATGAGCCACAGGAATTCCCCGTGCAGAACATTGAATAAAGGAATGGAGTAAGAGAAGCCGCGTGTCTCTTAGATCAGTCTGAAATCATTTCTGAGGAAAATTAATGAACAAGAATTCAAGCTCATATATAGTTGAAGGTACAAACGGTTAATTTTTTTCTTCAAACAACTTTAAAATGAATAATTAATTTGTTGTTTCGCAACAGAACCAGGAAACGATCGAGTAATCATGTTAACTTTTCCACAATATGCATGCATGCTACTTATACCATAATCAGACCTCTTGGCATTCATCAACATATATATATCATCCACACGCGCGCATTTTAGGCTCCAAATAATCCAGAACGTTGAACAAGATTAGGATCACAAGTACCCGGCGGGCTTAAAAAATCTATGGGTGGCGCGCAATTGTAAGGGGGACATTGCAACGGATAAAAGAAAAAAACAATTTGAATCTTTTTTAGGTCGGTCCCGAGGTCTCCTACCTGACAGTACAGTGCAATGCTCAATCAGACGATCCAAAAAAAAATGCAAAAAATCGAAAACCGACCTAATGAACAGTGAAGAATGCCTCTTAATGAACCGAGTCTAATAACGACTTTTAATTTTCAGAGTTTTTGAATCATCCGATCGGACATCACATTGTACGGGCGAGTAGAAGACCTCGGAGACGACCTAAAAAAATAAAAAAAATATTTTTTTTGACCCACTGCAATCTATTGCGATTGGAAGTCGGAGGACATTGTAAGGAATATTATTCGCTTAATAATTCTTCGTGGGCCTCGTGAGAACGGTAGGGTATCTTTCACTGCACCCAGCTTGAATCCAGTCCAACGAGACTCATTGCACATTTTAATTAGCAAGACGATTCTCGGGAACCACCAGGCTTAATTTTGAAGACCTAATATTGTACTAGAAGGTTAGCTGAGAAGGCAAGATTCCGAGACTTGGAGACCACCGAGCTAGCAGACTGCCGCCCTGGTGTTCGTTTAAGACGAGCAGACAATTTAAGCGATTGAAGGTTAACATATATATATAACACTATTGCCACTAAAATTGTGACAAGTCCAAGCCCAAGGAGATTAAGGAAGCTTGCAAGAAGAAGAACATGCGCAGCAGCAGGTCCATCCTTGTTATGCTTGAAGAGACCTCAAATATGACGTTATTAGGCTCAATGGAGGTCGGACCAGCCCATTTATTTGGATTATGCAGAAAAGAAGAGTTGTGCCTGCAAGCTCCCACAAATGGACTTCCTATGTCCTATACATACCTTCTTAGCCCATGCACAACCTAGCCTATATTTGGGAAAGAAGAAAACTTGTAGTCCCCCATCGTCAAAAGGTTTCTAAAAAGTAGTAGGTAAGAAAAACAAAAAGAAACCAATGAAAAAGCCCCAAATATACTACCTATTTGTTGCCCTATTATTGGGGCATATTCTCTCTTATCTCTAAAAAAAATAGATGCCCAAATTACTCCCCAAAAACTGTGCATGTCCTATTTATAAAAGAGAGGGAGTCTACCCAAAAACATTATGGAGACACAAGCCCACCAAAGAGAAAAAAGAGAAGCAGAGAGGAGAGAAGAGAGGAAGGTCATATGCCCCCTTCCTCTCTACCCCATCAATCAAAAGAAAGAAGAAAAAGAAGGAAGAAGGTAAGAAGAAGAGAAGGGAAGAAGAGAGAAAACTTGAAGAGATCATTCCCTTCCTCCATCCAATCCTCAAGGTAGGATGGGAACGGAGATTGGTCTTTTCTTTTATTTTTCTTCGAGAAAAGTTTTGTTTAAAACATAGTGATATCATCTTCTATCTCCCTATTTAGATATCTCCCTCATGTATTTTGCATTTAGTGAAATGAAACTAAGGTTTTCCGTCCTTATTTTGGACGTTTTGCTGGTTTTTTCATTATAAATGACATCTCATGCTTCATAGTGCTAGCTTTTCTCTTGGAAAATAATTAGAGGGACCTTTCGACATCATAGAAACAGTTTTCTTAAGCCTGACAACCTCCTACATGTGAAGTTATAGTCCAAAACCCTCCGCGCTGTCCAGATTTCTGAACTGCATGTTTTATGTTTACTTGAGTTTTGGAGAGCACATTAAGGCATCATGGCTTCTTTAAATTACTTGGGGAGGATGTCCATCCCATAGACAGTGATCCTCTATGACCAAACATCCTAAAGAATCTCCCAAACTCTACTCCTTTTTCATCGGGAGTTTATGCTTCTATGTTCTCTACAGCCGATTTTCCTTGTTTTGATCATTAACACACTATAGTTAAGGGTTTTGACCCAAGAGGTTCTCAAGGGAGACTCTCCACCTGTTGGAGATCGGCTTCCGAAAATGTAAATCCTCTAACATGAAGCTATGTAAGAGGGATCTATTATGATAAAATCGAAATATGTCTTCATCTATACCCCATTCTCTTTATAGTTCCTTCTTAGATGTTGTCTCTAAGATATACTTTAAATATTTCTTGAAGTTTTTATGACATTCTCATCATATTCTTGGAGATCGACTTCTGAAAATGTAAATCCTCTAACATGAAGCTATGTAAGAAGGATCTATTATGATAAAATCGAAATATGTCTTCATCTATACCCCATTCTCTTTACAGTTCCTTCTTAGATGTTGTCTCTAAGATATACTTTAAATATTTCTTGAAGTTTTTATGACATTCTCATCATATTCTCTAATGCATAATTTAATTTTAAGTCTATGTTTATTTAAGTTAAGGTCTGCAGTTTGAGTCTGCGCCCTTTCTTTGGATGTAATCATAACCGAACTCATGTTTCAATCTTCCTTCCAATCTGTCTAAGTGTTTCCTATGCCTAGGGCTACCTCTTTGTAATCCAATGAAGGCATTAAGTGGCTTAGATTTCATGTTATATCAATCTTCCATTGTTTTGATCGAAATCTTGTTATATGTTTTAAATTTGTTAAGATTTTTTTCGATGATTTTTCTAAAAGAAGTCCCAATCAAGGGTGGCTAGTAATTACAATACTCAGATAACCCATCAAGGAGCGTCTTATAGAAATAATGTCATTCATAAATCCCCATCTCACATGGGTCAATTTGGATTGCATGTCCCAGATGTCCCGGCTCAAGATTTAGTAGAGTTCCTAGCTCTCCACATGCAGAAGTGTATTAGGTTATTTTTTTGAGTTTTCCTTACAATTTAAAGGTATCAAGGGCACCCAATTGAGTGAGTAACTGCACTCAACGAGTTCTCCTTGGCAGCCACCTCCTATAGTTGATGGTCATAAATGATCCCTTTATGAGAAATAGTCCTTCAAGTCCCTTCATGGTATGATTCTTCATGAATTTTCAAAACTCATGTTAAGATTTTCTAATAAAGAGTTAAGGTTCATCTTGAAGTCATTTTATTGAGCATTTCTAATGCTTCATAAGATGATCAAGGAGAAGAGAATAAGCACAAAGAAATCATGTTATTCGAAAGAACTCATTGTAAGGAACACTCCTCTTGAAAAGACCTCATGTAGTCATATTCAAACTTCTGAGACTCTTCAATATCATATTTGCAAAAAAATTAGTGATCATTAATCACTTCAAGTTGAAAGAAGCATGAAACTGACTATAAGCTCATAATTTTGAGTATATGCCTCTGTAAACATGGGGTTATGCCTGGGAATTGGGTACAAATTATTTTCTCCAATTTCTATTTTCTTAACTTTACTTTACTAATTTATACTAACCCATTTTTCAAGTTATTTACAACTTAGACTGTGTAGGTTCTTCTAAAAATAGTTTGGCAACTTGAGTTTGCACCATCAGGCGTAAGCTCACCCTAACATGACAAAATGATTGATTATGCATAAAAAAGACTATGTTCGTTGTTAAAAATAATTTAACAATAAATTTTAAAAATATATTTAACTTAAAATGGTCCAAGATCAACATCCTCGCATTCGTATAATCACAAATGATGAAAACTGGTTAAGTCTACACCTCCTGCTGCATACTCAAATCTAAAAAATATATAAATATTTAATCATAAGAAACTACCTTTTAATAAAAATAATACTTTTATAATATACAACCCAAATTTGATGCTCTTTTTAAAAATCACATCTGAGTCTGTACCATTTTTTACTGGCTCACATCAAAAAGAAAGAACAAAAAAATATCAAAACAAATAAACAAAGGATTCTCCTCAAACAGGCTATCAGAAGTCATGGAAATACATTATAGATATTTCATTGCATGCAAATAAAAGTCATTTTCAAGAAAGTTCAAATCTCCTCAAACCATTCAACACAAAGTCAGTTGAGTCTGCACCCTCCTGGTGCAGACTCAAACTCTCCTTTTATATATGTTGTCTCCTAAAGACTAAATTTTCTATACATGCAGAAACACTTACACATCCTAAAAATCTCGAAATATCTTCCCAACTTCAAATAGACTCCAGCTTTATAAGAAGCGTTATTCAAATCTTGAACATCTCCTTGCATTTGAGTATGTCTCCTGTCCCGCAAACTCAACTCCTCTCTTTTAGATGATTATGGCCATTGGACCTTGTGTCTACATCTCCGTGCCTACAAATTATCACCAGATAAGATAACAAATGTTTACCAAATAAGTTATCCAATAAAAGGCCAACAAACTCATTTTCTATCAATCTTGAGTTTGTGCCCCCAAGTCGCAAACTCAACCACTAAGTTCATGAAGACCCAAAGTCCTCAATTTTAGTCTCATCTATCTGTACAAATTAGGTGATGATATCATAAACTTGCATTTCAACATCAAACCCTAATTTATACAGATATCATCACCTATGTCAATTAGAAAATCATAAAAGGAGATTTCACTTTTCTTGTAATAAAAAAATCAATCAAATCTAAGTATTTCTATATATGATAATAAAACTGGTGACGGATGAGTCTGTGCCAGGCTCGGCCTTCATTCTTACCTTCAAACACAAAAAAATGCAATAAATTTTCATTATATATTTATATACATCACTCCAGAAAGATTCAAAATGTATTTTATTCTTGGTAATCAATGAATAAATAAGAAATAAAATTCTTTAGCAATTTTTTTGAAATACAACCGAAGAGAGTAAAATGACAGGTGAGTCTACACCTTCTGCTGCAGACCCAACTCAAGAGATGAATAAATACGGCATTCCTATCCAAAGGCAAAACTGAAATTCGTCTATTTTTTGAAAATAATTTTGCCGTTTCATATGCTTTATTTATATCATTTTACAGGGTATTATGTTAAATTCTTCTGACGATTAATTAAGGACTTTCTTTCTCGAAAAATGTAATTAACATTATTCTATTTATGGATATTGAGATTGAGTCAAATGAACAATCACAATCAGTTGATCAAGTCAGATCAAACACATGCACTAATAAATCTCAAATCTTAAAATCACAAAAACCTCCCAACAAACACCAAGTGAACCGCATCCAACCCAAGTAGTAGAATCCCCATGCGTAACAGAGAGATTTTTAGTTACCTAATAGTTTGCTACGGGTCAGGTCCGAATACGAATTTTGGTCGGTGGGCTTTCAGTCTTCTTGGATGACTATCTGGGATTGAATGCGAGTGTCGGGAGTGCATGCAAGATTACAAGCCGTTTTCCAGAGGATTTGCATGCATGTTGGGAATTGAAGGGCATCCTTGGCTGGGACTGTGTACGTAGATCGATGAGCCGAGGGACGTGCAGTAAACAGGCAGGCCGCGCACATGAGTCATGGAGGTATCTAATATACGTATAGTTTTGGCCGGTGAGGTGGGAAAAAATGTTAGAGCTGTGGTGAAGTTCTCTGATCACAAACGTACGCTATGTAAGAGGAGGGGAATGGAGGGGGAGAAGACCAGCACTGAGGAAGCCAGCCGAGGTTCCCCGGATGGAATGAGATCCTGTAAACCATTTTCTTGGATTCTCCTCTAGGCCTAAAAGATCTAATTATTATGAATGCAGTAGGACCCACAGAAATTGTTAACTCCAACCAACAACCTTTTTAAGGCCGAAAGAAAGATCCAGAAATAGGGTCCAAAGGATCCCATTCCGTTCCCGACGCCCTTCGTCCACGCGGCTACATGTGGCCTTGTTCTAGTCTGCGTCCCAATTTGCTAGGTGCAAGTTTGAGGTGAACTTATGTGACCCAACTGGCCCAAGTTTCTTGTCTTGTGTGACCCAACAGCAACGAGCCCAATAGGATAGGAATTTGTTAACATGGATTTATGGGAGCAGAGCGCGCGACCTGACCTATGAGTCCCACGTTGGATGGGGCCCGAGCAACACCACGGGCAGCGTCTTCATTGGCGGCTGTTCCTGCAGTCGGGCTACTGAGAGGAACTGCTGCCCTAAAATTGATGCCATTTGTGATTGAAATAAACTGATAAAGAACTATCTCAGAAAGAGCCGCGTTGGAAGTCAATTTCACGTTAACTCTAAATTGGAACTGTCTCAAAAAAAAAAAGAAAATAGAGTGCCTTCAGTCAACATCCAATTCCGAATGACTGTCTAGACCGGAGTCGGATCGTCTACTCCTTAGAAGAGTACCTGTGGAGTAGAGGTTTTGGAATAGACGATCCGACTCCATCTAGACCAATACCTACTCATCGTCAATAAACGTTCCACAATCCTTTTCCTTCAAGAATCTTCTAAGGATCATCATTGATACAAAGGTTTTCTTTCCAACTGTGTTTGCTTTCCTTCACATTTCTGTTTTCTTTTTCCTACGTTTGTCTCTATTTTGTCATAATCATTTGTTTGAAAATTACTTCTTAATGCTTAATTAAGAAGTTGTTCAGGTTCTAGTCCTAGATATTCCGAGAAATCTTCTAATCATTCTCTCTTTAAGGATAAGCTTAAATTGTCCAGTTGTGATGGTTTATTGATAGGCTCCTTTCTATTGTCTAGGTGTTTGTTGCTCTTAATATTTCAAAACATATTTATTTTATCTGATCACTTTCTTGCAACTTTTAAAATATGAAGCCCTTGTGCAAAAAAAAAAAACAAGATAATGTTCTTATGCAATTAAAATAAATATGTTATATGTTATCTTTCACAATTTGAAAATATTACATATTTATATTTCCTCCAACTGAAATTCGTTCATCTTCGGTTATCGAACATGAAAGTTTCTCATACTTAAAAGATGCATCTGATATGATGAGAGATCCAAGAAGGCTCTTGATGCAGGTTAGATCGCGCTAATATGCTTGAGTCCGAAGATAAGAAGAGACAGAAGAGAAGGAAGAATTCGATAAACAATCGGCAAAATAGGTAGCACTTTCTACTTGTAAGTCAAATTCATACACGGGATCTCAATTCAGAATCATTGTTCTGAGGGGATTGACTTACTTTACCGCCTTGGCCGTAATGTGTCATTCTTCAAGTCAAATTACACAATATTGATATGTAGCCATGACTCTGTTAAAGTATAATTAATAATTAGAACAAAAACAAAAAATAGACATCCACTCTTATTATTATCAAATTGATTATATCTTTGGATATTAGTCCTTAAATTGATAACTTATGACTATGAATGCCTTCTAAATTTAATAATGTTTATTTGTTTCGACATAAGTTATTATTTGAAGAATTAAGTTATTATTTAAAACATGTAACGCATTATTTTAATGGTTTAGAGGTCAAGAAGTTATGTTTATTGGTTCGAAGTATGTCCACAGGATGGTTAAAGATAAAAGCTATAACTTATATGTGCAAATATTGATCAGATATACATATAAGGATGTGGTACTAGTGGTGTCCATAGATGGACAAAGGTTACAGTGGAGCTGAACGCAGAATAAGGTACGTTAGGAGATCTGTAGAGTGGGTTTTAGATTAAATCGAGGTGGAGATTCACCTGTCTACTCGACACTTCAGGGTGCACGCATGATGAAGGTCCAATTAGAAGTCTCACTATCAATTGCTATAAACAAGAATACTGTTTTTGTTCGATTTTTCTTCCATGAAAATAAGCTTTTCTTTATGCGTCCAAGGAGGATTGATGATTAAATTGTGAGCCACAAGAAAAGAAATGTAGAGAAATTTTCGTAGCAATTATAGAATCCATTTTTTTGGAAATTAATTTTTCCCTCTCGTTCTCGTGGTACTGTACGTGTGCTTTGCATTTCTCCACCTAATTCCCGACGCTTTTTCATGACCCCTGGCTACGTATCGTCTCTGTCAGAACATGACATGGTTCATATTGGATGAGGCATGTATATATGTATGTAGCTAGATCATATTGTAGATGTACCCATCAGGTGGTAACATCACGTCGATACCATAACATAATTTATTCTGTCAGCGATGCCGAAACTTGTCCATGTGATTTTGGACTTCCCCGTGGGGTGCTCTGCTCACCTCATGAAATCATGGACGACCGGTCTTTTATGTAGATCAATTTTCGAGGATATACATAAGTCATCTTTCTTTTTTCTTTGCCCATACGCTCCAATTCAACGAAAATTAAAAATTCTGCCAACTATAAACAAACTTGATGTGTGTACATGCTCACCAGCTGCCACCCACATTGACCGTCTATTCTCTCCCTTTCATTTGGCTCTCCCTTCCCATTCTCGGGCCAAGTTAATTGCTATGACTATGTAATAATTTTACATTGAATAATTTTAGTTGTAATTAATACTTATGATTTTGGACCTTTCAAACTCAACACCCGAGTTTTTTTATTTGTAAGATAGTACCAGAGTAAGGGCCCAGCTCAACTTTATCCTTCAAACTTATTATCTAATTTGTATTGCCTCCTCTCATTTAATTTCCACGGTCTTTATTAGCCGTGAGAGGGATCTTGGAACCTTCAAATTCAACACTGGAATTGTGTGAGTTGTAAGACTACCACTCACCGCCCCATCAAAGCTGGGAGACATGGCAAGGATGGACGGCACATGGATGGATCACAACACTGATCCATCCATCTCAAGCTATATATATATGTTTCAAGCCAAATAGACTAAGGACGATCCCTGTTCTCTCATGGCCCTCCCAAACACAGGACATTGTTTTCTCCAATGTCCCATCCTTAATGTATTGTTCTCCCACACAAGACAGCCCCAGCCATTAATTGATGGGGGAGGGGGTGAAGATGGCCAACAAAAGGGCCCTCTTTCACTCTCTACTGTCATCTCATGCTTCCCCGCTTTGTTTCTCCACGGATTTAATTGTCACAAACCAATGGGGTTAGCATAGCTTCGTCCGGCTAAAATTAAGGAGAGCAAGAATAACCAGCAGTGGCAATATTAAACCTGCCGGGTTAAGCTAGTATTAAGATAATTAATCTTAGCGAGTCTATAAAGTTCTCACCAAGTCACGATCGAGAGGGGATGCATGGAACCGACCAAGCTTTTGAAAGACGTCCAGTCACATGCCTCCACCATTAGCTGTGGTGTGGGGTCCCAAGTATGGGCTTGGTGATGGGAGCCCAGAAGTGCTGGTTTGGAGAATGGTAACAATCATGGAATGGTGAATATATAATAATGGGTTGCCTCCTGAATACATACATATATATATATAGCTACATGTACAACGGGCAAACAAACCTATACACAAATCATCATATCGATTGCAAAGGGCATAAAGAAAATTCCAGACTTACCCGGACTTCCGTCCTGCTGCGCTCAGCTACCTAAGCCAAGAGGAGTTTCTGCAGTTTTAACTACCTCGAGTTATAACTCGAACATGGTGAACACTTTGTTTGAACACGGTCAAGACAGATGCTACTCATGTAAGGTAAATTAACGCACATCCCTGCATTTATTAAAATATATTATATATACGTATAAATCTCTAAGAAGGGTACTTCCGCAAGAAAACTAACATTTAACAGAAATTTTGGCGTGAATACATTGGCGTCATCAAGCAGCAGCAAGAGGTGAGATAGTCCCTCCTATATATTGTTAGGTTTTCCCTTCAAGATTATGTTACGTAGAGTCTTGGAAAGGTGACTAGAGATACCAAACTTATGGTACGTGGAGTATTCATTCCCCTGTTGTGTCTTGAAATGTACTGTAGACGATGGCTATATGTTAGCGAAAAGTGCACGGTGTAGCAACGTGCTGCACCATGTGCGGTGGGATAGTGTGAATAAATAACTTTTTTATTTATTTTATTTATTTTATTGTCCAATGTGTTGGATTTTCACCTATTAGGTGGTCCACTTGTGAGTTAATGGGCTATACAAAACACACCATATGGTATCTAGTTAATGAAATGCGGTTATTGGGCTTAACTCATAAGGAGCTCATTAAGATTCTATAATGGGTGAGATCCATTTAAACCTAAACAGGACTGGTCCCTCCTCTCTATATAAGAAGTTTATAACTCCCCATCAAGCCATACGTTTCAAGTGAGACAGAGAGAGAAAATCAGAGGAGATCGTGCTCGAGTTATACGGATCTCCACGTCCGGCATTCGTGCAGGGATCGACTTCAGCGTCGTCTTCCTCCTTCGGTTAAAGATGACTTCCGCTGCAGGTATTCTTAAACCCCTAACACAATGACCATACAATTATTTAACTGAGGTAAACCCTCAAGTTTGACATTTGTACCCTTCAATCCATTCACATGGATTCTATCACTCCAATGTAGTACAACAAATATTACTCATTAGTAAAATGTTGATGAGCTAAGACTTCACACCTTCTTTGTCTTTTCTTTTCTTTTCTTTTCCTTTTTGGACAATACAACCACCTTCTTTGTCGACACAAAGAAAAAATGGAAATACAGTAGCTCCCTTATTATCATAAGAAATCAAGGCTCATATAACTCGCACATCTGTATCTCCAGCAAAACTAATGATCAAGTTTTCACTGTGGTCGAGATATCAGCGGTGTTAAGTTGCTAGTCCTACATATGTACATGCATAGGATTGAGATATCTACTTCACTTTATCTAAGTGTAGTTCATTTCATCTTACTGTGTGTGCATCACGACTTCTTGTAGTCAACGGAGTCACCTAATCTATCGCTTCAAATATTAAGAAAAAAATAGAAAAGGAGGTACAGGACAAGTGGGATGCACAAGCACTTCTGCTCATCGATGTTTAAAGTTCTTTTCTTTTTCCTTTCTATGATCTGACTGTTGTGCAACCAGATGATCACACCAGAGGCTCTAACTAATAATCAGAGTCATCTAAAGAAATCCTACTAAAAATCGAGAAATTTTTATATGTATACCTTTGTAAACGATCATCTTTTGTACCTATGTCCTTCAATCTTACAAATTATTCTTAATATCCTTGATATCTTCTTAAAAGTTGCGTTATATTCTTCCCTCAAAATATTACGAACTCAATAGAATATGCCAAAAAAAATTCTATCAGCTTTACCCAAGTCAAGGACAAATATACCGTAATCTCTCTTGCATATTCTGTTAGGCTCATTTTGTTTGCAGAATAACTTAAACCAGAATAAGATTTTGGGGATTTCTTAAACCAGAATAAGAGATATTTTGATTTGATAAATTGTTGGTATTCCACCCGGAGAATTACACTGCGCTATTCCAAGTGATTTGATAAGAATAAGTGGAATAAGGAGTGAAATAAAAGATAAAATTGAGAGAATTGAAGGAATTAGATATTCTAAGTAGGTTTGGGGAGTTGGAGGAATTAGAGGAATTAAGCATACCCTCAACCAAATCAGAATAGGGCCTTTATACCGGCTATTCTGATCCTATTCCACAAACAAGAGTTCAAAATATTTTGAATGGAACAACATAATTGTAGTTTTTTAAAAATGTATGAGGATATTTATCATAACAAATGAAATCAAGAGATTATATATACATAGGGAAAAGATTCAACACGTCCTGAGATGCCCCATCCAAAAACCCACCCACCTACCCAATGTTTTAAAAAATAAAAAATTATCAATAATTTTTGAATATTTAAATAGGCTTCTTAGGGTAGATCTGATCTCCTGGACTTTAATTTTTACCGTTCGATCTTGATGATCAACCGAAATTGTTCAATAAGATATGTATAAAAAATCAACGTCTAAAAATATTAAAAAATAGTCAAAAAAATCATCATATTACTCTTTAAGGTTGATCACATCTCTTGATATTTTAATTTTGATATTCAAATAATGACGCATTTAATTAGATGACTACAATTAAGTTTTTCGATCCAATAATAAAAATTAAATCTAAAGGTGTGAGAAA
This sequence comes from Zantedeschia hybrid cultivar, assembly GCA_030544215.1. Taxonomy (NCBI): domain Eukaryota; kingdom Viridiplantae; phylum Streptophyta; class Magnoliopsida; order Alismatales; family Araceae; genus Zantedeschia; species Zantedeschia hybrid cultivar. Next base: position 52,153,500 of record JARZZO010000013.1, on the reverse strand, counting down.
CAACTTAGATGAGGGTATTTAAATTCTTTAAAAAATTTGATGTTTTTTATTTCTTTGAAAATCGGGATGGAGGATTTTAAGATGGGATGAAATATATAAATAGAGAGAGACACACACACTTACAAAAACTTCTAAAAATTAGAACTTCATATTAGGTGGGACACACACATTCATGCACCCTGCCTAGTAGGCTGCAAATCGATACCCGAGTTTCGATTATTCACCGTGTTTCCATTTTTGTTAATAGATCTTGAAACCCATAAGACCATCTATTAAATTTAGGAGTTGGAAACGGAAACAGTTGTTTCCTCATTCGCCAACTTATTTTCATTTCTAAATTATTATGTATCTTATATATATTATTTTATGAGATAAAAATTGAACACATTGCATGTATCTCTCTCATCTCTAACCGGAGAATACATCTTGACAATTTGACAAAAGTAAGTTGATAGTAAGAAGTAGGTAACTTTCTTAAAATTTAATGTGATTTTATGGTGCATGATTTGTGTAAACTGTTAAGAATCGCCATGAACGCAGCGGAAATAAAATGATTCCTTTTGTATCGGTTGCTGGGGTTGTAAAACGGACATTAAAATAACGCGGGAAGAACAGTTCTTCACCTTTGCGGAGTTTCGAATCTCCCGTAGATGATGCCGACTCGGTAATCGCGCACGCGCACGATCTCTAGAGGTATCCACACGAGTTCCCGCAGCAGACGCGATTTCCTCCTCGACTTGAGTGCGCGGAGAGAGACAGATCCACTCCGAGAAGAAGAGAGAGAGAGGAGAGAGAGAATCTGGGGAGTAAAATTCGTCCAACTAACTTTTTACCACTCCCCCTTGACCCTCCTTATATAGAAATAAGGATAAGCACAACAATTAATCCTCATGATTATCCAAGAGTTTGGCCTTGGATAATTCTCCATTAAATCTTCATGTTTATCCTGCAGCTTTTCACAAAAACCCAGATAAGCATGAAATTTAACATCTCTCACCGTCTGACGAGAACTCTTATGTGTGTGACCCTCTAGGCCCATATATCAGTCCGGTTGCAGGCCCATTAAACTTAGAACTGTTTCTTGAGTTTAATATTTATTAATTAACATTTAAACATCACATGTTAAATGATTAATTTAATAAACAAGTAAATTATCATCCGATGATTAATTCACTTGGCCTTCTGATCATGAACAGTACCAAACACTACCTCATGATCCCAGAAGATATAAGGGATACTGTTCCCTTCAATTGAACCTTTCCGTCTGCAGATACTGCACAGATATAATCATTCACTCATGCAATGTCCCGATAACGCAAGGGTATGGTTTTATAGTCAAACCCTCTATCGCATTATCCAGATGGATTCCAGTACACAGTTAATATCTAGAAAGACATCTCTTTCATTTGACCCTGGCCAGGGATTTCTGTGTACACATCCATGGGACATTCTCTCTCCAGTCTTATACCAAGAGTGAGTGATCCCTTGTTGTTCACTCAATTACCTTCGCAAGCTTTCCACTGTATCTGAAAGACCGATTATGGTGGACTTAATGGTTAAAGCCCACGAGTCAGAGAATCAAGACACAATGGTCCACAAACAAGGTATCATTGGTGACTCAGGTCAAAGGACCAACTGTGCTACTGCAACAATTGAATTCCCTGGTTGACTAATAGGTATAATTACCATCCAGGAATTCTTATTTGGGTCTGTTCAGTGAACTCATTCTCTAATGAGCACCCACTTGTTTGTCTTAGTGTCACCACACGAGTAAATGTGAGATCATTCACCATCATCATATGAGCAGACATAACTTGTGTCGATCTTATCGGATATTTAATGTCCATCTCAAATATCCTATGATCGAGAACTATTTAAGACAATTGCCTTAGGATATTGATCTCACTATCATGATCTCATTATGATTCAATATCCCATACATTTGTCTATGGACCTTCATTACGATAGTCGTTTGCGAGAACTATTAAATGAAGAAATAATTGCCTTTATTAATAATCTGAACTAGAATGTACAATGATTGGCTTTGAGGCCACCCAATTCTAACATAAACTCACATGTAAATTTAGATTAATAGATAAAGTAGATTCAAAACTTGAAGTTTATAGATCACAAGAATTGCATAAATAAAAATCTTGTACGTTTGAAATCATCATTATTAGAAGAAAGTTTATAATAAATAAATAATAATAATGATTTAAAATAACTTCTTGATACAGTGATACAATAACGGAAACTTCCGTCTACTTTAATTTCGTTTTCAATTTAAAAATAACAATAGATGTTGAAACGGAAATACTCATTTTCATTTCCATTTTCGTCTCTAACAAATCTTATAAAAAACAAAATATATTATTTTCATTTCTATCTACGACTCGACCCTACCGCCCAGCATGTTCCCATGGTTTCGAATCAAGTGATGGCTGAGCCGGCGACCATAGTAATTGATGGATTTAATTAGCATCCGTGGCTTTGAATCACTAGAACCCCAAAGAAAATCTGTATTGCTCGTCTGTCATACGTTAATCCATGTTGACTGTGTGCATTCGATCGGTACCTTAACTGACTGTTCAACATGGTAAAGACATCTCTATTTGGAACCATAAGTGGATCCCTGATCTCCCCATGACTCCTATTCCTATTAGGCAATCGCCTCTACCTCTCAAAGTTGCTGAGCTGATTAGTCTGGCTCCTAAGATGATCGTCTATTAGGCTGTCTGTTTGATCAGGTCTCTATTAGTGCCATCAAAAGGATCCACTTACCCATCATCCCCCAAGTGAATGACAGTCTTGTTTGGACCCCCACTTCTCATGGTCAGTTGACTATTAAATCTGCATATCGCTCCCTTCAGGATCAGAGCTTTGCTAGCACCTCTTACAGTCAGGATATTTGGAACCATCTTTGGGCTCAGAAGTTTAATCTTCTCATGCCACCGAAGATCTGCATTTTCTCTGGAAATCCCTTAACAACAGTATTCCTACTAATGATCGGCTGGCCAAAATCCTCAACTGGGTTGACAATGTCTGTCACAATTGCCCCCCTCAGATTGAGAACATTGAACACATTCTATTTCATTGTAATATTGCTAAAGCAGTTTGGTTTGCATCGCCCTTCAGCTTGAGGTCTGAATCAATTTCCAGCCCCCTTGCCACGGTTCTTCTAGAATGGCTGAAAGGTTATACACTGCCGATATTGGAGGACTGTTATTTGTTGGCCCTCAGATTCTCTATTATTTGGCACATTTGGAAATCCAGATGTTCTCGAGTAATTGACGGTGTGTCATCACCTCCTCTAATTATCTTAGAAGCCGCTGTAGACACCGATTTTGGACCAGCCTTTTGGTCATAAATCCTCACCACCATCAGCTCATCATCATAAATCCCCTCATTTCAACCATCTAAGCCCACTACTAGCTAGGCCCATTAACTAAATCCCGACACCTTTTTTACCTTTTCGTAGAAGGCCAACCCCTTGCCTTCCACCGCCTTCGAAGGCCACCCTCCCGCCTTCTACCCCCTTCGAAGGCCAACCACCTTGCCGTCCACCTTTTGGCCACCTTTTTTACCTTTTCATAGAATGCCAACCCCTTGCCTTCCACCGCCTTCGAAGGCCACCCCCCGCCTTCTACCCCCTTCGAAGGCCAACCACCTTGCCGTCCACCTTTTGGCCACCTTTTTTTCACCTTTTCGTAGAAGGCCAACCCCTTGCCTTCCACCGCCTTCGAAGGCCACCCCCCGCCTTCTACCCCCTTCGAAGGCCAACCACCTTGCCGTCAACCTTTTTTGCCACCTTTTTCACTTTTTACCACTTTTCGTGGAAGGCCAGCCCCTTGCCTTCCACCTCCTTCGAAGGCCACCCCTTGCCTTCCGCTTCCTTCGAAGGCCACCCCTCGCCTTCCACTCCCTTCGAAGGCCAGCCGGGTCGCCTTCCACCGCAAGAGTGGAAGGCATGTCACCTGGCCGTCCACTCCTTAACCACCTTTTTGACCCCGTCTTCCCCACGATCTCCTCTACTCTCCGCCCTCGTCTCCCATTACTTCGATCACTCCCCACTCCGTCGACTGCCGCGGCCACTACCAACCCTTGACCACTCCCCATTGGTTGAAGGGGGATTTACGGGGATTTAGACCCCTGTTTTCTCCCCCTTTTTTTCCTTCGCCTATTTAAACCCTCCACATCCTCTCGAGCGGGGGTGAAGGAGACAACAGGAAGGATTCGGGGGGTTGAGAAGGAGGAGGGATTTTTGGTTAAGAGGGATTTTGGAGAGGCAGAGAGGGACTTTCTGGTGAGAAGCTCGAGGAAACCCCGAGGAGGAAGGCTCAGGCTACATCTGGAAACGGGCTTGCCTTTCTAACTTCTCCCTTTTATTTTTTTACTCATTCTATTACATTAGTAATATCATTCATTCTCCACACACGCAACTCCTCTTCACTTGCATGCATGTACACATAGGATGACTTAGCGATCCGTACCCCCACAGAGGTTTTAAAAAAAAAACGGGAGGTGGGTGGCCATAACATATGGTCACCTTCCCTCCCCACCACCCACCCGGTGCGTTTCCCACTGATTTTAGTTAGTTTTTACACCTTTATGAATAGATTTTGCACTCTACAGCTCTAATCGGGTTCGTCTTTGCTTGGTTTTTTCCTTTTCAGGGATCCTTACCACCTACACGCGTACAGAATTTCGGGCTCTCTTCCTTTGGCCGGCCGGAGGAAGAGAAGGAGGAACCGACGTCTCCCGCTCCCACAAAACGCGATCATCTTCTACATTCCTGCGGAGCACAGGAACCGAAAGGTAATGCTCCTGGCGATCACACTCTCATTTCTAACCCCTCCTCTTTGAATCGCCACAGTGCTAAGACGTACGGAGAAACCCCAACGCCGAGGCCCCGAGGGGCGCTGCACAGCCGCGGAGGGGGACGTTCCGGGCGCCTACAGCCCTCTGGCGATCACGATGGGACCGCAGCAGCCCGCTGCACGCGTCACGTTCAAAGGAAAAGAAGGTGAGGATCCTGAACTCCATAGTCTCTAGACGGCGGGACCCCAGCCGTCGAGCCCCTTGGACGGCTATCCCTCGGCCGTCTAACGATCTGGACGGCTACCAGTTGGCCGTCGGCATCGCCTGAGGACGGCCAACAGCTGGCCGTCCGACCCTGTAGACGACCATCCCCTCGCCGTCCATGCACCCTTGAGCGGCCACCTCCTGGCCGTCCAGACACTTTGACGGCGGATCCCTGGCCGTCTACCTACCTTTAGACGGCCATCGCTTAGCCGTCAGGACCATTGGACGGCCATAGCCTGGCCGTCGACATCCCTTTGGGCGGCCAGAACATAGCCGCCCGACCCCTGGGGCGGCCAGCCCCTGGCCGTCGACCCACGTGAGTTCTGTCCTAAATGCTTGCTGCTGCTGTCCGTGCATGATGTGCTGTTACCTGTTCTGCTTAGCTGATTCTCTGCTTGCTACTGCTGTTCATGCATGATGTGTTGTTACCTATTCTGATCTGCCGTTTGTTAACTGTCTGGGTTTTTTTTGGGTGTTCTCCGAGGGGGTTTTAAAGAAGAGCCGGCATCACATCTTTTAGTCACCTCTCCCGCAGGATCTGACTCTCCACCTGAGGATTCCCACTCGGGTGCGACTAGTCTTATTCTGTTGGGAACCTCCGTCAGTCTCCGCGAGCCAGGGATTCCCACTTGGCCGCCGAGCAGGTTGTACCTGAAACCACCCTGTAAGAACCTTGGGGTTTGTGTGAGAGATCAGTGAACTATCCCAAGTTTGAAGACGCCTAATTGAATCCCAGTGCAACAAGTTTTGGAAAAGTGAAGGGTCGTTAAGGGTTAAATTTGTTTTGCTAGAACATTGGCAAACATTTCAAGTGAAACCTAAAATCAGCTAGGGTCTGTACTTCATAATGAACCGAATGTATGTCAATGCTGTATATGATGACATGGACCAGTTCGGTAGCAATATTGTTCACAATCCTCTGTTTGAGATTGAAGAAGATCCACAACATACCTTTATAGGGATGCTCCAAACGCCCAGAGAAGGTCCTCAGAGAAAAGACTCCGATGAATCTTCCACCTCCCAAGGAGAGGATGAGCCAGTGATCTCCAGTAGAACATTCCAAAACCCTGGAGAAGATCCGGAACTCATCGCCGTCCTATCACGCTATACTCCGGATCAACTCATCCAGTTGGTTTCTCGTGGCAAAATTCAGGATGCCACTCCTCGAAAAACCCAATTCCAAGGATCTTCTAGCAGACCCCAGCCGGGTCAAACCATGCCCACTCATACGATCCCTTTTAACCCCATCAATCAGGTTACACCTCCCAAGCAGGAGGAGTTTGTTTATAAGAATGAGGTCGAGAATTGTGTACGGCGACTCATGGCCGAGAATCTCAACCTCAGGCAGCCATATTCTCTCTCGAACTATTGCAAGCTACCCCCAGCTTATTTCCCACAAGGGTTTAAGGTACCCAAGTACCGAAAGTACGATGGTACCACGGACCCCCATCATCATTTGTCTGGGTTTCTCATGGATTCCCATCAGTGGCTCTTCGATAGAGTCCTTCTGGTCCACCTTTTCCAAAAGTCCCTCGAGGGAGAAGCCTTGAGGTGGTTCTCTTCTTTGCCAGCTACTGACCTGATCAACTTTGACATGGTCTCTGAGAGGTTCATTACCCACTTCAACCATATGGCAGCCTTACCCCCCACCTTGTTCGATCTAGTAATGGAGAAAATGAGGTCTGATGAAGACTTCACTCATTTCGCTAACAGGTGGAGGGCCATGGCTTCTAGAGCAGAGGTCGTTATTCCTGATGCACAAACAGTCACCATGCTTGTTAATAACGCTACTCCCCAGCTTCGAGCCATCCTTATGCTCAGTGAACTTCAGACGTTCGCACAGCTATACAATAGAGCTAGGGTAGTCCAGTCCCAAATTCGAGACTCCACTCTGCCTTCATTCTTTGAGAACAGAAGCAGGAATAAGAAAACCACATCAGCTCCTACCACAGAAGGAGTCACTATCAATGAACAAGTCAGCATGCTAGCACCACCGACCAGGGTTACCAATTCTCATTCTAAGTCTGATACTCAGCCCAGCCAGAAGCAATACTCAGCCGTCCCTCCCCCGACTAACTACAGTCGTCCTATGGCTAAGCGAGCCTCATATCCACCTCTGCCAGAATCACTGGCAGATATCTTTTATGCTTTGATGGCCTGCAATGCCATTCAACTTCCGCCTCCAAAGGAAGGTGTCCCGCGCAATACGGTATTGCCCTTACCATAGGATCACGGGACACACCATATATAATTGCTTCACCTTCAGGGACTAGGTGTATGACTTGAATGATGAAGGGAGGATAAATTGGGAAGACATGAGAAAAGCCATTGAGGCTCTAAAGGCTAAGAAAGAACTGGGGATCGTGAAGGACCCATTGCCCTCTCATCAGGTAGGTCCAGACCCCTCCGGCTCTCAAGGGAAGGTCAACACACTGATCAATGACTTGGAGCCCGTGACAGTTCGCAGGGAGCAGTACTGGGAGTACGAAGGGTCCGGGATAAAGCACCAAGACCCCACTTGGTCGTGTGAAACTAAAGGGGCTACCCCAGAAGTCTCCACGTTTTCTCCAAATGAGCCTTTAGTCCTAATCCGACCCAAAGAGCGATCGGCAACCCTCAAGCCGGTCTCCCTCGTTCAGATCCCTCCAGTCACAGCCGAAAGACCCACCTTATCTGTCTTTTGCCCAAACAAGAACCTGGATTCGATGATCAGCTTCAATCCCATTAGGTCACCGTTGGAAACAGACCCAATCACAGTAGGGGTAACGCTCAGGAATCGCATCATTCTCCCGAGCCAGCCCCTAGACTCTCAAGAAAGCTCTTTCCATGCCAAAGGGAACACCCAGTCTGAGTATGACATACTCCAGCATCTGGAAAAGACCCCCGCTAAAATCTCCATCCTTGAGCTTATCCGCAGGTCTCCCACACATAGGGAGACGTTGTTCAATTTCTTGCAACAGATCACGGTGAACGAAGATCTTCCTAGTGGCGGGGTCACTAATGCCATACTCTCAGTCACTCAGACTCCTATGATCTCTTTCCCCGAAAAGGATCTAGCTCCCCCTGAGTGCCGATCCCTCCCTTTGTGCTTAACCGCCATCCTTAACGGTCATCCAGTAGATTCTATTCTATTGGATACTGGTGCCTCCATCAACGTCTGTCCCCTTAAGACCCTCAAAAGGATAGGGATAGACCCAGAGAAGGTTGAATCAACCTCTATGATGGTCTCAGCTTATGACAATTCCCAGAGACCAGCAGACGGGAAGATCTTCCTCCAATTAGAAATCGGCCCGGTATCCATGACCTCGGAATTCTACATTCTGGACGTTAAGCCAATCTACAATGCCATCTTAGGGAGACCATGGATGGACCAAACCTTAGGAGTCCCATCTACCAACCACCAGTGCTATAAGTTCCCATACAACGGGAAAATTGTAAAGGTTAAAAGCACTCCCTACATCGAGTCATTGGACTCGGTAACAGCAGAGCAAATTCCATCCATGATAACTTCCAGGAAAGGCAAAGAGCCTGTCCTTTCATCAGTGAATTCCCATCTGAGGCCTAGGCCGAGTATAGGTTGGCAGCTCATGAGTAAGATGGGATATAGCTCAGGCTCTGGGTTAGGGAAAGAAGAACAAGGGATCCGTCATCCCATCTCAGAGAACCCTGTCATTGGGGGGTGTGGCCTGGGATATAAGTTTGCTGAACCATCAAAAGAAGCAAAGGGATGGTCCCTCATGAATCATTTTGTAAGAAAGAGGCAGGAATTACCCAAGATAGAAGAAGAGGTGCGAGAGTGTTATGAAGATGATCAAGAGGAGGACTTTGGCATATCCTCCTTGTTCCGTGAGTCAGCCAGACCAACGGTAGGGCTTTTCTTAGCCAAGGATGAACCAGCCCCAGCTACGTTCATCCCTTTCTTGTTCCACCCACCTACCGTTCCAATGCTCTCAGCTCCGACCAACACTAGCTCTTCTGAGTGTTCCATGCTACACGCGTTCGGTCACGAAAAAAAAAAAAAGAGTTCAATTCCCATCCCGCTGGAGGGGAAGTCATTTTCGAGGAGCCCGTTTGGTGGGGGAGCCCTGCCGTCATGGAATCTCTGTCCCAAGGGTCTACTCTTGCCCCATCTAGGACAGAGTTGACCCCTTCCCCAAACCATGTACATAATAGTTTAGGAATTAGGTTAGCCTCCTCCATGTCTAGGAATTGTAGGACTAGGCAAGTTCCTTTGTTCTTAGTTCAGGAGTTAGCTAATAGGTGCAAAGATTTGAGAAAATTGGATAAATATCTTCAGACTGGGGTCATCTCCGAACCACTGGAGGTAGCGGAAGAAGAGTCTTGCAGTGATGGTTTAGGTGTATTTGAGCTTAGTGAAGAGGAAGAGGTAGATGACTTGGTCGAACCACTTGTGAGTGGGGCGAGACGGTTTGATGAACCTTCATCAGCTATCGACGAACCCACTAAAGAAGTCAACCTCGGAACAAAGGAGGATCCGAAGATAGTGCTAATTAGTGCCCGCTTGAGTCCAGAAGAAGAAGGGTCCATAATAGCCGTGCTCCAAAAGCACCGTGATGGGTTTGCTTGGTCATACGAGGACATGCCTGGATTAAGCACAGAACTGGTAGAACACCGGCTAATCCTCAAACCCGACACCAAACCCGTGAAACAAAAGTTGAGACGGCTACAACCGGAATTAGCACTTAAAGTGAAAGAAGAGGTTGACAAACTACACAAGGCCAAGTTCATCCGGGTAGTGCTCTACCCTAAGTGGATAGCTAACATCGTCCCGGTGGCAAAAAAGGACGGAAAGGTTAGAATTTGCATAGACTTTCTCAACCTCAATCAAGCCTGCCCAAAGGATGATTTCCCACTACCTCATATAGATTTGCTGGTTGATAACACGGCTGGATTTGAGGTGTTATCTTTCATGGATGGTTTTTCAGGATATAACCAGATCAGACTAGCTGAGGAAGATCAGGAGAAAACATCCTTCATAACTCCATGGGGAACCTATTGCTACATGGTCATGCCATTTGGACTTAAGAATGCTGGAGCCACCTACCAAAGGGCTATGATGGCAATCTTTCATGACATGATTCACATTGATATGGAGGTCTATGTAGATGATATCTTGGTCAAATCCAAAACCAGGAAGGAGCACGCTCAAATCCTTAGGGCTGTAATGCAGAGATCAAAGGAGCATCAACTAAAAATGAACCCGAAGAAGTGCGTATTTGGTGTTTCTTCTGGAAAACTGCTAGGATTCATGGTGAGTAAAAGAGGGATCGAGGTTGATCCATACAAAGTGAAGGCAATAATGGAAATACCCCCACCTAAGAATGTCAGGGATGTAAAGGGTCTCATCGGCCGTTTGCAATTCATCAGACGGTTCATATCTCAACACTCTGTGAGATGCAAACCCTTTTACGACTTATTAAAAGGAGGGGCAAAGTTCATTTGGAGTGATAAGTGTCAAAAGGCCTTCGATGAATTAAAGAGTTACCTCCTCAACCCTCCAGTCCTTATGGCTCCTATCCCGGGGCGGCCTCTACTGCTATATGTCTCCACCACTGAAGAATCGGCTGGTGCAGTATTGGCCCAATTAGACGACGAGAAGAAGGAAAGAGCAGTGTACTATCTGTCCAAGCTTTTCAATGATGCCGAAAAGCGATACACTGCCATGGAAAGGACATGCGCGGCCGTCGTCTGGGTAGTGCAGAAATTGAAGCACTACTTCCTCGCCCATGAGGTCAAACTACTAGCAAGAATGGACCCAATCAAATACCTGCTAGAGCGGCCAGTTGTAACAGATAGGCTGGTGCGATGGCAGACCTTCTTGAATCAATTCGACATCACTTATGTAAATCAGAAGGCTGTGAAGGGGCAAGCAATTGCCGAGCACCTAGCTCATCACCCTTTGCCCACATTTTCACCTGTCAACGAAGAATTCCCGGATGAGCAGTTGGGCTTAATAGTGGATGACGCTCCATCCTGGGTCCTTCATTTTGACGGGGCACTTAATTCCCAAGGCAGTGGGATAGGAGTGGTCCTCGTCTCTCCAGAAGGGGTAAGTATTCCGCATGCTTGCCAACTCTCCTTCTCAGTAACCAATAATGTTGCTGAATATGAGGCTCTCCTAGCTGGCCTAAAATTGGCGCTGGTTCTTAATGTCTTAGAATTGAGGATAATTGGAGACTCTCAACTAATCCTCCGCCAAACCGTGGGCAAATACCAAACCCGGGATTCAAAACTGAAGCCATATCAGGAGTTGGTGAAGTCACTTACTAGGCGTTTCAGAAAGATCACCTATGTACATGTGCCTAGGTCCCAGAACATCCTAGCAGATGCCCTGGCCTCTCTATCTTCAGCTTTAGAGATTCCTGTCACCAAAGGCACAGCCACAATCACCCTGCACAAGCAAGATTTGCCGTCCTTCCGGGACCCTTGGTTCCAGCAGTTCCTCTGTCCATCCGAGCATATCTCCGCTATCACGGATGAACTCGCCCCTGATTGGGATGATGGAAATCCGTGGTATTTTGATATCATGAACTATCTCCGCGATGGGTCATTCCCGTCTTATGCTACATCCTCTGACCGTAAGGCTATCCGCCGTACATCTCAGCAATACCTTATCTTAGGCGGCCGCCTTTTCAGGAGATCCTTTAGCGGAGTACTTCTTCGGTGTCTAGACGATACCGAAATTCATCATGTCATAGAGGCAGCCCATGCCAGTGATTGTGGCGGTCATGTCCATGGTCGTGCCTTAGCCCAGAAACTCCTCATGTCCTATTATTGGCCTTCAATGGAGGCCGACTGTTCCATATTCGTTCAAAGGTGCCTGAGATGCCAGTTACACGCTAACAAGGTTCATGCACCTTCTTCATTTCTCAAATCCGTCATTTCCCCGTGACCCTTCGCCATGTGGGCATTCGACGTTATAGGACCTCTGGAGGATCGATCAGGTGAGACAAAAAGGAAATCATTTATCCTAACCGCCACTGAATATTTCACTAAATGGGCTGAAGCGGAAGCATTTGCAGAAATCAAAGCATCCACGGTGGTGAAGTGCATCAAGCGCAACATCCTCGCCAGGTTCGGGACACCGCGCGACCTCATCACCGACAATGGACCCCAGTTTATCTCCCAAGAGCTCCAAGACATGTGCAGTAAGTATGGCATCAATTTGCATCATTCTTCACCTTACTACCCACAAGGAAATGGTCAGGCTGAAGCCACCAATAAAACCCTCATTCGAATCATTAAAAGAACTTGCAGATCACATAATTATTCAGACTGGCCTGATCGTCTAGAAGAAGCTCTTTGGGCATATCGTACTTCCGTCCGAACCCCTACCGGACAAACACCTTATTCACTCACGTTCGGAACGGATGCGGTACTTCCATATGAGATTCTCTTCCCTTCTCTAAGAGTGCAGTTGGATAGTGGAATTAGTGATGCCGAGCGTCGTAACGCCATGTTAACCCAACTGGAACTGTTAGACGAAAAAAGGATGATGGCGGCAAATCACGCCCAGGTGTACAGAAATAGGATTGCAAGATTCTATGCAAAAAAGGTTCTTGAAAGAAAGTTTCGAATTGGGGAAATAGTTCTTAAAAGAAAAATGATCAAAATTCCTAGTCCCAGGAGCAAATTGCAAGAAAATTGGGAAGGTCCATTTGTAATCAAGGAGGCATACTCAGGTAACGCTTACTGCTTAATCAATGAGAGAGGAGAGGAATTGCCCCACCCATGGAACGGGGTATATTTGAAGAAGTTTTATCCATGAAAAAAAAAAAAATCAAATATCCAAAAAGCCATCAAAAGGTTTGTAAATATGTACATACTTTAATGGAAATGACAAAAAAAAAAAAAAAAAAAAAAAAAAAAAAAAAAAAAAAAAAAAAAAAAAAAAATCAGAAAAGACACAAAATCCAACTGTCTGGTGACTGCCACGTAACCCCCTGTCTAGGTCTAGTTACATGATAGGTTGGGATGACATTGCGGTTTGGCTAAGATTTTGGTCTACCAGAACCTTGGACGTGTCTACTTTACTTTCATACGGATCCCTATGCTCATCATGAGATGCACACACCTGCACATTTTTCAAAAAGAACCTGTTTAAAATGAGTCACAAGTCTTTAGTATACTGTCACAATGCAACCTTTGCTCTTCGTCTCTCGACCGATCAGGACAGTTGACGCCCTTAAACGGTCGAGCTCAGCAAATTGCGGTTCCTCAAAAAAACCCGATAGATGTAACCCCTCAACAAAAAAGGGCCCATAAATGAAATGTAAAGGACCAGAGCACGTGAAGAGGGCAGTGTCCCCGCAGGCGGAATATCAAATAACCCCAATAAACGTCAAGAGCGGAAAAGAAATACAAAAAAAGAAAAGGGGTTCAAGCAATCATGAAAAAAGCCTGGTCGTGACCGTGCCTGGCCAAGAAATCCAATAAAGGCCTGAAAAGTCAAAATTGGGGCATCTAGGAGGTCAAAAGGAGTCCGTTTTGTCACAGCTTGTCCTTTTAACGGTTTGGTCAATCCTCCTTTGAGGTTTATCTCCACAATTTCTTCACTTTTCTCCCCCAAGGTTCAGCACGAGATAGCTATCTAAAGACTGAACATCATTTTAAAATGGTTCGTTTTCAAAAAATCGTCACATGCTCACATGATCACAGGAGTCTAAAATGGGTGAAGAGTAACGTCGATGTTTCTGGTGAACTAATTTCTTAACCATAATCTCGATGTGTACTCTCGAAAACTTCGGGCTTAGGTCAATGCATGCGCGTCACCAATCGGTGCGACGGCGTCTGATTCCGGGTCAGCGTCGCGCGGTTGACCGTTAGGGTTCTAAGGTGTTCCATCATATACCTTCTAGATTGTGAGGAAAGAGACCCGGGTCGGGCAAATCATTTACCTCGAAAACTTTTTGGGCAAACTTGGTGGTCGGAAGCAGCTGGGAGCCTAAGCATGGCATGACGATATTGTCATCAGTATGAGTCTTAACCGGTCAAGGTCAGTTTGAGGAGTCTAGAGGCCCAAATCAATCTAGATGCAAGCTTAGGATGCCTGGGAAGTTGAGTGTGCATTTCCCTTTTTATCATTTGACTAGGCTGACTTTGGGCAATCACCAGGTAGACGGAAACAAAAATATGCTCTGTTAATATCACCTTGCATTTGCATGACGCATTCATTTTTTTTTCCGTTTGTCTGGTTAATAGGACACGGCCCCTTGACCTTATGCGAAGGCTAAGGAAAAGGTAGTTGCTTTTTTAGGCAAGGGGCCGAAAACAGATACTACTAACAGTTTCCCCTAATGTTGTGCATGCAGGCATCACAGGTACGAACAGAAAGCGGAACAAAGAAATGCCCATGTAAATATAGAAATATGCGAGCATAACATCATACATCATCACAACACAGGGGCATACCCCTGCGCCCGCTCTCTCTCAATCCTTTCCCCTTTCCTCCACATTATCATCTCTCCTATCCCGAGAGGGGTGCCTCATCTGGCTCTCGGCATCCTCCTCACGAGCACGACGATGTCCGGAAGCTGGACGCATCGACCCTGATGAACCAGCAGGTCGCAAGGCCCTCCACGCATCCTCAGCTAGCAGGGAGTCGAGGTCTCTGAAGACGGAGCTCCCAGCAGGGGCCTGGCCGGTTGACGGGGCAGGAACAGGGGGACGAGCTCCTGGACTCTGAACGCTGGATCTCATAGCTCGTTCTCGCCCCTTCTTCATCACCCGGTCCCACAAGGTTCGGTACTTGAAATCAAGCTCCCGCACCTCTGTCCGCGACCTCGCCAGCTCCTCCTGCAGGCCAGCCATCTTACCCTCCCAGTACACGTCCGGGTGGGATCCCTCGCTCGCTCTGGCCCGAGCCGTCCGTTCCTCCAAAACCTGGTCCCTCAACTGCTGGTTGAGGTTCTCCAACTCCTGCGCCCTTGCCAAAGCGGCCTCCAATTCCTGGCGCTGTAAAAGAAGAAGAAACTTAGGGTCAGACATGTTCAATCATCATAACACAAAGGGCAGAACAAATCTTACCTGCTGTGCCAAATCAGCCTCCCGGGCCTCCGCCCGGCGGAGGGCATCCTGCAATCTCGTCTTACAATCAACTGGAGCAGCTGGCCCTTGGGTTGATGAGCCCGCACCTGGATCCCCTCGCAGCCCATGGCGGATTAGCGCCTCTCTCTGCGTCACAAAGTTTTTTTTGCAAAGATAAGGCGGGCAATATTACATCCTAATTCAGAAATCAGATTTCTTACCAATTCTCTAATCTGGGTAAACAGATCGCTCGTCTGCAGAACCAGAAGCTCATTCTGGCTCTTTAGGATCTGGATGGCCTCAGTCTCAGGCATCTGTTACAGGAAAATCACTAAAATTAGCCCATGGAGAATTCAAGTACGAGAAACTGAAGGGTTGAAGTAACGTACCCGCCGTGTATCCAGAAACATGCGGTTTGAGTACCGCCGGGAATAATCTCCCATGTACTTGAAGCTATTTCGCAGGGACTTGTCCTCCTGCAGGGCATCCCCGGTGCGGTGCCATATGGCGATCTCAGCCCGCCTCACCACTCGCCAATCCTGACCAATAGTAGAAGATCGGCGGCGACCTCGGTTCATATCAGGATGGTCTGGGTAAGCGAGTAGAGGCTGATGCCATCCCCATGTGCGGTACGCCATCCGGACGAAGAGGCCGTCACAAATATTCACGCACAGCAGGGGCACCTCCCGCCGGAACTGAGAAAGGCTCTGGGACACCCACGGCTGATCGGCCAGATCCTCCTCCGCGTATGGCATCCACACCACCTGGATGGAACAAAGAGTTAGACCTAATCATTTCGGATGCACATATGCTTCAAGTCACTCACCATATGAGGAGGGAATGTATCAAGCTGACCGCGGATGTCCTCCACACGGTACGTCACCGGGCGATAGTCCCGGATCACCTCCCACCGCGCCATCAAAGGGGTCAATCCCTCGCGGTCCGCGGATACATTCCCTCGGCCGATGGGAAAGCGGGTGTAACCCCAGATCTGCAAGAGACAACATAGTCAGTGCCAGTTAACATAAGTAAAGATGGAAAACCACAGCTAAGAGGATTACCTGGAGAAAAGGGGTGAACCCACCCAAGTTACCAGAGCCCTGGCGGTAGCCTACCAGGTGGGAGAAAAGATGGCCCAGTATGGCAGCTCCCCACGCCATCTTCTTCGCTGCCTGGAGGTCCTCCAGCAGCGGCAGATACTTCAGATTAACTCTATCTGAAGCTGTGGCAAATAGCAGCCTTCCAAAGATGAACAAGAGAAAGATCCGCAAGTTCTCGTCATCCGATCGGCCATCCAAGTCTAGGAGCGTCTCCACTCTCTCTGCGAAGGCCTCTAAGGTCTCGCTCGGCACCCGCCGCACCCGGCTCAACCCCACCGATCGGGCAAAGTGCCCAAGGGGTATGTGAGACAGCGCTCCCTGCATCCTGTAGTATCCCTCGCCTAGGAGTCGATCGGACAACTGCCTGTAATCCCTAAGCTCGGGACCCACCACTGGATCTCCAATGACCGGCAGGCCTGTCAAGAAGGAGACGTCCTCCAGCGTAGGCAACATGTGGCCCCAAGGCATGACGAAGGCCCTGCATCTGTCATCCCAGCGCTCCCTGAGAGCCACTAGGAAGGGCGCATCCACCATGAACGGTCGGACCCGGAACAGCGGCCCGAACCCGAAAGCATCCACCTGGAAGACAAGCCGATCAGGCAGGGCGTGGTACCAGGCCCAGACCAGCTCCCATGAAACACGGCCTCGGACCCTCTGAGTACCCTGAAAAATCCAAACATCAAAAAATAAGGGCATAAGCAATTGAGCCTCCACCTGGCCGGACGACGGGGCGGCCTGCCGCCCGCCTGGCCGGACGGCGGGGCGGCCTGCCGCCCAGCCTGGCAGACGGCGGGCCCGTCCACCGCCCGCCCGAGCGGACGGCGTGCCCGTCCGCCGTCCGCACGGGCGGACGGCGGACTGGCCCGCCGTCCGCCCGCGCGGGCGGACGGACGGCGGGCCCGTCCGCCGTCCGCGCGGACAGACGGCGGGCCCGTCCGCCGTCCGCGCGGACAGACGGCGGCCCCGTCGGCCGCCGTCCCCATGCTTCAAAAAAAAAGAAAATAAAAAAACTCACCTTCTTCTTCCGGGGCGCCTCCTCGTCGCCGCCGTCCTCTCCGTCACCTTCACCTTCTCCCTCCTCTTCCTCTCCATCGCCACCGCCTTCGTCTTCCTCATCTTCCTCTGTCGCCGCCGCCGCCGTTTCCTCTTCTCTTTCCTCTCCGGCGTCACCGCCACCACCGCTAGTACTGCTGGGGGCGTCCTCTTCGCCGCCGTAGGTGTCCTCGGCGTCGCCTCCGCGGACGACTTCGTCCCCGCCACCGCCGCCGCCTCCGGAACCCGCACCGTCGTCGCCGCCGGCCCTCCTCCCCCTAAGAGCACGGGGAAGCCATACCTTCGCCATGACCGAGAACTTGGAAGGTTGGAGGGTTGAAGTGTTGGAAGCGAAGCAGGAGAGCAAGGAGAGTGGTGAGAGCAAGACAAGAGAGTTTAAACCCCGGCGTGGCCGGTACGGGCGGCCACGCGCTGGTCGTCCACCCGAGCGGACGGGCATGCGCTGGCCGCCCGCCAGCGCGTGGCCGGCGCGGGCGGCCACGCGCTGGCCGTCCGCTCTGGCGGACGGCCACGCGCTGGCCGCCTGCCGGCGCGTGGCCGGCACCGCCACGTGACGGACGACCAGCTTCCCGGCCGTCCGCCTTGGGGACGGCCAGAGTGCTGGCCGTCCGATTCCGTCCACCGCTGGCTCAGGCAGTGTTGGGACAGTCTCTTGGGCGAGAATTTCAAAAGAAATTGATATTATTCTTTGAAAAATTGAAAGGCTACATTATTCCAACGCTCTGCGCCCCATAAAAAAGGCGCAGACAGCAGGACGAATATTGGCCAAGTAGCCTACATATTTTGTGACTTCCTCTGAAGTCTCTACTACGTCAAGACGTGCTTTGGTGAACCTGGAATGACGCCGCCATGCACGTCGAAGCCGCTCCAGTGCTTGAGCCTCCCTCGCATATCCGCTGTGTCTCGACACGATCAACGTATCATGCAAAGCAGGGAGCGGTATTTGTCTGGGGATCCCGATCTGAAGATGACAACGATGTCCCTGATACACAACTAACTCATCAGGGCCAATCAGCCACAATTCACGGTCGCGAGAAACCCTTGTGGTGAACTCCGTATTCCGAAGGATCATTGGGACAAATATGAAGTTCTCCGCAGGCAGGAAGTTTAAGTAATCACGCCAGTCGTCCCGCGTCTTCAGATGAGCCGTGAGACACCTGACTTGATCCTCGGGGCCAAGGAGCGTGCATGCAGGATACCACGCACTGTGCCGAAAAATTCTCGAGCCAGAAGTTACACTTTCATCAAAATCGAAGGATACATGCATCTCCATCCATAGTTGCAAAGTGAACAGACTTCCTCTCGCAGATCGTCCCATGCTCATATGGCTGAGCCCCCCGTACAGGTGTGACAAGATCACCGGGGCAAGAGAATGGCCTCTCTGCAGTAAGTACAGCACGCTCACATATTCCTTTTCTAGCACCGAGCCTGTAGTGGGGAACCACAGGACTCCCCCAAGAACCAAGCACAAACCTCGCATCAGTCTTTCAGGTTCGACCACCTTGCGCTTAATTTCTCGGATCAGCCAGTATGCAAGGCGGTCAACGAGGATCCCTCGACTATTGGTCATACGGCATGCCTCCCGTTTATCCCGGACAATGTCAGCGAAGGTCTCTTCCCACGAAGGCAAGCCAGAAGGATCACCGGCGGCTAGACCCTCCCAACCATAGAAAGTCTCCACCTCCTCCAGCAAGACTGTTGCCTCGAACTCCCTAAAGACAAAGGTATGGGTCTCCGGATGCCATAACTCCAGCAGCGCACCCAATCCTTCCCAATGCCAGTGGATGGCAGTAAACCATTTGGCAAACACGATGGAGCGTGTCAGGTTCCATTGATGCATGAACACCCTCATGCTTAGTGTGATCACTTCCAATAGGGCCGCGAGCCATGCATACTTGCGGGTATGCCTAGCGTCAGGGAACTTTGGGAGGGGCTGCGAGGTAACCCAAAAAAAAAAAAATCAACAAAAAAAGAAGAGAAGAGACGAGGCAAGCAAATAAAGGTCCTAGCCTACCTGTCCGTGGGCCACCAGGTTGCTCAAGTGGCCATCCACATCAGACAGAACTCCAGGCCCTTTGGCAGCACAAGTAGGAGACGAGGCCATTCTTGAACAGGAAAAGTTGAAGTTCTGGAAGAGGACCCCGCGACAACAACCCCTTTATCATCTCGGGATAACCTCAACACTTTCCACACTCCACAAAAGACGGAGAGGCATCCACATCCCATTCCTTTCCCCTTTTTGTGGACCGCATGCACTTTGTCTTCCACCTTTTCGTGGAAGGCAAGCCCCTTGGCCTTCCATCACTTTGAAAGCAAAACCCATCCACGAGAAGACGAGAAGACAAGAGGCCTTTCCCCCCCTCTCTCCAAGGGGGTAACCTCACCCCACAATTAAAGAGACTACCATGATCCATGAATTAATGGCCCATCTCAGAATTCGAGTCGAAACCATATAGGATTGGCTTTCTACCGATAGAATAGCCATATCTTCCATATCGGCTTCGACTCGAAACAAAATATCTGCTTCTTATCTTCCTGCAATTTGAAATGTAATGTTGTGATTATTGAAAAATGTGGACGTCGCTGATGTGCGTTCTTGCAGCTGCAGGGAATCGGAGGCGAATAGGACCAAAGACACAGGAGGCTAATAACTTCGGGCATATAGACTCTGAGTTCCTCTTTAAACAAAACGATGAGGAGTCTATATTCCCCAAGTTATTCGATTGGCCAATAAATTCCCCCTGGTTGCATTAGGAATTGCATTAGGAATTTATCTTCTAAATTTCAACCCAGCATGCATTTACATAAGCATTCATCCTCACCCTAGGGGCAATGACCATAATTTCATCACTCTGCTTAACCCATCGCTGATCTGTAATTCTGGCAGTTGTACGTTTGTTAGCCTTTGATTTGCAAGACCCCTTTCCCCTTTTTTCAACACGTGTGCTTAAGATTCTCTCACTTGGCGATCCCATGATGCGCCAGGCCACCGCGCGCCCGTTGTGTCGAGAGTTCTCCAAGTTACACTCCTACACCTTTCATGCTCGAGATCCCCTTGGGCCAGATCGCTATATTCTGGTACGCCAAGGCCTCGCGGTCCCAGCACCCGAGGGTCCCACGGACTGTGATTCTCTAGTACTGAACTTTGTCCATTTTCATAAACCACTTGCAACTCACATAGCCAGCCTTCACACACTTGCCACATTTGCATGTCATCATTGGGGATAGCTCATCATTCTTCGGGCTGTCCAAAATCAGCTTCGATTTCCGGAACACCTATTTATCATTCCGTTCCACTTCACTGCAAAACAGGTGTCCCGGAGGGGCATTTGTAGACACCGATTTTGGACCAGCCTTTTGGTCATAAATCCTCACCACCATCAGCTCATCATCATAAATCCCCTCATTTCAACCATCTAAACCCACTACTAGCTAGGCCCATTAACTAAATCCCGACACCTTTTTTACCTTTTCGTAGAAGGCCAACCCCTTGCCTTCCACCGCCTTCGAAGGCCACCCCCCGCCTTCTACCCCCTTCGAAGGCCAACCACCTTGCCGTCCACCTTTTGGCCACCTTTTTTACCTTTTCATAGAAGGCCAACCCCTTGCCTTCCACCGCCTTCGAAGGCCACCCCCCGCCTTCTACCCCCTTCGAAGGCCAACCACCTTGCCGTCCACCTTTTGGCCACCTTTTTTTCACCTTTTCGTAGAAGGCCAACCCCTTGCCTTCCACCGCCTTCGAAGGCCACCCCCCGCCTTCTACCCCCTTCGAAGGCCAACCACCTTGCCGTCAACCTTTTTTGCCACCTTTTTCACTTTTTACCACTTTTCGTGGAAGGCCAGCCCCTTGCCTTCCACCTCCTTCGAAGGCCACCCCTTGCCTTCCGCTTCCTTCGAAGGCCACCCCTCGCCTTCCACTCCCTTCGAAGGCCAGTCGGGTCGCCTTCCCCCGCAAGGGTGGAAGGCATGTCACCTGGCCGTCCACTCCTTAACCACCTTTTTGACCCCGTCTTCCCCACGATCTCCTCTACTCTCCGCCCTCGTCTCCCATTACTCCGACCACTCCCCACTCCGTCGACTGCCGCGGCCACTACCAACCCTTGACCACTCCCCATTGGTTGAAGGGGGATTTACGGGGATTTAGACCCCTGTTTTCTCCCCCTTTTTTTCCTTCGCCTATTTAAACCCTCCACATCCTTTCGAGCGGGAGTGAAGGAGACAACAGGAAGGATTCGGGGGGTTGAGAAGGAGGAGGGATTTTTGGTTAAGAGGGATTTTGGAGAGGCAGAGAGGGACTTTCTGGTGAGAAGCTCGAGGAAACCCCGAGGAGGAAGGCTCAGGCTACATCTGGAAACGGGCTTGCCTTTCTAACTTCTCCCTTTTATTTTTTTACTCATTCTATTACATTAGTAATATCATTCATTCTCCACACACGCAACTCCTCTTCACTTGCATGCATGTACACATAGGATGACTTAGCGATCCGTACCCCCACAGAGGTTTTAAAAAAAAAACGGGAGGTGGGTGGCCATAACATATGGTCACCTTACCTCCCCACCACCCACCCGGTGCGTTTCCCACTGATTTTAGTTAGTTTTTATACCTTTATGAATAGATTTTGCACTCTACAGCTCTAATCGGGTTCGTCTTTGCTTGGTTTTTTCCTTTTCAGGGATCCTTACCACCTACACGCGTACAGAATTTCGGGCTCTCTTCCTTTGGTCGGCCGGAGGAAGAGAAGGAGGAACCGACGTCTCCCGCTCCCACAAAACGCGATCATCTTCTACATTCCTGCGGAGCACAGGAACCGAAAGGTAATGCTCCTGGCGATCACACTCTCATTTCTAACCCCTCCTCTTTGAATCGCCACAGTGCTAAGACGTACGGAGAAACCCCAACGCCGAGGCCCCGAGGGGCGCTGCACAGCCGCGGAGGGGGACGTTCTGGGCGCCTACAGCCGCGTGCAAAGATGCTCTATTTTGGAGTTCTTCCTTCGGTCAATCCTTCCGCTCGAAGAAGCCGAGAACTGATTTTGCTTGGACCCCGCCTCCCCCTGGCTATATCAAAATCAACGTGGATGGAGCTACTGGTTCAGACATCTCTGCTGGAGGCATTGTTACCCGAGATGAGCGTGGGGCCCTTCTACATTGTCAAACTTTTCTTACCGCAATTTCTTCCCCATAATGTTGTGAAGCCAGAACCATTCTACATGGTATCAAGGTGGCTATCTCCCACCACTGCCCAGTTCTTATCGAAAGTGATGCTGTAAATTTAGTCAATGCAATCAACGGCGTATCTGATCCGCCCTGGAAATGCTCTACAATCATACAGGATTGTATCTTCCTCCTTTCTCCGTGAGATAAGATTGCTATCTCCTACTCTCCCCGAGAGTGTAACCGTGTAGCCCACGATTTGGCCAAGATGGTTGTGAAGACTAAATCTGCGGCTACTTGGAACTATCCTCCCTTTTCGTCCTGCATCATTTCCTCGCTTCAAGATGATCTTCCTCTTTGTAATGTTGTTTCTTAATTTCTAATGAAA
The DNA here is from genome assembly GCA_030544215.1 of Zantedeschia hybrid cultivar. Taxonomy (NCBI): domain Eukaryota; kingdom Viridiplantae; phylum Streptophyta; class Magnoliopsida; order Alismatales; family Araceae; genus Zantedeschia; species Zantedeschia hybrid cultivar. The sequence continues at coordinate 52,130,677 of JARZZO010000013.1, read as the reverse complement.
TGCTTACTTTCAAAAACAAACGTCGACTACCGATCCTTGTGATATTGTAATCGTTAACAAGAATCCGTACTGTATGTATGCATTTGCCCTGTTCATAGGCGAAGGGTGTCAACCAGGCCTATAGTCAAGACTAAGCAATATTCCACTGAAAATATAATCAGTGTAAAATTTAAAGATTTGAAGGGGTGTTACAGTTAAATACGAAAGATTTATGACACATAAGTAATTGTTTTGGTCGTGCGGGGGGGTTTTGCGAGGGCAAGTTAATTCTTTTTCTCTCTAAAAATTAAGGTAAGCAAAGGAGGACTTGATGATTAACTACGTACCTATCTTAATTTGTCGACTATCTAAACATATAAATACACAAACATACCGATAACACATTACACACCGTGCATGTTGAAACGTGACATGCGGGAGTATTCGGCTCGGCGTACAGGAGAAGAGGCTGTTGGGTCTGATAACGAATAGGGTCCTCTTTCTTATGATTCATTATGGGGTTACAGCTAGCTCATGGTGACTCTACATGACGTTTCTAACTGGAGGAAGGGCTCGTTGGGTTCCCCACTCCATGTGCTAGCTACTAGAAGCAAGCTAGTGATGGGAAACATCTGGGCTCTCCATTTTTGTTGCTTTCCACTTTACATGTTTCTCTGCAACTCATCTATTAACATTAGAAATAACTAACAAGCACTGTGTGTGGCGTCACGTCCTGCAACAGGATTATAAGCATCGACAAGTGACGTTGGGGTCACATCTTGTGCATCTATCTCTATGCCAATGCCCTTACGTACAGTGCATGCAGATCGACCTGTGGGTGAATGAACATGTTTGTTGTGCTGCCTCTCATCTCTAAAATTATGTATTGATCCCAAAGCGAGCGCAGGTGATGTTTTCTTCGCGAACACCATTCACTCCATATATCTAATCTCATCCAATATCCCTGTTTTGATGTTACCTGCAGGGAGCTAAGTCCAAATGCTGATGCCATGCTATGGGCGCAATGTTGAAGCGAAAGTGGTCAACAAATTAATTTAAGCTGGCAAGCCTGTTCAGCAGGTGCACGCGCACACGCGGTAGGTATGATCAGGGTCTTTTGAACTTATATATCCCTTTCATGGATTATAATATGAAGGTGGAACAGAGACGGTGAAAGCGCCGCTCACTCACACAAGAAGAAGATGAAGAAAGAGGGTTCGTGTGATCAATTATTCCAGCCTTCTCTGACACGACTATGTCCTTCAAACTTAGCTCGTTCCTACATTAGTTAATCAAGAGTAGTCGACTCTTGACTAGTTTGAACACCCTTGATGCTCTTGCGTGTAAGCACGAAGGGCTTTATTTAGATCCATGGCTCATCTTCGTCCTCCTCATTCGTGTTTGTATTCGTATACGCATGTAGAAGCTCGTCGTGCCCATCAATTATTTGGAAGATTGTGGAACCCATGTCCCAAAATATATAAAAATCGATAGCCAAAAAAGGTTAAGCAATGCGGGCCTTAAATATTTTACATACGGATCTAGCTAATTATTGGTTAATTAATGATGACCTTGTTTCTTGAACCTCTTGGTTAATTATGGGTTCATGATCTCAGATTGCCCCGACCACTTGCACCAAAGTTGAACCCATAGTATATTTTCTAACATGACTCCAAATTACTTGATATCGAAATTCTGTCAAATTTTCTACTGAATGAACTCATACCAGCATTGCTTCAAGGTTGATGTGGATATATAGCAGCAAACGTTAATCTATTGTTTATTCAGCTAGTTAAGGACGTAATATTAATTTAAGACCGCAAGATACGACAGAAACAGGGTCGTTAGTGAAGGTATGCATGGACAGGTCAGCCACACCGCCCACATCATTTCATAGAATATATATACAAGAACAAGAAGAGGCTGGCACATGGTGCATGGTTGTTCTTTCATGGTTGAGAACAATATATACATCAGAGAATAAGGAGAATAAGTCATCTTACCCTAGATCTAAGAATTATTTATTCTTCTTATTCAGTCAGAACTATCAAACCGAAACACTCCTTATTCTAGTATATGTTATTCTGTCTGTAGGTCCTACGTAATAACTTATTCTCCAAACAAAGTGAGGCATAGATAGTCTCTTGGCCATGCTTCTTCCCCATGTCACACTAACTGAAGGGAAGAAAAAAAAAAAGAAACACCAAACACAGGTGCTCAGTAAAAGGTGGAATGAAAAGAAACGGTAACTTCAAGCAAATCCGTAAACACTGAAACATCCTTATTATTCATAGGATTGATTGGTTCTTCCTGGTTCATACAAATGCTCTTAACTTTATTTTGAGAGCAAAAGCATAACTATGGTAAAGAATTTGCTCTAATGCAGACCGTGATGAACAGTCCCGGAGGCCTGTTCAGTTGCTGAGAGGAAAAAAAAAGAGATAATATTTTAAAAGTATATGTAGGATAATATGTAAGCAAGTATGATATTTCTGAAATTTAACATACAGTGGTGGTTAATATGAAATTATCCAAAAAGGAAGAAAGAATGTTGATGGCCAATGTTGGCGTCTGTCCTAATCACCAGCTTAAATAACATGAGGCCACTGAAAAGAAAGGCAGGACTTTGATAAGGTTGTTAGGCAGGGGGGAGAGAGAGAGAGAGGATTTCCATGTGAAGACTGAAGCGACATTTATGCCACCACCACAACATGACCTCATTCATATTGTCTAATCAGGTAGGCAGTGAGCTGAATTGGAAGGAGAAAGGGAAGGGAAGGGACCACAAACAAAACAGCAGCTTATATAAGGTGGACCAGCCCAACCATCAGAGTACGTGTGCTAATTAATGAGGAGTTAAGATCCTCTACTTCGTTGGAGGGATGTTTAGAAGATCAGTGAAGAGAGAGAGGAAGGCCAAAATTTTAAAATCACGAAGACGTGGGGAGATGAGTTTTGACAGTTTTAACCTTCCTCTCTTTCTTTTGCGAGGTCCGCTAATGAGAAGGAAACTCGTCAAAAGTGGATTTGAGGGATCTAAAATAGTGAACTTTCATTAATTCTTAGAAAACGTTAGCCAGGATATCTATATATAATTCTAATGCGCTTACTCTGGGCAGGGAGCACTAGCATACCTCCTTGTTCTGCCACCTTCCACGTACAGAGACGAAACCCTCTCTCTCTACTCTCTTTCTCGGTCTCCGAAACGCAGAGCTGCAATTTCCAGCTCCAGTGCCACCTCACCTTCTTGTCTGCAAGAGGAAGAGTAGAAGCAGAAGAACACGGGGCCGGGGGGCAGCCTCGAGATTCCGCAGCGGCAGGAGCTGGATGGGCCGGCGATGCCCTCCCCAAAAGTGACCGAGGGCAGACACAATTGCTCGCGAAACCCGCTCGTGCGGCTTCTCTCTCTCTCTCTCCCTGTCTCCCTGGGTGTGTGAGAGACTCGAATCTTCCCAAAAACCGTGTTTGTAAATGAGAAGGGATGCTCTGTCACGGCGACATCTCTGCAGAACGCCTTGTAAATGGAGTGGAGGAGAGTTAAAGAAGGACAAAGGGGTAAGGGAGAGAGAACAAATTAAGGAGAAGGGAGTAGAGAATGTTGGCCCTTCTCCTTGTTCTTCGCTCTTGTTAACCAGACAAAGCGCTCTCTCTTTCCATTGATCAACCGAACAAGGAAGGAGGAACAAGTGGGTAACTCTCAATCCTCCGGTTCCGGGTCTCTCTCGTTTGCTCCCCACCCTGATCCTGGGAAAAGCTCAGGCCTTTGGCCGTCTGTCCGGGGTTTCGGCAGCTGGGCCTACTTCCATGCGCCAGCTATCTCATGTGTGTCTACGGCCATTTTTCTCCCTTCATGTGAGCCGATCCAGGAGTATGTGTTGAGTAATGAACCCCTCCCTCCCTCTTCTTCCTTGTCTTTCTTCTTCTTCTTCTTCTTCTTCTTCTTCTTCTTCTTCTTCTGCCCCTTTTCAAAGTTTCCCGTCAAAGATCGGATTTTTATGGTGTTCTCTGGTGTCTTTCAAGTTCGTCCATCCCTGCAGCTGCCACCTTCGAAAGGGCACTTCCTTCCCATCTTTTGAGGTAGAAATAGTACTCACACACATACATACAGAGAGAGGGGAGACAGATTCCCAAGTGTTGGTGGTGGTAGGGATTCGCTGGATTCTCGTGTGGTCTGGGTGGTATCTTTTTAGTCGCACTGGACGGAGCATGTCTCCTCCTCCTCCTCATCCTCCTCATCCTCCATTTTGATCTTTTTGCAGGCCCAGGACGCTCCTAGTTTAATCTTTTGACCAAAACCCCACAGGGATTTCCCTTTCCCATCTTCCCCTCTTCTCTTTGAATCAACCCGAGGCCTCCACACTATTGCTGGGCTTTGCCATTTTCCCCATGTTCGGCGTCCTGGGCGGGAATGGGATGAAGTGCTTCATTCTCTCTCTCTCTCTCTCTCTCCTGCTGTGGGTGTGTGTATGGGTGTGTCGTGTGGGTGTGATTAGTAAATACTAGATATTGAGCAGAGCTTAACTTCTCCACAACGCCTTTTGTTTGTGGCAAATGCCGAGGCCTAATCCTAGCCCGGAAGGTCTCACCGGCGGCGGCTGCAAGATCCGCAAGCGCGGTTGCTCGTCCTCCTCTTCATCATCGTCGGTGCTGCGGAGCTACCGGCTTAAGAGGGCCATCTTGGTGGGGAGGCGGGGCGGCACCAGCACGCCCGTCCCCACATGGCGGATCAATGCGAGGTCGCCTTGTTCCTCGGCGGGGATGTCCAACTGCTCTCAACGCCCGCCGCCTCATGCCGCCAGCCGGAAGGCCAAGCAGGCGCCAGTCTCCGCCCGGAAGCTCGCCACCGCCCTGTGGGAATTGAACGAGATCCCCGCACCCCAGGTGGCTGGTAACGCCAAGAAGGAGAGAAGGTTGAAGAGCGCGGACAGGATGATCCCCAAGCCTACCATCCTCCACTCGGGTTCCCTTCCTTCCCATCTGTCTGATCCATCACATAGCCCTGTCTCCGAAGTGAGTAGAGGGTTTGCTTGCTCTTTGATTCACTTCACTTGATGGGAGAATGTTAGGCTGTTATGCTTTCAAGTTTGGTTCCTGCATATTCATATTTTGGCCATTGGCATGTTGTTCATCTGTGAATTTTACCTTTGTTTCTTTGTTGGATTGTTCATACGTAGGGGAGATGCTAAACTGTTTACTTCCTCCGCTTGTGTTTTTGATGTTGTAGACCACCGATCGATCCGGATCCGGAAGCCACAGGAGAAGAATGAGTGTCCTATCTCAAAAGCTCAGGCTTAATGACCGCAGTTACAGAGCTCCGGATTCCATCATCAATGGCAGTTCCATGGAGGTAACCGATTTTGTCACAAGCCCTCTCCTGTTTCACATTTAACATCATTTTGGACTCTGTGTGTTGGTTTTCCCTGTGTTTGTTGTTTGATCTTTCCCGTTGCTGATGAAGAACTTGGCACATGGGCAACATGAATTCCCACTGTAAAAGTAGTATACAGTTTAATTTCCCTGTTATGTAACTAGATTGTTCTTGAAAATTGTAGATTGAGACACATTCCCACGGTTTCACTCCCACTAGTTCTACCATGGGAGCCAGGAATCATCTCAAGGACCTAAGCAACAGCTTGACAGCATCTAAAGAACTTGTGAAAGTACTCAACCACATCTGGGGCCTTGAGGAACAGCGTTCATCTAGTGTCTCTCTTGTTTCAGCCCTTCACACTGAGTTGGAGCAGGCTTGTGTTCAGGTCGATCAACTTATCGAGGATCGACGATATGAGCAGAATGAAATCAAGTGCCTGAAGAGGAGGTTCATGGAAGAACAGTCAGCTTCGAAGAGAAAGGAGCAGGACAGAATGGCAGCTGCTATTGAATCTATCATGGAAGAGTTTGAATTGGAAAAGAAACTGCGGAGAAGGTCCGAGAGGCTCAGTCAGAAGCTCGAGGTGGAGTTAACTGAAACAAAGACCGCACTAGCCAATGCTATGAAAGAACTGGATAGTGAGAGGCGATCAAGAGAAGTTATCGAACAGGTGTGTGACGAGTTAGTAAGAGGTATTGGGGAGGACAAGGCACAGGTGGAGGAAATGCAGAGGGAATCTACCAAGGCTCTGGAAGAGCTTGAGAAAGAAAGAGAGATGCTGCAGCTTGCAGATATGTGGCGTGAAGAAAGAGTCCAGATGAAACTGTCAGAAGCCAAGTATCATTTCGAGGAGAAAAATGCAGCTGTTGACCAATTAAGGAATGAGCTCGAAGCATTTCTGGCCACTAAAAGGTTGAAAGAGGATAAACCTGTAACTGGGAAGCATGGGAAAGAGGAGGTTGGAGAAGAAAGGCAACTGGTCCAACCAGGCAAATCTTGCATAGGAACTGATACAATTGCAAATGGAATGAATGAGGATGGAGAGGTGGAACGTGCGGATGATGCTGGAGAAAAGGATGATGAAGCAGACTCTACCGACAGTGATCTGCATTCAATTGAACTGAACATGGATAATAAGAGCAAAGGCTACAGCTGGAGCTATGCTACTGGAGATGCCCAAGATCATAGGAAACGAGCGTCTGTTGATGGGAAACATAAAGAGAGAAGCTTAAGCAATGATAAAATGCCAAGAAGCAGCTTTTCTATTGACAGAGGCATACCGGAAGGCAATGAGTGGGGATTTGGCAATGGAAATTTCCAGCATTTGGGTGAAGTTGTGCATCAAGGCAGACTAGCAGAGAGCACATGTATCCTTAAGAAGCAAGCCAGGAAAGTGGATCCTGATGCTGAAAGATATAAATCAGTGAAAGGGCTTAGAGACCATCTCTTATCTGGTTCCAGATTTACTTCTGCAGGGGGGTTCACAAGTCCCAAGCAGCAATGGATGCGACCACAACCTTCCCCGGAGGACGGACACCAAGTTTGTGAAGGACTGAATGTTGCTGAGATGGTAAGAGCAATCCGAGAGGGTGGGTTGAATGGAAGGACCCTTGGAGCGAAGAGGTGATGGTTGCAATTCCATGGAAAAGCAGTTGCTAATTTCTCCATAGTAGAAAGAAAATAAACCCTGCAGATGTCCAAAACATACCCATCATCATTCTGTCATCTAGGCGCATTTGGTAAACTTGGACACTTTTATCGGTTAACAGATTTGCTCCTTGTGTGCTTTCATGTGGAGTTTTTGTTTGATTCCGAAGTATTTCTCGCCAGTGTGCCTTACTAGTGAATCTCTTCCGAATGTATACCTTAGGGCAATGTATACCTTGACATGTTGAACTTATCCATCAGTGATGAGCAGTGCATTGAGTACTGTCAGGTGGACTGCATGACAGGCTGGGACAAGTTCTTTTTTTGTATTTTCAAGCATCGTGTATACCAAAAGATGGCTATTTCTTGGGCCTCAAAAGGTAATCATGGTCTTCTTCCGAATATGTTTCACTTCCAGTGGAAGATGGGAAAAGCACATGCAAACCCCGCATTGTCAAGTTCTCAGCAACCCACAGTAATCTCAAACTCAATCCCCCTTATGCATCATTGTGTTGGAAGATACTAGAATTTATGAAGGGCTGTATATATAGCTTTCATATCTTGGCATGTTGGGACTGTAATACAATTTCCTTCTCTAGAACTTTTTTAAGCATACAATCTTCCTTGGATCAGTTTTCATCTAGTTAGTGCCAAGGGCATTCAGACCGTCGAGAGTTCCTTGAGTTCTGACGTCCTCCCTACCATGTATCAACTATAACGATTTGGGGCATACATGGATATATCCCTACTCTACCGTCGAGAGTTCCAGTTATTGCTACTTGCATGTGCCAACTTGTAATGAATCCACCGTCTTAAACGCCCCATTCATTCTGTCCTCGTTGCACTTGCTAAGCTTGCTTTCTCTGCTTGTAGAATATTCTCCCGTCTGATGCTTTCAGGTTCGTGATGAATAACCAAGTATCTCCTGTTTTCTTCTTCCTTTACCCTCTCTCTACATCCTATTGTTCCTGCAATGTCTGATTGGTTAGAGAGGCAGGCATGGCCAGAGCATCTGTGCAAATCTTTCACTAGGTCAAGTGGTTTAGTGAGCAGTCACACTTTTCTCCCACACTTTGCGGCGACAGGCAATACAATTCACAGATCTGTATGTACCAGTGAGGGAGATAATTTTCTGTGGTGAGCTGTGTGTTGAGTGCCCGGTATCATTGCGGTTTCTTTCTTCAACTGACGAGTGTTTGCATAGCAGACAGGGCGCACATATATATACAGTGTGTTGTGAAACCATCATGGATCGATCGCTATTTGTCTGGCCGGAGACAACTGATGATGGCCTGGCCTGGCCAGCCAAAAGATCTCATTCCCAGGATGCAGACACGCCCACTGTTCCCACCCATGCATGTAATAAGCAAACTTACCCCGGTGGGTGCATCCTTAACTGTGTTGGAAAACACATCTAGAGTGTAAGTATCCATGTTCTTTTTCATCTCCTGGCCCTCCTGATCATTTTTATTCAGCTTTTTATGGTTTCCAGTTATGTAGTGACCTTGTGTTGTATGCATCCGGTCCTTGTGCTAATAGAACTCGGCAGTTTTACATGGCATTCCACCTTCACTTATAAACGAAATCCCAAAGTTTCGAATTCATGATTTGTCGAGAGTGGCACACGTCATCATCCACAAGGGAACTTAGACATATATATAATTGATCTTATATATGCATGTATCGTTTCTATTTCGTTAATAATGGACGCTTAGTAGCAAATTATGTATTAAATGTACAACACAGTCCTAGTAGCGAAGAGAATCAGGTGCTTGCAAAATATGTGGGAACCAATTAGAAAAACAAGAGCACGGGAAAATTGAAGCATTGTGAATCTCTCTTCCTCTCAAACGTATTTTCTGCAGCAATGCCTTCTGCACTGTAGGTCCCATGCGATTCAGCCTGTCAGATCGTATAGGGGCATGATCCTTTTTTTTATTATTTTTTTAATCATCTGATCAAACATTAGATAGTGAGGATGGCTCTCTAAAGGTTACCTCCACCTCCCTAAGCATAAGAAAATTTAAAAAAAGAAAGATTACCCTTATGAGGCAGTTGTCCGTTTGAATCGATCGGATGGACCCTCACTGCAGCGAACATTACTCTATTTTGTGTACCTTTCAAGTTGGCGTTCATATATACAAGAATGAACAATGGCCAACAGCGGTGAAATTGAGGACCAGCCTAGCCTAAGCCTGGCTTTGGTTCCTGTTAGATTTGAGCCTGCCTTCTAGTTCGAGTGGAGCTCTGCCAAACCTTTTTGGCCCATATGATTACTAACGAGAGTAGTTTTATAGAGTTAACAAAGAAATATGAACTTGAAGAGGTCAAATATTATCAGTGTGGATTCCCTCAGTTCAGTGAAGGGAGGGGGGTACTTCCCCCCTTTCACACCACAGATGTCCCCTCCCCTGTCCTTCCCCCTTCACTGCACTGAGGGGATCTGCACTCAAAGATTATGGATCGGAACTCTCTCAGCCGGATGATGGGTACCCCGACCCAAAGATTATCGGTACGGATAAACCAGCATTCTACCCAGTTGTGAAGATATGCCAAGTACATAGCTTCGTTGGGAACCTGGATATTTATATAGTCTACCTGGATGTAGATAACCAAATTATCTTTGTAAGCCACTAAAATCCTAATGGGGTGTTTGGTTGTAGTATAATGCTAATTTTTTATATAAATATATGTTTTGACAACGAAAATGTGTTGAAAGAGGAGTTTGGCTAACGCCTTTAAAATATATCTTGACAAAGTTAGCCTTCACAAGCCGTAACAGAAAAAAAAAGAGAGAGAAAAAAAAAAAAAGAGGGTATACCCTCACCCTGTTTTTTTTTTTTATCCCAACGCGGACGACCAAGCCCCCTCCCCCCGCATCATCCCCTTCCCACAGCCCCAGCTCCACCTCCAACTCTGCTGCGCCCCTCCCAGCTTTGCTACCTGCATCTCTGTTGTGCCCCTCATCTCCATCGCCATTGCCATTACCATCACCATCTCTGCTGCACTCCGTCTCTCCATCCTCATCTCCCTCCTTCCTTCTCTCACTCTCTCGTGTTGCGGCCACTGCAGTGAAGGGAGTGGTGGAAATTTATTCCTGTAGTTGTTGGTGGCATAAAACGAGCAGATCGGCGCCAGAGTCTCCAGGTTTGAGTAGATCGTTGCTTGACGAAGGAGCATACTCAGAAGGTTTTCATCTTTTTCGGATCTTATTTCTTCTTTTTTTCTTGAGTAGATTCATAAGGGGTTGATATTAGTGCGTTTAGATCTGTTGTTTTATCTTTTTCTTTCAGATCGGTGCCATAGGAGAGTATATAGGTTCCATCTTCTCCTAGTTTGAGCAGATTCGGCCCAAAGGAGGGGGCACCCAGACAGTTCCCACCCTCCTCCTCTGGCATAGGTGTTCTTCCCCACAGGACCCTACGCTGTGGCAATAACTTCAAGTTCTACCTTGCATGCGCCCCGGTGCCTCCTACGCAAGCGGTGGGTGTCCTCACCTCCTGTATTTGTCTCTGCTTTCAAATTGTTCCTGAAGAACAAATCTTCGGTTTGTTGGAGGCACCTCTTGTATGCGCAAAGCTATTTTAGTTTGTTCTCACCAAAAAGCAAGAAACTTTTAAGGGTAGTGCTGCTAGGATTGACCAAGATTTCAACAAAAAGCAAGAAAATTTGAAGTGTGGAGCTGCTAGGATTGACAAAGATTTCACCAAAAAGGCAAGGAAAATTGAAGTGTGGTGCTGCTAGGATTGAAAAAGGCTTGTTCATCATATGTTTGAAATGTTGTTTCCTCAGTTCATAGCACTGCCAGGCCCTCATAGTTATCTTCCTGCTTCAAATGGACACGGGCCATGACATGTTTAATGATTACAGTCCTAATCGGATGCAATCCAAAAAAACCTGAAAAATCAAAAATAGTGATTCATGAACACTAAAAAGTATATTTTTTATTATTCATTGGAGTTCAATTTTTTATTTTTTAGATTTTTTTTATCGTCCGATTGGACATTACATTGTACGGACAGATAGGACACCTCAGTGCCCACCTTTTTTTTTTTTTGACCATAAATAAAACATGTATTACTGATTAAGAAGTATTAGTTACATCAGATATAACAGTAAATTTAATACAAGGTGGGATCATAGAGGAATCCCAAACTGCTTCCATGTTCGACATCAAAGTATATTTTGCACATGCGTGAGCAGTCTTGTTGCAAATTATAGGAGTGAAACTTAGGCGAATGTTATCAGTAGAGAGAATATGCTGAGCATTCTCAATGATGGTCTTCACCTTCCAAGGTGTATAGCTAATTCTGAGCGCAGCATTTATCAACACTTGAGCATCACCTTCCACAAAAACCATCCCATTAATCTGTCGGGCGATCTGAAGAGCATGAAGTAATGCCACAGCTTCCACCAGAACAGGGTCAGAGGTGTGCACAATTTTTGTAATGTAGGTGATAGGAGATCCAAGCCAATCTGTGACTATAAAACCCAATGCACCTCCAGAGTTTGAGGTAGCCCCATCAAAATTAATCTTATGAGCACCATGGCAAGGAGGGGACCAATTGGAAGTAGGGATTGTAGGTTTCAGAGACTAACATCCACCACGGCAGATCTAATCACAGAGGTAACAGGGACAGGAATTCCTTCTATAACCTTCTTGCATCTGGCTTTTCAGATTTGCCACATAATAGAGAAACAGATAGATATGAACTGCCTATCTTTATCATTTGAGGTAAAGGGGGGACTAGACCATGCAGAGATTCTATCAACCAGATCTAAATTATCCAAGGAAGTATGATAATTCAAAGGAGAAGCTTTTCAAACTGCTCTGGAGCCCACCTGAAACCATGTTAAGGCCATTTAGAGATGAACATTCACATTTTTATGGAATGTGATTGACGCTGCTCTCCAAAAAAATCCACATGTATCTTTATATATTTATTGCTTTACTTATTGGTTGACAAATTTGTATAGATGTCTCAAATCGGATCATCGTCTACGGGGCGCTTAAGTTGAGATTAAACACGTCTTATATTTTTTACTAACTTTTACAAAAATCGAAAGAGACGTAGAATGCAAAAGGCAAGAGCGATTAGAATATGAAAAAGATAGTCGATGGCTTTCAAGTTCAAATGAACAATGTTGACTTGGAAAACAACTTCGAGATAGTATAGGAACACAAATGTGGGAGGATTATACTAACCGGCATGGCCGTTAGTTTTTTTTTTTTTTTTTTTTTTGTATAATGAATTAGAAGACTTCATTGTTAATTGACGTGACAGTTAGTTCACTTTTAATTCTCGCTGTGATTATAACGAATTAGAAAATGTATGGTACTTTTTATTTTATTCATATTTGGTGTTACTTTTTATAATTATGAAAGAATATTTATATTTTTAATTATTTTAAAAATTATACTATCTAATTTAAAAACATTGCCAAACAGGTTGTCGCAACTTTTTAAAATTGTAACGTTTTTGCCAAACACGATAATTAGGTATGTTACATTTTTAAAAATTATCATAACTTTTGATGTCTTATAATTTGTTATCATGAAATCATATAAAAAATTATATTACAACCAAACACCCCATAAGAAACAATAAAAGAAAGACGCCTTTGCTCTATTCGGTAAAGAAATGATGCCTCTGATCCATTCAACTTTCAAACTCAACATCCGCTCTCCAAGGTAAGAAATAAGGTGTATGTCACCCAATTTTTTTATGTAAAAAGATGTGTATACTTATAACCAAATATTCAAGTCGGGGAAACCGCAAGCTACAAATATTGCAAATGCTTTCCTACAAAAGCTCACGATTAGAGCACGCTTCTGTATTTTTCACTTGAGGGTATATATATACAACTAGTATGCCCCATAATCTTGTGACTGGATTCAATAAAAATTTGGTTCAGTTTATTTTCGTATTAACTCATGATTTAATCATTAATTTGAGTCATTAAAAAAACAAAAATCGGTAAAAATCTGATCCGTCCCAAATCCCTAGTTTTTTAACGCCAATTGGAGCTCTGAATATCGCATCCTATATATGGACCTTTAGGTGATTTGTTTGATCACTAGTCTCCAAGATTCGTCTATCCATGGACTTCACCATGGCACTGAGTATTTATGGAACAGGCAGGTGTAGTAGATGGCCTCAGTGTTAAATTCTCTAAACTTTGTCATTGGTCCTCCACTAGAGGCATCTAATATATATATGATGAGATACCATGATTATTAGGTAATTAGGTTCCTGCTTTATGTTTTCTTGTTTGTTAGCATTCAGAATACGTAAAAGAATCGGTAGAACACAAACGCAGAGATGGCATGGTTTTCCTTTGTCTGAAGGAAATTTAAAAGGAAAAAAACGTTACATGTGTATCAATTCTTCATCTCAAAAGAGAAACAGATGGACTGCTCCATCCCAGAAAACATGCATCCCTATAGAACACAAACGCAGAGATGGCATGGTCTGCCTTTGTCTGAAGGAAATTAAAAATTAAGGAAAAACAAAGTTACATGTGTCTCAATTCTTCATCTCAAAAGCGAAACATATGGACTGCTCCATATATCCGAGAAAACATGCATTTCTACTTGGGGCAGAACAAACATAAAATGATCTTCAGTACTGCACCAAAGGGTTAACAAGGAGAAATTTTCAGGTGAAACTCAGAAAAGAACCGACTTGAGAATTCAGATGATGCAGAGGCTGCTTGATCTGCTGCGCTGGTAATTAATCAGCATGATATATATTCACAATAGCCTTCTAAAACGGAACGCCAAGACATCTACTAAGTTTTTCTCATTATACCCAAGCGATATGTTTGTCTCCACAACACGTACCCACCAAGTCCAGATGAAGATGCCTCATGTGGACAAAGGCTTGGAGTCTCCCCACTAGATCTCGATGGTGAATGTGTCTTTTCTCATGCATGAGCTCTTCTTAAACGCTTCTCTCCAGCATCTCCTGGTACCTCTTGAAGGACTCCAGCTTCTGCATCTTCATCTGCCTGTGGAACCTCCTGATGAACACATCGGCCACATGGTCGATCTCATCCTCGAGGACAAACTCTCCCTGGTCCTCTCCCCGGGAGTTCTTCACCAGGTCAATGACTGACCCAGTGCCGTTATCACCAAGGCAGTCCTCCTCATCATCGAAGAGTGAGTGCCTGAGGTCAGGGTAGCCATCATCATCCTCCTCCTCTTCGGCGGCAGCCTCTTTGCTGCCCAAGTACTCCACCGCCTCATGAGCGGAGTCTACATCTGTAGTTGCCTCATTTGGCACAGCGGTGTATGGCACGAGCGCCTTTCCATTGTCACAGTCATCAGCTGCACCGCCTCCCTTCTCCTGCCCCATGAGTGCATGGATCTTGTGGGAGATGCTGCTCATAAGCACCTTCTTGTTGCGAAGCAGGCCGAAGATGATGAGCCGCGACCTGACCGCGCTTGTCTTGCTCTTCACCGCCGCTGACTTGGCCTTGACGATGGACACCAGAAGGGAGACCACCTGCTTCAGGAAGCCAGAGGCCTTGGTCTTCATTTTTGCAGCCCCAGTGTAGGTAGAGAGCAGCCACAGGGGGAGATCAGACTCAAAGTGGTAGGAAGAACCGGAAGAATAAGCAAAGGAGAGCCTTGGCATCAAAGTTGGTGACTAAGAAGATGCTCGCTAGCTAGTGATGCTTGTCTATGATATGAGATGGTGATCGAGGACACTGGATGTACTTGGAGTGTTTAGAGGAGTTCAGTGCTTCTGGTCTTTGAGATTTGGGAGAGAGATGCTTATTTTGGCATGCACACTTGCAAGAGGTGATTGATGGGTTTATATAGAGGTTGGTGCCTTGGTGGGGATGTATGCTTTTGCATGAAAGGTGTCTAGTGGGCAAGTGGGCTTATTTAGAGAATGGCTGGTGATTATGTATGTTGCCCCTCCCCTCCCCCCTTAGATTGTATGTATATATGTGCTTTTATCATGTGTGGCGTGGTGAGTTGGTAGCACGTGATTGGCCCAAGGGGGAAAGAGTGGACACTAAGGAAGCTAAGGAAAGTGGGGGCTAGCTTAAAATACACAAAAGCAACACGACACGGGAAGAATAAAGCGGTGGGGCTGTGGAGGACACTTGTCAAAATGTAATAGGACAGGAGTGTTTGGTCCGGAACAAAGGTTTTGCAGGAGGGGCTCTTCTCTCTCCTCCCCCCCCCCCCCCCCAACTCTTCCCTTCTCTGTCTCTGAGGTGCGTATGATTTTTACTGGATTCCTTGCGCGCGGGGCAGGTGGCCAAAAGCTAGCCAAGGGGCGGCGCCCGTGCCTTTTGAATTATTTGACTGTTTGGCAGAGTGGTAAAGGGAAGAACAGCTTGCCAGTTCTTCTCTTGTACGTGTGCAAGCAATCTATGCTGCATGCCGGCCCCTACCAAGTTCGTTCACAAGATAATATAGTATCATCAAACCTTCTAACACACAACTCAATTAATGTGACAGGTGATCCAACTTATGCGAAGTAAGCAACGTTTCGAATTAGATCTGAACTAGAATTCTGAGGTACTAGTATATAGGTGAATACACTAACTTAAGCCCCCAGGTTGATTGGCTGTATGTTTCTGGCCCATTATCAATTGTCCATTGTTCAAAATCTTTTTCCAACGATAAGATTGACTAAAAGAAAACGGTTTTATAACTCGTGCATTTGACTCCACATTTGACATTACACGCATAACACAAATAACACAAGTGAGAGTCACATATACGAATTACAAAATCAGTTTCCTTGACTAAATTGTCTATTGCACATGTTTTGCTTCAGAATGTCCTTATTTTCTTTTCTCATCGATCATGTATGTGGTGATCCGCTAGGCAGTAAATTAAGAAGTCGCTACTATGATTCTAGTCTGCCCCCCTGTAATACCATTTAACAAGCCATCTACTTCAATATTCTAAGAATGTACGTATTTGGTCTTTTCACATCTATTTCTTCCATGGTTATATATCACCGAGGAGAAACGAGAAAAAGGCTCGGAACAAGCCCTCGAAGGGAAACAAGAAATTAACTTGGCCTGTTATTAGGGCGCACACAGAGAGAGCGTCTCAGCTCCCACCTGGAAGCAAACAGGAAGGTTCGTTTGTGAGCGTCGAACCCCATGTTTTGCAAATGGGCTGCTTTAGGAGGAGTCCCCGATGGATGCCCTTGGACTACTTTTCCCCACCGTCTTTTCTAGAGGGCATTATATGTATATTACATATGTTGTCGTATAATTAAGGTTGCGGGAGGGAGCCAAAGGGGTTTACATATGCTCTCCTAGTGTAGTCACAGAGGTTGGGGGGGAGGGGAATAGTTGGGGAGGGGGTAGAGACTAGAGAGAGAGAGGTGAATAGTTTAGAGATGCCTTCCTTATGGAAAGTGAAGGGTGCGGTGGCCCTTTTTAGTTGTCACTACACTCAAAGGGAAGGGCGCTCTTTCACGTTGTGTTGTGCCGACTGAGTCCTTGTTTAGCGAGGAAAAGCCGTAAAGAGCCGTTGCAGTCCAAGTGGTTGAGGCTTTTAACTTTGCTTCTCCGCGCCTTTTGCTTTAATTTGGATGTTAGCAGATCTGCGCCCCGATCCAATTAACCCCAATTATCTCATCGTCTCAGTGTGATCTAGCTACCTCCCTAATTAATGAGATCCCGTACGTATTGCCTCCCATCAGTTGTTAAAACCAGTAAATAACGTTCTTTAATTAACCATCTAATCCTGTTGTGTACGTGCTTTAACTATATATATATATATTGACACAGGCTCTTCATCAGTTCTTATATGTATCGCGCGGCTTTTACCCTGTAACGCACTAGGTCTGGAGATGTCGTGTGGAACTCTGGACAAGTTCAAGGTAGCCTCTTTGTATTTTAGTGAGGTATAAGCACAACAGGATTATATATAGCCTGTAAATTTACTCATCCTAGGTCAGAGGAAGTTTATATTCCATCATTATTAACAATTATATGCCAGTATTTCGGAAATTAAAGATAAAATTTTCAACACAGCCCACAATATGGATAGGTAGATTAATCATTAGTAAAGCAAGCAATACTCAGTGACACTTGGAAGTTTGCTAATCGATCAAAATTCAGAAACAAAGACATACTCAGGATGACAACAGAAGAAACATCAGTCCGAATTAATTAAGCTCTATCTTACAAACCACAAAACTCGGGTGTTGAGTTTGAAGGGGTCCAAGATCATAAGCACTGGCCACAATTGAAATTATCCGATGTAAGGCTATTATATAGTCGCTCCAACACTCCTCTTCACGGCCAAGATGGGCCGTGAAAATTAGATAACAAGAGGTGACACAAATTAGAAGATAAAGTTGGGTCAGGCCCTGCTCTAATACCATCTTACAAACCACAAAACCCAAGTGTTGAGTTTGAAGGGGTCCAAAATCATAAGCACTGGCCACAATTGAAATTAACCAATGTAAGATTATTATATAATCGCTCCAACACTTTATCATTGAGAAATTAGTGCTCCAGAGTGGAAGCAAGTCTAGTGGAGAAATACTAAACTCATGTGACCCAAAAATAGTGAACCTTAATCCAGTGAATTGTAGGACTGAGATGCTCATAGTGTCCCGCAAATAGATCAGGGGCCAGAGCAATTGGATGATCTGCATCATCCACCTTATAAAGGGCCCCCCGGCCCACTTGGAATCACTTATTAGCTAGGATCTGCAGGCCTCCCTAGGTCTTACTCTGCCATTGTGTTACATTACGGACGCCCACCACTGGAATAAAGTATGCAGCAGGAAAGTGAAGTGGGACATTGAAGTATAAGTGGGTTCCTCCTACACAAGTCATAAACTTAATTAAGGGGCTGTTCATTTATCATAAATATCGAACTACAATGAAGCCTAGGGGAGATAAACGTTGTCATTTGATTATTACCTCTGTTCAACTAAAGAGCTATATTTGAATTGAAGTGGCAAGCAAAATGCATAAAGAACATGTCACTTACGACTTTCAAAACATTCACTCTTAATTACAGCGTCATTTTTTCAAAATAATAATTGGTTGTATATCAATACCTTCAAACAGATTCAATTGTTCCTAAAGTTGAGATACAACAGGTAAAAAAGTGCATCTGGTTTTGTCTTTTGACCGGATATTTTAACTTCCTATTCGTTCATTTTGCATAATGACCATGTGAGTTGCATTTTTGCAATTACAACATTAAATATGAGGCCGAATTGTCTTTGGTTTAAAAGTATACTAACTTTAGTGTGAGAATTTGGTAAGTATACTCGTAAAAAACGGGATTTTAGTCAAATATACTGATAGAAACTGGACATCAAGCAGCAAATTTCCAAAAGGTCATTCATAAGCCCAATATATGTGGGCGTAGAATGGGAATTGAAAATATGGGCCGTTCATGGCCCATCATTCCCCCAACTTTCCTACGTAAAATGGAGTAATGGGCAGCCATCCAACCGTGTTCAAGACAGCTGCAGTAGCAGCCACAATTATTTTGCTTTTACAGAAAATTTAGGGGAATCAGGACAACACTAAAGGAATCATTCATACTATTATCGTTGTGGGGAAATTTTTTTAAAAATAAATAATAAACTTTTTTCTTTTTTCTTTTTTTAACTGTCCGATTGGACGATACAGAACAGCTGTTCATTAATTTGCCGTCACCACAAGCAATGCAGTAAGTAAAATTCAAGTAAAAAAATAGCGTACAGGTCTAATAAAAGTTTTCATTGGAACTTATTTAGAAGGTCATGATACTAAGTGAGGACTTCTCATCTTTTTTGGGGTCATTTGATGTATGATGTTAAACCTCGTAAAAAGGCATTTTCTTTCTTTGGATTGATGTAAATCACTTTATATTACTTTTTCATATGTTTAAGCTATTATAAATTTTTATTTTTCAAAACCGGTTGACTCCTAAATTATCCTTTTAGTTGATTACAGTTTTTAGTCCAAAATCATGTAAATCAAAACTGGTGATTTAAAACTAATTATTTTAAACTTAAGGATTTTATTTTCATTGATTTTAGAATCAATGATTTCAAAATTGACATTTTTATAATATTTTACAATGCACCAAATGAACCTTTCGAGAAGAAAAAAAAAAAAAAAAGTTTGTGCTCACCAGGTCCCATAAAACCTGCACTCCTGCTAGCCACTTCAATTACAAAATTTTGCTTCTTAGTACTTATTTTTACAAATTTAAAGACAATGATTTCAAACTGAGATTTTACTACTTTTTACCTCCAACAACCACTGTATCTCACGCCCACTTCGAACCCCTAAATGAAGTTAAGGCGTTTGATCTCATTTCCAGGTCGCAATGTCACCAGAAACAAGACAACAGATGAGACTGCATGGTGATCTTTTTTGTTTTGACCAGACGAGACTGTATGGTGATCATGGTCTACCTAGCAGGTAGTTTGTTGAAGAGTATTCTTCGTCCAGACGGTTTCTAATTTCAATTGGGATGTTAATGTGCAGTCACGTTGGACTTGTCAAAATTCCAGCTCAAAAATAATAAAGAGTAATGAGAAATATTTGTCACACCACTTTGGTGCAGCAAGTAGTACAGCAAATATGATGTACAATGCGCCCTCCTAGTCTAGAGACACCACGTAGTGCCCTCCACATGTCCCTGCAGGTGCAATGTTAATATTTGACGCACGATGATGTCAACGCACATAGGCATTCTTAAAAAAAAATAAAATTAAAATTTACTTTTATCCTGAAGTTTTGAGAACATGTACGTGTTCTCTTAAACATATACGTACTATCGGGATCATGTATAAGGTTTCGAGAGCATAAACATGCTCCCGAAGCACGTACAAATTCTTGAGAGCATGTTCCTACTCTTGGAAGCACGTACTTCCGAAACTTTGAACATGTTCCCGAGAGCACATACATGCTCCCGAAAGTGTGTATATGCTCTCCAGGCATAAACAATTATTTTAGGAGCGCCAATGTGTACCGATGCACGCTAACATCAGTGTTGCAGGAACAGATGGGGGACACGTACGTAACATCTCCAAGTTGGGACGATGCATTTCACGTCATACTTGCTGCACCTCAAGTGGTGGGTGCCGCAAGTATTTCATAAGCGTAATACTTATCACATCATATTAGGCATAGCCAAAAAAATTAAAATTTTTAAGTGATTCCCACCATGTCCTACATGTCTATATAATCGATCAAAAGCTCTAGAAAAACAAAAAATCAAGTCTCAATGAATAGTAAACAAAGTTCTTAATGGGCCGAGCACAATAAAATGGGATTCACTTTTTTATTTTATATTTTTGGATAGCACAAGCATGCCAGATATAGTGGGACCCACTTTAAAGATATCTCAAAAAAAATGTTTTACTTTTTTGGGCTGCTTCGTGTGTACCTAAGGTTTTAGAGTTTGGTTTGGTTTGATTTTGAGGCAAATTAGAAACTAAATCAAATTGAAATATGAGTCCAAACCAAATCAAACTGTAAAGTCTTGCAGTTTAGGCCTTATAATGGGCTGGCCCAATATGTGCATAGGCTTTCTTCACATAAATAGATAATTATGACCTCTTTTAGATCAATTATTTCAAGTGAACTCAAGTTTCCTATATTAAACCCAAAATATTATATTATCCTCCCATATTTAGGAATTTGTAAAAATATATACTTGTAAATTCAAGATTTTTACATCATATTATGCTCTTTTAGATTTGTTCAGTTTATTCAGGTTAGTTTGGTTTATGAAGGAGGGAAACCGAAATAAACCAAATTTTTTAATTTGATTTGGTTTCAACTCAAACCAATTTTTTTCTAAATATAAACCAAACTAAATCGAACTGAATTGGTTGGTTCTATTTGGTTTTTTTGAACCAAATAGTGAACACTCCTAACTGTGTCGCATGTTGTCCGACAAGTATTACTCATTAATAAATATCAGCTCCCGTCTCTGGTCTCACTCTATTTTGAGTAATACTTGCTGCATTGAATGATGGTACACACACCGAATACTTTCTTTTCAATTGTTTCACGAGAGGCCCCACCATACCGTATATGTTTGTAAAATCCGATATTCGATCAAGTAACTGAAAAAAAACAATCTAAAAAATTAAACATGAAGCCACAAAATAAAAAATATTTGTTAGACTGGAGCCATTAAGGATATTGTTTACTACTTATTGGATTTAAATTTTTTACTTCTATTTTTTTTATGTCGTTTGATTAGAGATCGGGCTATAAAAACATATGAAGCATGATGAGATCGATCTTAAAAAAAATTCAGTGTGCTTGCACCGTTGAAGCAACTACCTGGTTGCAAAGGTTTAGAAGAGAGAATCGCACAGAAAGAGAGGAAGAATGAGAGAGAACTCACAATTCTCTATGAAAAATTAGAAAATATCTTCAATCGGTATTCTATACACAGGGGACATCTATAAGTAGATGTGAATTTTTTATTTCTATTATAAAAACAAAAATCTAAGAAATAAAAGAAGACCAAATTCTAAACAACTTCTACAAAAGAATCATGGTAAAAATCAGCTTCTAAGTAATCATAATCCATATTCAAAAAATTACCAAAAATAATAATTTTTTACTAAAACTAAGGCTAAACCACGTCGATCTCCTCTGAATGACAATTCCGAATTGGTATTATGCGCACAAATCCAACTCCCGGGCTGAACATTATGCCTGTTTTACTATTTGATTCCAACTCGAACTCTTCTTCTCTTTTATTTCTTCTTATCCTCCGACTGTAACCATATCATGGCCATCTGAGCGGCATCAACCGTTGTGTGGTGTAACAACAACTATTTCTCAATTTTTGTGGAGTCACACCAAGCACAGGTTAAACCTTGGATCTTCGGGCTTAGGCTCTGCAGGTTTAGTTGTGATTTTTTGAAGAGTTTCTTTAAAATCGTCAAACCAATCATACACGTTAATCCTTTACGTTTAATTTCAAATAAAAACTCTCCTAAAGATTACATCTTTTACTAACAAAAAAAGGAATTCATTTAACACTCTAGAATTGATGCTAATCAAATTGCATTAGAAAATCATAATAGGTGATAATTTTCACATATATGAGATTAATTTATAGGACAAACATGTGAAGATCACATTCTTTTATTTGGAAACTATTGGATGGATGCTCTAAAGTAGATTCCTGTATATAATATACATGCATTAATCAATATGGTGAACGTTGATGTACATTAATTTCAGACTAGAATTGGGTATCAGCTGAGACTAGATATTAAGAGGATTAAAATAAAAAATGCAGCCATCCGAATGGGCTGGAGAGTAACAAGATGTGGAGGATGTCATCTCATCACTTGATGCATGCCCAAGCTCTCTCTCTCTCTCTCTCTCTCTCTCTCTCTCTCTCTAAATAGCTAGGCCAATTGAAAGTGGCCAAAGAAAGAAGAGAAAGATTGGGTCGTCGGATTCCAGGGCACAGGCATCAGGATTGGAGATCACACGTACGGTTACACCCAGTGCAATTATTCCTTTAAAGTCTGCTGAGTTGAGAGACACTAGCTTAATTCGACATTTATATCATCTACTCTTTTGATTGTCGCGCGATTGAAATTAAAAAATATACTGCCTTATTCACAATTAATCCAAGGCATTAATTAATTAGATCTAGCAGCACCAGGGGCAGATCCCACAACCGTACGTGCCCAGGGATTTCTGCAGAAAGAAAAGCACCTCAGAGCAGTTGGGCCTTGGAAGTTGGAAAGGAAAGGAGATATTCTCGGTACACGTTTGGACCTGAGTCCAATAATACTAAGAGGGAACGGAGTCAAAAGTTGTAAAAAAACTCTTCATATCATCGCAAAAGTTGGCAAGTATTTAAGTCATCTCCTTCTCAATACTGCTGGATTCCGATCCAAACATATCTTGAGAAAATCTCTTCTCGTTGAAAAGAGATATGTACTCTTTTCTTATATATATATATATATATATGGAGTCTTCTTGAACACGTCCATCATCTCCGGACATCTTTATCATGCACGTGATATATGTCAAACGTGCTTTCGATCAGGACCGTAATTTCTATAAGAAGAGCCAAACCATGAATGTATATATGCATGAACCCAACGTTGTTTTGTACAGAGGAGATGCATGTGGTCTTGACGTTCCGTTCCATTGTTTTACACAGGAAATTAAAAGAGGTTTGATTCAGTGAGTTTGGCTTCACGGTAAGGTCGAGTCTCATAATCAAGAATATGTTTCACTTTACTCCTTCCATTTTTTACGGAAAAAGTAAAGTAAAAAATACATCTAAGTGTAAAACTCGACCTCAAGGTGAAGTCGAGCTCACTGAGTCATTTCCCAATTAAAAACATCAGAGCTTCCATTCCGTTCGAACTGGCCTTGACGGACAAGAGATCTATGTCTCGTGTGCGCTACGCGCAGCGGAACCTCATCCCCCTGCGTGGACGAAGGAGGTTAATCTAAGTACCTGTTAACCGAATTTAATCTAGTGATCAGGATCAAATAAGATGGAATTTTTTTCCTGCAAGACATGAAATTAGCCCGTACTAAGACCTGTTACACAAACTCTTGTCCAAGGGACACGCAAGAGGCCATCTCTTGTCTTATTCCAACAATCTTTCCCTCTTTTCTTTTTTTTTTCTTTTCTTCTTGAACAATCCAACAACAATCTTCCCCCGAGATGCGGCATCATGCAGGTCCTATATATATTTATATATATGGAACGAGTAGCAATGCATTATAAAAAAAAAAAAAAGAGTGCTATCGCGTGAGCAAGCACTAGCCCTTCCACCGGACCGGATTTTTCAGAACAGAAACCAAAAAAGCCCAAAAGCAGGGGAGTTTCCTCCTCTTTGATTTGAATTCGCTGTGGCGTCGGTATTCCCCCCAGCTCCTTTAATTTGAACATGCAGATAAGGGCCCACTTATGTATATATGTTAGGACGTCAAGCCCACCATTGGTGAACCGCCAGCTTAATTTTAAGAGACCACAAAAGGAAGCAAAAGATAGCAAAGAGAAGGTGAAAGCCATTAGAAGGAGACTAGTTAATCTGTTAATGCGCTAGCTAGTGGATATGTGATTTACTATATATATCTTCCATGATAGTTCCATGCGAGTTTCCGGTATCCTGTGGGGTGCATTTGTTGCGGGCTCATGAGATTTCCTCCAAGAGATCAGACAAAGTCATTAGGTAGATGGCGCGCGGCGATATATATTTGTCCTAATCTAAATATCAATTTTATGATAGTTACTATATGATTTCTAACCTACAATATATGATTTCTAACAGCTAGCGAAATCTTCATTTTCTATTTATATAATGACTGGTCTCATATATATATAGAACTTCTGACAGAGTTCTTCATCGGTGGAAGATGCCTCTTGTGAAGGTTAACTGTACCGTTTAAGAAGAGTAACGTTAAACTCCGTAATGGTGACCGCAGGTCTCATATAATTTCTGAAACAAAAAAACTCTTCATCGATGGAAGATGGCCCTTGCGGACAATTGACGTCACTTCACATATGCATGGTTGTTGCAGTGGTATTTTCTTGATCCATATTTGACGGAACATATATGACATATTGATAATAATCATACACTCGTTAGTTTGAACTCATCTTGGCAAATTAGCTACCAATCAACCGTCGACACCGGCAATAGCTGGGTGGTCTTATCAGTGTTTAGAGATGTCCTAACATTGTATTCATCATGGTTTGCCGTACCGAATCGATCCGGATGATTTATACCGTATCATGACGAATCCGAGTCGATGCAATTGAAAAGATCTTTTCCTTACGATTCGACCGAATTTGTACAAGTCGACCCGACTCATATCGAATCATGAGATATCTGAATCGGTCCAACCCTTCGAATGAGCAAACCTTAGTCCTCATATTGCATCCAGCGACTTCAGCACAAGCTATATACAATAATCAATGTCCTTATCTCAACAATAGAAGAAATGACCAAAAGCAGAAATGAACAAACGTCAACTCAACGTATGATCCAAGGCATCTCTTAACAATTATTACTGTTAGGAATAATGAATTAAAGGAAGCGTGTCCTTCTCCGTTGTATTGAACCTTGATATATACAAGTACAAGATCCCATAATAGGGCAAGAGACCCATAATAGGGCAAGAGACCAGCATGCTTACCAATATGTACATACTAAATCTAGAGCATATTAAATCTAAATGTAGACCTACTGTATATACATCAACACCCCCCCTCAAACTCACGGTGGATCATGAACCGAGAGTTTGCTAACTAATGTACGAAAACGTGGAGTAGGCTGTGATTTCGTGAAAAGATCAGCAAGTTGTGCGGTTGTCGAAATATAAGGGAGAGACAGATCGCCTAAAAGATAGTGCTGACGAATAAAGTGACAATCAATTTCAATATGCTTCGTCCGCTCATGGAAGACAGGATTGCTGGCAATCTGAAGAGCACTCTGATTATCACAGTAGAGAGGAGTCGGAGTGGTAAGAGCAATCCCAAAATCGCGAAGAAGACGTCGGAGCCAAATAACCTCAGCAGATGTGTCAGCCATAGCACGATACTCTGCTTCAGTACTAGAGCGAGAGACAACTGCTTGTTTCTTGCTCCGCCAGGAGATGAGAGAAGAACCCAAGAAAATGCAGAACCCAGTGGTAGAGCGGCAATCAGTAGGATCCCCAGCCCAATCAGCATCAGTGTAGGCACGGAGCTCTAAGGAGGAAGTAGAAGACAACAGAAGCGAGCGACGAATAGTGCTACGCAGGTATCTGAGTACTCGAAGAAGAGCAGCATAGTGAACAGAAGTAGGCGCACTGACAAACTGACTCAAGACATGCACAGCATGGGCGATGTCAGGACGTGAAATAGTAAGGTAAACCAGGGCACCAACTAGCTGACGATAGCGCGTGGGATCGTCCAGAGGAACACCATCAGTCGGGCGAAGCTTAACATGTAGTTCCATGGGAGTGTCTATCGAGCGAGTGTCAGAGAGAGAGGCTCGCTGAAGAATATCTGCAATATACTTCTGCTGTGAGAGTAAGTAACCCCGAGAGGAATATGCAACCTCAAGACCAAGAAAGTAACGAAGGAACCCCAAATCCTTCATATCAAACTGCTGCTGAAGATGAGACTTGAGGGAAGCAATGGCAGTCGAGTCATCGCCAGTGATGATCATGTCATCTACATAGAGAAGTAGGATGGCGCGGCCATTAGGAGAATCACGAACGAAGAGGGCATAATCTTCAGCGCTCTCTTGAAAACAAATCTCAAGAACTGCTCGCCGAAAACGCTCAAACCAAGCACGAGGTGCCTGCTTGAGCCCATAAATGGCCTTGCGGAGACGGCAAACATGACCAGGCGGAGCGGGAAGACCAGGAGGTGACTGCATATAGACCTCTTCTGTGAGATCTCCATGGAGAAAAGCATTCTTCACATCAAGCTGATAGAGAGGCCAACGACGAACTGCGGCAACAGCAAGTAAAGTGCGAACAGTAGTCATCTTTGCCACAGGTGCAAAAGTCTCCTCATAATCAATGCCATACTCTTGAGTGAAACCACGTGCCACAAGCCGTGCCTTATGGCGCTCGATAGAACCATCAGCCTTAGTCTTGATCTTGTATATCCACTTACAACTGACAGGAGAGACACCAGAAGGAAGTGGCACAAGATCCCATGTATGGGTCTGCTGAAGTGCCTGAATCTCCTCCTGCATAGCCTGACGCCATTCTGGTAACTGAATAGCCTGTCTGAAACTCTGAGGCTCTTGATGAGTGTGAATAGCTGTAAGAAAGGCGGAAAACTGAAGATAATAAAAGTCAGTAGGATCATAGCCAAGTCTGTCAGGAGGGCGGTGAGAGCGCTGTGGGTAGCGTCGAGGAGGATCCACAGCCGGCAGAGGAGGAGTAGGAGCAGGAGCGGCATCAACTGAAGAACCTGAAGAATCTTCCAAGGCGGGAGCACGGTGACTGGAGACTGGAGAAATAGGAGACGCAGGAGGGGAGGTGGGCAGCGGAGCCATAGAGGAGTATGATGGCTCGAGCTCTAATAGAGATGTAGAAGTGGGAGGGTCAGCGGAGGGTAGAAGACCCGGAAGACCAGGAACAATAGAGGAAGTGGAAGAGGGATCATGATCATACATGAAGGAGAGATCCTGGGAGTTAGTGGAGAAGAAGGAAACATGCTCAAGAAAAGTGACATGACGAGAGATACGAAGACGACGAGCAGTAGGATCATAGCAACGATACCCAAGGTGCTCTGTGCTGTAGCCAAGGAGGACACACTTAACAGCTCGAGGTGAGAGTTTAGTGCGTTCATGAGGAGGCAACAGAACAAAACATGTACAACCAAAAGTACGAAGTCGGCCGTAGTCGGGAGGGACAGAGTAAAGACGCTCATAAGGTGTGCCACCCGACAGGACAAAAGATGGTGTGATATTAATGAGAAATACAGATGTGAGAACAGCTTCGGCCCAAAAAGTACAGGGCATAGAGGCACAAAGGAGAAGAGTGCGAGAAGTGTCAAGGATGTGACGATGTTTGCGTTCAGCAAGACCATTCTGTTGAGGTGTATAAGGGCAGGAGAGCTGAGGAAGTGTGCCATGGGATGCCAGAAGCGAACGAAAGTCTGAAGAAAGATACTCACGAGCACCATCAGTTCTCAAAACTTTAATACGACAATGAAAATGTGTGGACACCATCTCAGTGAACTGGCGATAAATAGAGAGAAGATCCGACCGCTTGTGAAGTAGGTAAACCCAAGTAAAACGCGTACAATCATCCACAAAACTGACGTAATACAAGAAGCCTGTCATAGATGGAATAGGAGAAGGACCCCAAATATCAGAATGTACTAAATCAAAAGGATGAGTGGAGACAGACTCATGGGAATCAAAAGGAAGAGCTGTATGTTTAGCAAGTTTACAACCTTCACAATGAGACAAAGAAAATGACGGGCTAGGACCTAAGACACCAGACTGAAAAAGAGATCGAAGACGAGCTGCAGATGGATGACCCAAGCGACGATGCCACAGATCGACAGAAGTAGAAGGACGGCCTGGAGAAGATGACGCAGTAAGTGCAGACCGAGGAAGATGCAACGAGTCCAAGCAGTAGAGGCCACCCTTTCTATGACCTGTTCCAATCCTCTGGCCGGTACGTAGATCCTGCACATCACAAGAAGAGGAAGTGAATGAAATACGATATCCTGAATCAGCTAGGCTACTAACAGAAACAAGATTCATAGATAGATGAGGAACATGAAGAACAGAAGAGAGGGTGAGATGACCAGAGGGGTCAGAGGCAGTAGTAATGGAGCCACACTTGGAGACAGAGAGAGGGGTACCATCTGCAGTATGGATCCGGAGGTGTGGTGGAACAGGAGAACAATTAACAAGAATAGAATCATTAGAGGTCATGTGATGGGAAGTCCCAAAGTCTAAGATCCAGTTTGAAACAGTACCAGTGGCGGCAGACAGAGCGGAAGGTTCAGAAAAGAAACCAGCGGTCTGGAGAAGCTGTTGAATCTGTTGTATCTGTCTAGCAAGTTGCGTCACGTCAAGAGAACTTCCTGGAGAAGGTAATCCAGACGGAGTTGTAGGCGACGGGCCGGAAGGAGGCGACTCCGCCACAGCAGCAGTGGGGCGAGACTGACGTTGACGACGCTGAAGCTTCCGACATTAATCAATAGTGTGGCCACGGTTGCGACAGTATTTGCAGAAAAGATTCGCTGGTGTGCTAACTGAGTCACCAAGGTGTGATGAAGAATCCATGCTACGTGAGTGCGTCGGAGTGTCAAGTAGCGGAGAAAATTTGGAAAGCTCCGATGAGCGAGACCGCAATGCGGCAGCGAGAACAGTTTCAGATGGAGTGCCAGACGTCCCCAGGGCTCGCAGTCGTGTTTCTTCTGCAATAAGCTCAGTAAGAGCATCATCCAGACTCGACAGAGGGGATCGATGTAGAAGCTGAGCACGAAGTGCCTCGTACTCAGGACGAAGACGCATCAAAAAGTGATAGAGATGTTGTCGATCCCGTTGAAGACTGCAAGAACACGTAGAAATACGACCAGAGATATGCATAGCATCTAATTCTGACCAAATACGTCGAAGACGAGTGAAGAACTCCTGAATTGACAGTTCACCTTGACGAATACTGTCAAGTTCACTACGAAGCTGATACTCTCGAGCACCACTAGACTGAATATAACGTCTGGCAAGATAAGTCCATTGTGCTCGAGAAGTAGTAAAATCCAAAAGATCCAGACGAATAGAAGGATCAACCGAACGAAAGATATAACCCATGACAACCTCATCGTTATCTTTCCAAATCTGATTAAAAGAAACAGTAATACCTTTTTCTGCCGATGACTCAATTTCAACTGCCGAATACAGAATAGTCCCATCAACATATCCCCATAACTTAGCAGTACGAAGATTAGATCGGACAGTAGCAGCCCATACAACATAATTATTGGCATCCTTTAATTGAAGATCTATTTTCGGAATATCCGACACAAAAATAGAACTTAATAGAGCCATGACAATCAAAGAAGGTGAACGCTACCTTAAACAGCGATTGGTGACTGGATCCACCGGGGGGGCTTCACGGGGGGTGACCGGATCCCTTGCTTACTGCTCCCAGGAAACCCAAGCCACAACCGCGGGGAGCAGCTGGACAACCCAGAGGAAGCCTCGCAGGAGACCCAGAGCAGGGCTGCACACTGGGTGGGCAAGAGCACAGTGCGGCTGCCCTAGGTGGGCGGGAGCAAAACCTGCCCTGCTACGAAACGGGAGGAGCGGCGACTCGGTCCGCCGCGGGGAAACCCAACACTGCACCGCCGGAACGCAGTGCGGCTGGCCTCGGTGGGCGGGAACAGAGCAGAACCTGCCCTGCTGCGAAACGGGGGGAGCGGCGACTCGGTCCGCCGCGAGAAAACCCAACGCAGCACCGCCGGAACGCAGAGACCGGACGCACACGGTGGCGGCTCGGCGAAAGCAGGCGCACTCAAGAATTCGGCTCTAATACCATGTTAGGAATAATGAATTAAAGGAATTCGGCTCTAATACCATGTTAGGAATAATGAATTAAAGGAAGCGTGTCCTTCTCCATTATATTGAACCTTGATATATACAAGTACAAGATCCCATAATAGGGTAAGAGGCCCACAATAGGGCAAGAGACCAGCATACTTACCAATATGTACATACTAAATCTAGAGCATACTAAATCTAAATGTAGACCTACTGTATATACATCAACAATTACAAATGAATTAAAGAGAGGCAAGATGGTATCTTTGGCATCGTTTTATGTCCCGTTATAACGGGGCATTAATAATGTGCTCTAATATCGTTATGTAACAATCTAATCCAATCCTCGTGAGGTACTTATTATTCATTTTGAGTCAGGCCTGCATAATTTTGTCTCTAAAAAACGTCTCACATAATTATGGATGTAAATCTCACATATGATCTGAAAAGTTTTTTCATTTTTCAGTGTTAAATTAATTCGATTCATTCTCGTCTCAACTCTTAAATATAATAATGATTTTACACCATGACGTTATGTATCGTCGTCTCATAAGTAACTTTATTATCCATATAATACTTTCCTCCTACCCAACCGGTGACTGACGCACTATACGTATGCACATAACCTGCTTAAATCATGCACATTCTTGGCCTCCGTTCTACTTGATCACGCATAGCAATGAGGTCCTCCAAAGTCTCACACATGCTAATCAACCCGGTCTCCCACAATGCAGACTTTCTCCTTAGAACTAGTAATTTTCTGCCCTTCTTGCTGCCAAGAAACTCTCCACAAGTGGCCCTCGATCAAAACTCTATCAACCACTAGGAGGAAGGGGACCCAGGGGGTGCAAAGTCTTGCCTAAATTAAACAACCATCAGAGTATTGGCCGTAGAAGTGGATTGAGACCTCCCACCTAATTCCAGCTAATCGAACTTGTGAGGGTCCCAGTTTCTATCCACACCGCAAGACTAGGAGGCCTTCCTGCCCAAAAATTGAACAAGGTGCTCTGTACTGCTCACCGACAATGCTTGGGTGTATTGCATGAAGCCAATAATTGGATTTGGATAGTTCTCTGCGGACAAGCCCTAGAGATCTTGTGAGGGCACCTAACGAAGCATTACTTGTATAATTGTGCATGCAATAGCAATTACATAAGAGTAAACTTTTTACCCTCAGATCATATTTTTGCTCACCTTTTTGCTGTTGTTTGTAAGGAAATATCCTCAGATCATATTTTTTAGGGGCCTAAAGAAAGAGGAAAGAAATTGGAGTATGTTAGAAACATTTTGCATTTGACATTACCTTTTTAAAGAATGCTATTATATCATATTTTTACCCTCTTCTTTATCACATTCATTAATAACCATTTGATCGAAGAACTCTCATTAACCACATTATTTGTACATACAGAACTCATGGCAGAAAGGATAGTGACAAATGTGAATGAGAATCGTCTGATCAACATATCAAACAGAACTCATGGCAAAAAGGATAGTGACAAATGTGATATAACAGTCTCTTATCCTCCCACATTGATCGGCAAGTCCAACTTAATTCAAGTCGAGTCCATCAAGAATGAACTTGAGCTTGAGTAAGATTATATCGATCAGTTTACGAAATCCAATAAAATCTATGCATTCTGAAATATATGGACATAGATTTGATTCATACATATACGCATGTATAGTAATAAAATTAATAATAAGTAAGTCGTCCTAATAAGCAAACTCCGACGACTCAATTTTATTAAAGACCAATTAAGCCCGAGTCAAAATTCGAGCCATAACTCCATGCGGTAGCGTTTGCTTATTGGCAGCCGCGCGCATTCACTTTCCTTAGCCCCTAAGCAGAGACAGTTTTAGTTAGCAGCCAAAACACGTTTCGCCGCATGAGTACTGACGACAAGTATATATATAGCTAGATCCTCCTGCTAGCTAGCTAGCGGCATATATATATATATATATATGTCTGCTACAAATTAAATAAAAGGTACAAAGGTAAAGAGAGAAAGAGACAGAGAGAGTTCGCATGTGCTTAAGACAGGTATCTCTCTCTCTCTCTCTCTCACGCATGCACACGAAGACAAATATCATTTTTTTTTGCCATGGATTGCCGGGGGGAGAGAGAGTTGTACGTACGTATCTTTCCATTTTCCTGTCTGTTTCGTGTAGCCTCCTTTCGTTCCTTAGGCCTTAAGTACACGTATTCTCGATTAGCAGCAATAGAAACAAGTTAATCTCGCCCACGTAAAACAGAACTAGAAATCAACTGTTTCCCAAAAACCTGATCATAACGACACATAAATTGTTCGAGGGAGGGCCGCATGACCAGTGGCTTTAGTAGGGTTTTGAGATGCCACTGGATGTTGTCAAGGCTATTGATTCAGTCTGCTGCAGTTTAAATTGAGACCCCACTAATTCAACTTAAAATTTTATTGGCTCAACTCAAGAGTTCGTATGGTCAAACCTAGAATTTCACTAATTTAATCATACTTAAGACTTAATGTCTGAGTAATCTCACTGAACAAAATTTTTATATCCGTCACTGCGCATGATGTACCTTCACGTACGGCAGCATGCATGCATGCACTTAAAATCCCTTCCCGCAGAAAATGTGTAGATGGAGATGTAGAAAAAGCAGCAGAGGGCCGGAGTGGAATGCACGCCAAGAAAGGGAGAAAGTTAACCCCGCCGGGTACGTGCGGAGTAGTAGTGCTTTCTTAATCAGAGGAGATCTTCCTCCTCTTAATATTATTAGACTCAATATAAATTAACGTGTATTGAAAGAATTTCTTCTCTTTTTTAAACATTAGTCTTTGCAAGAACGAGAAATCATTTAAACCTTCCAGCTCCCGCAAGTTCCAAACCATGTCCCCCCAGCTGCCACCGTTTCCGGCATGCGATCCGACCGGGAAGGAAAAAGTATTTGAGCCCACTTTTCACCACGGTGAGTATAATATATATGCAGAAGAGGGCCCTAATTAATTTTTGTATGTTTAATCGTGATTTCCCTTGCTTTTAATGTTTGGTGCGTCCACCTGCACATAGTAACGTGTTGAGAGGTGGTCAATCCCACTGTTGGTGCACGAGCAATTGTTGGGTGCCACAAAAGGAAGAAAGGGTATATATATATATATGGCAAGAAGGGTGCATTTCAACAATAACAATGGAAAAGTAGCTAGATCTTATGGCACGATAGTCGAGTATTTACAGTGCCTCTCAAATAAGAAAGGGTTGAATCTTACTAGCTAGTTACTTATTTGGGAAATTTCACATCTAATATGATTATTCCGCTTAATTAAGTGACTATATTTTGAATCACCCCACTACTGAAAGGAGAAATTCTATATATGCTCCATGCCTCACACGTAGGAGAACAAGCATGCACATAGTCGAAATAGAATCCGTGACCTGAAGAAATGTTAAATATTGAAATGGTAAACTTAAATTCAGTGGTTGAAATTTAAGTCCGCAGTGCTGTGAAGATAAAAGAGTGCAATTTAAGTTCAATTGCCACCAAAAGAAAAAAAAATCTGGTGTGCCACAGTAAAATTGGCATGGTATGCGAACATTCCTCATCAAAGAAATACAAATTTTACTTCCAAGATGTACAACATGGTAAAACATAGCATGAACAAAATATTCTTTAAGCTTATGTATGTATATATAGACTGCAACAGATTTTGGAGACATGAAACATGTACAAACAAAAAAAACACATTTGGAAGCGTTTATGCACGTAGCAAACGAAACATTCTAATTTGTACTATTTATTAAGATTCTGTGGAGAAAACAGGTGGAGGGGGGAGGGCTGGACAAGGCTCGATTCAAATGGATAGAAGACTCTTAATAGCTTAGATTTTTGTCTTAGGATTTTTGTAAATAGTGTACATGTGAAGTATTCATAATTAATCACAAGCATTGAATATTTTTATCAACGATCAAAATGGAATAATGTTATTATTAGATATCAATATATGATAATTGACAAAAATCAGATGTTTATGTTTTCCGTGTATATATATATATATATATATATCCTGAGTAAGAAAGACACACATTGTCTTCTTATCTGGATCCGTGACTTTCAAAATTAAAATCTACATTGGAATACCTTCGACAAACTCAGAAATTAGATAGATAATTAGTTCTATTTATTTATTTATTTTTGTAAACATTTGCATGCCCACCTTTGAGTTAATGCGCTGCCCGAACTGTGAGAAGAAAGATAATTATTTTTGGATAACGTTACTCTTACTCTCTGGAGATGTTTCTTAATTTATAGCGTTACTATGAAGATGGTGGTCTATATATTTCATCAATTTGGTGGTTCACCTGTGATCAATTCACATAGAATATTGGTATGATGTGTTAGGAGCATCTGATGGGTATTCCATAAGCATGTGGGAGAGTAAACAGCACTTTTCATTTATCAAGTTTAGTTGATAAATAGATACCTTGGTGCTTGAGTAAGCTGGTCGAATAGATGGCGTTGAATTTGACCTAATTCATTAGCGCCACTTTGATTGGAGAATAGGAGAAGAATAAGACCTCTTATTCTTAGAATAAAGTTAATTCTAATTTGATTGGAGAGTAAGAGTAACGTTATCTTATTCTAGTTGTCACCCCTTAAATAACGACGCGTGCATAAAAAGAAGTGAGAAAATTAAGGATAATTACATGAACTGAAGATATATATATACATATATAATCGGATGCTAATAATTAGCTAGGTCGTATTTGGGTAAAACCGAGTGAGAAGTAAGTAAGGCGGTTCTCATACCATTCCTTGCCTGAAGAGCGCCAAAGATAAAGGGGGGCACCCTTGTACACCTTTTTTAGTATCTTTTATTCCATTTTGTTATATACATCGACACAAATTAAGTACATGGAATATTCTCTCTCTTATGTCGACCTAATTGAGCATGATGCTCTTCCCCTTCAAGCACTGTTAATTCCGGGTCTTATAGAGGACGTCTGAGGGTCGACACACGATTCTATTTTTGTTATCGTATATAGTCATCAGATAGCATCATCAAGAAAGATACAAATTAAGAAGAGATTAGAAAGAGTGTATGCCACCGCCCCAACCATCCAATTATTTTTTTGTAGCCGGGTATCCCAACCGTTCAAACCCTGCCTCCAAACCCCCTAATTCTAATTAATTTAATGTTCCCTCTAAGAGCCCAAGCCATCGTTCTTTAGCTGTACTGAACTTTATACACAAGTTTCAAACTTGGCTTGGACTCGTTGGAAATGAATGTTTAATCGTATTAACATGCAAGGAGCCATTTGTGTACAAATAAAATATAAGAATATCCCAAACACAACCGCGTTATTAACGAAATCATTTCTTTATCTCTCCAATCATTTTTGTTTTCTTTTGTGTCCTTGTTTCTCTTTTTTGGTTAGATTTTTCGTGGCGATGACGCGGGGTAGCAGTTGCCACGGACTTTTCAAAAGAAGGGGCGCCCGCAGGGTCCCCCACACCCAGTCTGGAGACCCGCAGGGTCCCCCACCGAGGCTCTCTTTTTCTTTCTCCTTGCTTTGCTTTTGAGCAGCCTTGTGATCATCATGGCTTCTTCCTCTCGCCCTTCCTTCCTTCCCTCAGCAATTTTATCTATCCCCACTCTCCCCGCTATAAATAAGCTCCCACTCCACCTTCCTCATTCCCCCCTCATCGGGGGTGGGCTTCTCTTCCTCTTCTGCGAGGTTGTCAAACCTCGCAGAGACCCACTAAACTCTCTCCCTCTCTCTACCCTGCAAAGTAACCTATCTACCATACATATATATATATATATATATATATATATATATAATATCATCTTTGTAGTTTCAGATACTCAAGGGGCATGGAGCTGCATTCTTCACCGGCCGTGGGGAAGAAGCTATGGAACTACATCAGGGTGGCCTTCTTCATGATGAGGAAGGGCCTCATCTCCAAACGCAGGCTCATCATGGACCTGAACCTCATCATGAAGAAAGGGAAGCTCCTCCGCAAGACCCTGGGCAAGAACCCCATCTTCCACCATCACCCCTCGTCTAGGAGTAGTGCGCCGCCGCCTGGGTTCGGCTTTGGCCTCCAGGAGTACGAGTTCTCCTGCAGCAACAGCCCCGTCCTCGTTTTTCCCCACGTCGGCAGCACCTCCAAGCGCAGGCACAACTACTTCCCTTGCATCAACACCGGCGCCGACGATGCCGATGACTCCGTGGTCGGCACTCCGGGGCCGATCACCGCCACCCCCAGGATCGAGTACTCGCCTCAGTGTTCTTACCTGTCCTACGACCTCGCACCGGGCGAGAAGCTCAGCCCTCTGCCGTCGCCAGCGCCCTTCTCGGTCAGGATCTCGAACTACTCGTCGGAGGACGAGGGCGAACAAGGGCCGGACCGTCGGGTGGATGACGAGGCAGAAGAGTTCATCAAGAGGTTCTACGAGCAACTTAGAGCGCAGAGCCGCATTGGATTGCTGGAATACCAGGAGAGGGAATACCAGGAGATGCTAGCCAGAGGGTCTTAAATTAAGCCAGCTCCAATGTTAAATTCCAACGATGCCTTCTTGCGTCCACACATCCATCTATCTATCCATATACATGTAATCGTTATACACGTACGTACGTACCAGAATAATATACGTCTCTCTCCATGCAGGCGTACGTACGTCCAAGTTATGGTCAACTTCTTGCCAGCACAGCTGTGCATACCACCCAATATTTTTCGATGGGTCTGGCTTTTATGTATCTGTTGTTATGAAGTAGTGTCGTTTTCATGATCACATATATGTATCCGCTGTTATTTTGTTATAATATGAACAAGCGTCGAATTGCTATCTATACATCAGAATGTTTATATATAAAATTGGGTTTTGTGTTTGCCTCCTCAAATATGTATGAATCATGGAAAACACACAGTGGAGGCTTTGATATATAGTTTGTGAATGAGTAAGAGGAGCCTCCTTCGTGGGGTATGTATGTCTGAATCCCTCATGGCCTTTTTTCAAACCTCCTACTGTAAGCTTAAGCTTTTGCTTGTGGACATGATTGCTCCTTGTGGGCCGGTGTTGGATGTGTGAATATCAAATTCTGTGGTGGGCTTTCTGACAGCTTTTCTTTGATCATGTTTGTTGCGCGCGCGCCATGGACCTAACCAAATGAGCTGGTCAATTATTAAACGTAGTAATTAGGAGGAGCCTCAAAAAAATCACTCCAAGTTTTATTGCTTAAAGAGGCTGGAATTATTAGATAGTGGATCACTATTTAAATAATAAAGAAAAAAAGTTTGGATGACATAAACCTCTCTAGACTATATTATTCCAAATTCCAAGACCATAATTGACGACAGCGTTGAGGTTATGATCCGCGTAAAGGCCTGGAACCAGACTTATACCTTGCTTTTCTTCTTTTATATCCTATACGGTACTCAATATAACACGGAGACAAACACCATACGAAAGCCCTCGAGCTAAGTTACGAAAGCCATCAAAGAGAGTAAACAAGCTGGCATCTTCAGGAGCATGTTCTCACCGTAGATGTCGAGCTGTTAATCACGGGAACCTTTTCCCCTTTAGAAACTTCCTTTTTTTTTTTTTTTTTTTTTTTTTCTGTTGAGTGTAGGAGTCAAAAGATAGATACCCTTTCACCAACGAAATAAACGAGGCGGAAAAATAAGAAAAAATGGCAATCACCTATGTATGCGATTACAAGGATCAGACGTCAGTAGCATCATAAAAAGAGTGCAACTTCGTTTCCAATGGAGAATGCTTGGTCAGTGTAATTAATAGGATATTTACACAATTGTAGCTAAGTGAGAACAGCCATTAACAACACAGTGTCAATGCTTAATAATGTGCGAGATACGGCACAGAATAATGAGCTGCACTCGGCGAATCCAACCCCGTCCCCTGGATCACGTTCACCGCTTTCCGACCCCTCATTTAATCACCACCCTCTTGATAGGATCAAACAGCGGTATTGTGAAGTTCAAACATTGCACCTAAATTGTCACATCTCCAGGGCTCCAACAGATAAACATATCCATTATTCTGAAATGAAGCCTCTATCTATCACAGCTACCTAGACGGTGGACATGGATCAGGAGAACATGCACACGTCGCATACCGGATAAAAACACTTCCACATCAACAGATAACCATAAAATTTGACATGTAATTAAACAGAATTTGAACAAATGCATCCTCTTTTACGTACATTGTTCAGATGCCACGGTTCTCTCTTGGCTACTTCACTAAAAATGGCGGTCCTCCATGTGTAGAACGTAAGCCCATTTGGACCCTCCCAATCAGGTCCCAGTTGACCTGCAACCCGTTTCAAGGCTAAAAGAGAGCCTAACCTTTTACATAAGTTACGTACTTTGCCGCACCAAGGGTTGGTGGCAGCCGTCAGATTGCACATTCACGCATTCCAACCATCAGATCATGTGCGTGCATTTACAACAGTCCAATCAAAAGATCGTACCACTCGGTTGCCAAGCTCGGTTGACCCCCGAGGTCTCCAAATCTTTTAAAAGGCCTTCAGCCGTCTAATCTTAGAAATCGGTCTGATGGGGCTTTGCACCGCCCAGCGGTCCAGCAAGAATCTCTCTCTAACGTAAAATGCAATTTTTGTGGTCTACAAGTAAAATGCCCAGCTCTGCATTAGAAGCTGCTTCCTTACTTTTTTTTTTTTTTAACCGCAGTCCAGTGGAACTGCACGAAGGTCCCAACTCTAAAGGAGAAGGATTTGAGCCGGCCCAAAGCCAAATCGGAAATAAACCTCGAAGAGAAAGTTCCGTACTGCCTCATGATGAGTGATACCAACTGATGCCTCCGCTTCAAAGCGCAGGTGAAATACTAAAAAGAAAAGAATCAAGTATCAAGGCAGACTTCATCGATGACTTGCCAGGATGGCTCCTAGAAGAGGTGGAACTATCATCTGCAGCAACATCAACTTAATTATTTATAAATCTGCATCCCATGTTTTTCCTTTTACGGTAAGCCATCAGAAGTAGTCATTTGTACCCACCTCAGCGGATTCCCAGTTTGCCTGATTCCAGCGTGTTTTTGGAGCTGCTTTCAGTTACATTAGAAATGAATCAACTCTGCATGCAGCATACGTTCATTAGCAACTACTGAACTACAAATGGCTGCTGAGAAATTCAGTTCTGTCGTAAGCATAAAGCCTAAGTGTTGTATCGACATCGAGTGCTCCATGATATAATTTACAGTTTTCTTACACAAGGTGTATGCATTATTGCAGAAGGCAAAGCTGAAACAGGCGTGTAGCATAAATACCACGGATCAAAATGCACTTTACGCCAGCATTAATTGTGTGTTCTCATAAAGTGAAGCAGATCAAGCCTACAAGCCAAGTACCACAACATGTGAAGCAGGCCAAAGATAGAAGGGTCACAGACATCTTACAAATGTGAAACCATATTACAGTACATAATATATAAACAAAAGTACAGCTGAAAGACATCTTACAAATGTGCAACCACATTACATGCACATAATATATAAACATAAATGTACATTCTACGCATGGTGTTATAACATTCACATATAATGCTTGGCATAAAATTGTCAACTCAGCCCTTGGTACTCGGAAAAAAAATTACATTATTGAGTTAATGTTACATTCCATGGATTGGGAAATCAAAGCTGTAACTGCCTAAACAGTCACACCCCCCCCACCCATGAACCGATGAACAACCTTCCCAGGCATTACGCTAAGTCCCATTTTTTTAGAACGAGTTATCCATACCTTTTCTAATTTTGTTTTCTCAAAGCCACTATAAACAGAAGATATCGAACCCATTTAGCAGGAGACAATTGAAGAATAAAAGAAAGGAGCATAGGAAGAGTGGAGCAACAAACCTGAGCTGTCCCGAGCTGACCTCATATGGGATTGCCACTGCTAGATAGTCTGCAAAGGCAGGCTATTAGTTTTTCCGCCTCTGGATCCTCATGCTCACCTCATACTATCAAGATGCCCATCTTCCACACTCATCCCCCCCCCCCCAATCTCGTCAGATAGAAAGTTAGGCTCCTGTTGGACCAAAGTAGCCCTCATATACACTCTGGTCTGACACTTTATATGACTATCTTGGCCCAAATGCAAACTGTCAGTCTGGCAACAATGATTACCAAGGATGAATCCCCGCCTGATGGTGTTCACGGAAGAAGAAATACAAAGAAGAGAACTTTAACACCTTGTGCAAACCAAAGAATCATAAAAATAGCTATCCATAAAAGTGCAGACAAATAAACACCACTTATCAAAATTAAGTGCTATGCATACAAATCCAAATGTTAGTTCTGTTCACCTAGTTACTTATCCATGAAAGAATATTCACATGAGATGAATCAGCAGAAGAGGAAGCAGCAGTCAGCCTACAGGAGGAAGGGATGAAGAGGAAGTTGAAAACAACGAAAGGAACACTGCAAGGGACGTTGGTGACCAAGGGCAACTCCTCTATGCCAGGGCAGATGGCTATGATACTATGTTAAAACATGGATAGAGAATAATGATAGCTCTGTGATTACTGTTAGGGAGATAGCCCAACATGTACACATTTGATTAGAGTGAGCTCTTAAGGCAGAGATATGCATGCAATAAGCAAAAGGACACATGTGCACAACCTGCAGGGACATTATACAAAATCTCTCATGTGCACAACCTGCAGGAACATTATACAAACCTCTGTTAGAATTATCATCATCATCAAGCCTCGTTCCATTAATCTGGGGTTGACTGATCCAAATGCCTAGAGGATTAGGCCAAACTTTTTGCCCCCTGTCAACATGAGGCCAATCACCCATTAAGCCTGGCTGTACTAGTTCGGGGGGGGAGACGGTGAAGAAGACAAAGAAAGAAACAGAATGTGAAGTTGCAAACCACCTAAAGGATGAAAATACATAAACAGAAAATAAATACAGAGGGAGAAGTTAAAGTTCAACACAAATAAAGTAAAAACATATTTATATAATGTTATGACAAAAACAAAAATATGTAGTGCAAGTTCTTATTCTATATTGTCAGCTCCACCACCTTAATTCTTTCCCTTCAAAGGTTTGTATTGAGGGTCATTTCCTGTGAAATGGAACGGGCCTTGTGTCTGCTCTTACCACCTCTACTCATGTCTTTTTAGGTCTTTTTCTTCTAACTCCAATATGAACATGTTCAGTCTGACATCAGATGGCCATCTTCAGTTCAGTCTGATGGAAACACATTTCCCCAGTTATAATAACTGTCCAATTCAAAAACACAAAGTATACACAGTTCTGTGCACTGGTTCTTCTCAGTTCTCTTTCAAGTGCTCAAAGCACGTATAAGACCTATCTATTTCTCCTTATTCCAGATTGAACTGTCATTCTAAAAAGATATGCATTTGTAAGGCTTTTCTTTTTTATATATCTAGTAAGTGTCTCCCCCTTTACCAAGGTTGTGGTAATCCCAGTTACATGTGGAACCTTCATTGACCTAATCCACAATGCATAATATGCATTAAATGAATCATGTCTAAAGCCATGGAAATGTGCAGCATTGGTAATATGGTTAGGTTTTCTACCTTGGATAATTGTACGGTAATAGTAATGGTTAAAGTGATAAAGCTAATAAATCTGCAAAATCAGAAATAACTATGCAAAAGCATATCCTTGTGTAGAGTTTTCACTTTAGTGAACTGAATGCAACACATTTGGGGCATGTTCGGTAAAACTATTAGTTGGAACTTCGAAGTCAATTTGGCTTCCATTCCAACATGAAAATTTTTCGTATGAGTGGTTATATAACTGATTTTGGGTCATTACACAAGTCAAAACTCCTCTAACAGCCTCATTTTTCACTCCAACTTTAGAAGCTCTAATTTGCAACTTTTAGTTGGAAGACAGAACACAATCAAAGCTATGTAAATGGCTTCAAGGACTAGCATCCTCCCCACAAAACATCTAGTTGAAATCTGTTGAAAACCAAAAGCACTTGCAATTAGAAGCTGCCTCAAACATTGCCTTAATTTGGTGGACTCCCCTACTTGCACAGAACAGCTGTGCAGGAGAAATGTTCAGCAGTCTTAAACATGTACGTCAATGCTTTATATGCAAGATCGGGTGATCTGTGACTCAGATCTCAATTTGGAGGCACAAAACCCCATGATAGAGAGTGGATTTGAACAGAGAATGTGGTCCCCTGGTATTTGGTAATCTTTCCCCACCTCTATAAGCACTCAGTTGGTGAAAGTAGCCAACAGAAGAAAGCTCTCTATGTTATTTACTTGTCTTCAACTGCATTGTAGCAAATGCAGATAAGGAAAAAAAATAAAGAAATAGAAGTGAGAAATGGAGAGGAGGATTTGTCCCACTGCTGCTATTGTATGTCGCAACTTTTATGAGCGCTGAGTGCATGATGGAGAGGGAGGTCCTGTTGTACTGCTGATATCATAGTTCTATGTGAGCAGAAACTACAGTCCAAGACTCCAAGTGCATGAGAGAGAGATCAGACAGAACCTTTGGTTTCACTGTGGTTTTACAATGGGAAAAGGAAGATAAGTTATAGCCATTGTGTGAGTATTATGATGTCAATGATACAGTATGGCCCGTTATAATGGATTAGACAAGTTTTCATATTTCTAGCTTAGCTACAAATTAACTATGTACAGCCCAGAAGCACATACACACATAGAAGACAACCCGATACTTATAGAGAGGGACCCTGCATTTCTCCCAGTGAGGCCCTTTTGTCTGAAAAAGGGCAAAAACATAAGGGCACCCTCATGGACTAAAGAAAAAAAAAAATACCCCGGCGACATGAGCCCATAGCTACTTCCCACAACAAGTTTTATACACTCGATTATGTATTCATAGAATCCATCTAGGAGATTTATATGTACATGGTTCCTTAGCAACATACCATCTTTCACAAATCAAAAGATTTATATCCTAATGAAAATTTAGTATAAGCCACATGAATTAAGAATATTTAAATAAAAAATGGTTGCCTAAACCCGGAAGTTCAGGTCTAATGCAACTCTATACAGCCAGGCTCGCTACTCCATCTACTCCAGAAACAAAATTGCAGAATCCAATAACATGAATGTCTCCAAGTGTTTTGAAATGTCAAAATACCAGTGTTTTGAATGTCAAACCTCTCTCCATGTAACAGGGAAATCATACAACACACATGCATTTGAGTACACACACCCAAACACATGAGCCTGTGCCCATCGGGCCCTTGTGCACCTAGAAGTCTGGTGTGGAAGATCAGGGATCAGAGTCAGGCCTTTGCCTCTGCTCTATAGCACCATGCGGTAGTAAGATCCACAAGATTGTGTCCACAGTTTGAGTGATGGAAAACTATGGCAAAAACATACCATCACTTGCACATAGCAGGAATCACCTGATTTGTGGATCCAAAGTTCTCTCTTTGTGAAACTTCCTCTCTTGTCTAAATTTATCACCAATAATCCCCACAAGAACATTCTCCAAGCTTGAAATGATGGAACCTGTGGGAATCCCTCACCAAGATCTCCCTTCTTGTGACCTTAGAGATGAACTTAGTAGCAGTATGGCAGTCCCCACATACCCTCAGATTCTTGTGCATCCTAATCTCACTCCCAGATGTTGAGTTAAGGAGTCCAAAGACGATAGCCAGCTTCTCACTATGCACATACAAAAGCTGCTCTTTTGTCTCCTCCTCCACATCATGCAGCACAAAGTTCGTATTTGGCACATACCCTTCTTCACGGATCCTGTTCATCAACTTCCTTAACTCTTTGTAAATCAATTCAGACTGTGGATTTGATTGGTCCCCCACCAAGAACTTATAGACCTTATTCTTTACTTCTATGACCGTATGACCAGCAGTTTTCTTGATTCCTCTCTGCTTCATCATTGATCTAATATGGTTTGCATCCTCCCTCCTGCCTGAAGATGTGTATATATTTGACAACAACACATAACGCCCAGAATTTTTTGGGTCTAACTCAAAAAGCGACTTGGCTGCCAGTTCTGCAAGTGCCACATTTGAATGGATTCTACATGCACCGAGCATCGATCCCCAAACACCAGCATCTGGAGGTATAGGCATTTGCCTAATGAAGTCTAGAGCTTCCTCCAAGCGCCCAGCTCGTCCCATAAGATCAACCATACAAGCATAATGTTCAGCCCTGGGAACGACAGCAGATTCCTTAGTCATGGAGTTGAAACACAGCCAGCCTTCATCAATCAGCCCAGCATGGCTGCAAGCCGAAAGCACCGACACATATGTAATGTGATCCGGCTTCATCAACCT
Source organism: Zantedeschia hybrid cultivar (assembly GCA_030544215.1). Lineage (NCBI taxonomy): Eukaryota > Viridiplantae > Streptophyta > Magnoliopsida > Alismatales > Araceae > Zantedeschia > Zantedeschia hybrid cultivar. The sequence continues at coordinate 52,086,385 of JARZZO010000013.1, read as the reverse complement.
CTTCATTGCATCAAAGAGATCCAATGCATCCCTCCCATGACCGTGCATTCCATACCCAGAAATCATCGTGCTCCATGAAATCAAGTTTTTGTCTCTCATTTGATCAAACAATCTACGAGCAAATTGTACACTACCGCACTTCACATAAAGATCAATTAAAGCTGTCTCCAAGACCACATTAGGCTCAGGAACACTCCTAACAGTAACACCATGGATGAACTGGGCCCGACGAATAGAAGCCGAGCTTGAACATGCACGAGCAACACTGAGCAGTGTCACATAGTCTGGGCGCATCCCACGTTGCTTCAACTGCTTGAACAGCTCCAGGGCCTCCATGGGCAGTTGGGCCTGCACATAAGCCTCAATCATCGAACTCCACGACACCAAATCTTTCTCAACCATCCCATTGAACAGCCTCCGAGCAATGTCAATTTTGCCGCATTTTGAGTACATCCCCACGGCTGCATTCTGAACGCGCACGTCCAAGGAGAGGCCCTCCTCCACAATAAGGCCGTACAACTCATCAGCCTCGTCACTCGTACAAATACAGGGCATCACGTTCAAGAAAGTTGCCCGGTTGGGTCTGACGCTCTTCTCCTGAAGCATCAGCTGAAACAGAGAGAGCGCCTCCTCAGGGCAACCGTTGTGCGCATACGCTCCGATCATGGCACTAAAGCTGACCACGTTCCTCTTGGGCATATCTTCGAACACTTGCCGCGCGAGTTCTACGCTGCCGCATTTCCCGTACATGGCGACGAGCGAGTTGCCCACGAAGACGTCTCGATTCAAATCCAGCTCCAGGGCGTCGCGGTGCACGTCTCTGCCCAGCTCCAGGTCGCGGAGGTGGGCGCAGGCCTTGAGGACGGCCGGGTACGTGAACTTATCGGGTCGGAGGCGGGACTCGGCGCGCATGCGGCGGTACGCGGCGACGGCCCGGTCGTGGTCGCCGTTGTCGGCGAGGCCCCTGATGAGGGCGTTCCAGAGGAAAGCGTCGGGGGAGGAGGCGTAGAGGGAGAAGACGGCGAGGGCGGGGGCGGTGCGACCGAGGACGGCGTACTGGGAGAGAAGAGCGGTGGAGAGGAAGAGGTTGCCGGGGAGGAGGTGGGCTCGGAGCATGGCAGCATGGGCGGAGTCGAGGGCGCGGGCGGTGGCGCAGGACTTGATGAGAGCGGCGCAGGCCCCGGGTTCGAGCCGCCATGGGTCGTCGGGCGGGGGAGCAGGCAGCGCAAGGGGAGGAGGAGGCGGTGGCATTAGAGGAAAGCTGGCGAGGAGGGGCGGGCGGAGGAGAGGGTTTCGGTTCATGTGCTGCGGACTGGCTGTAACTAACTAAACTGATCAACTCATATCATTAGAATTACTCCCTCCTGCTTAGGCGGCTGCTCCTATAAATACCAGGACACAAACCTCTGACAATACTTTCCTTTTTGGTTAACAATATTTTAAGTGATGACGTCAATACAATTCAATGTGTAAAGTAAATGAGTACTCTGCTCTTATATAGCCACCCATGTGCAAGCTCGTACTAGGAGTTAGGTTTCAGCTGACCTGAGCAGGATGGTTGATTCCTGAACATTAACGATCCATCGACTTTGGAGGCTTTAAAAGTGACAGTGACAATTAAGGAAAAATCGGATTGGCTATTGAGCTTTTATGACTGTCTCTAGTGTTCGCGAATTTTAGTACGTAATTGTAGATTAGTTCTTTGGAAATTTTAATTACTAGAGTTTGGATGCATTTTTCCCCACTTGAATGGATGTCTGATCCAAATAATGTTGGTACGTACGTACGTAGTACATGCTTGAGAGGTGATTTTGTATGGATTCAGAATAAGAACTTGTTTCATGTGACACAGTGGATTTAAGTTGTTAATTCAACTGCTTCACTGGATAAACTCACAGTCCAAAATATAAAAAAAAAGGGTTAGGTTATTTTTATTTTGAAAAGAAATTATGAAAACCCCCTCTAGCTTATAACCTCCTTCTGGAAAAAAAAGAATCCAAACGATATACAAGTCTTATTTTCTTTCTAAAAATAAAACTTGAGAGAGAGAAATAATTGAAAAATATATATATAACTAAACACACTATAGGCTTTTGCGCGTGAAAAACCTATCCTTCCAAAGCAGATGGGTTAAGTGTATCCAGCTCCACTATGATTGTTATCGATAAAAGGATAAAGAATATACAAATTGGAGGAAAATAAGCATGGGCACATGTGAAATCTTGGACGGTGCACAATAAGGTTATTTTTTGCCAAGATTGTTCCCTAGAACTTTTGTCTGAGAAAGCTATTCGATCTTCTTGAAAGGCTCATCCTAGCTAAGATCCCATCGAACAAAACTTAATTTATTGGCTAACAACGTACGGCAAAATGCTCTTTGAACATTGGTACTAATTAATTCTTTTTTACAGAAAGATTCTCAGCAATAACTGACATCCTAATTCACATGCAACTGTAGTATATATTTCCAACTATATATATCAACAATTAATATTCCTTGAATAGTGCATACAAATTTATTCAGACCTTATCACAGATTGTTCTTAATTTAATGACAGCATTAATTCTACTTTTATATACAGTGCAAACCAGGTTCACAAAGACACCAAAGTATATAAGCATTAATTAACGAAAATATATAATTAGATGCCAGCTGCAGTGAGTGATCTATATCTCGTATGTCATCCCCACTTTGAGTAGCCTACCATGTGGGACAGGCATAACCTCGGTACCTTGCCTGAAATTTCTTCTCAGAAAATCATAGAGGCAGTTGACAATTATCTTCTTGAAAAAGGAAGAATCTTGTGCCGCCACCACTTGTGCTTCTCCAAATAAGTGCACCACCCCTTTCTCCATGGCTTTCTGTATGAAGTGTTTCTCCTCTTCAATTCCCTGGATTACTGGAGCTGGTACAAGTCTGTCTGATCGGTTGCCACTGCCCCGCTGTATGTGTCCTGAAGAGAGACGAGGTGGATTAACGTCCATCTCTGAGGTCTCCTCTGCGTCCAGTGGTACCGTTGCATGTCCTGATCTCCTTGGTCTCGTATCCTTTTCCTCAGCTGGAACGCTTGCCCGGTGCGCACCCTCGAGCACTGGCAAGGAGTAGCGTGTCTCATCTGGCCGGCCACCAGCTTCCGTGGTGAACATCTCATGGTGGTGGATGAACTCTTTCAAGTGCTCCACCAGCAGCCACTCGAACTGCCTGGGATCCCCAAGGGCGTCGTTGTAGCCATGCCGCACCACACAACGGAACATCCTGTGCTCCCTCGGCTCAACGTGCCTGAACAAGAAACGCTCCTCCGTTGCCACATGACTGAGCGGAAGGGGCTTGATGGAGACGAAGACGAGGACAGAGTGGATGGACGGAACGTTGTGGATGAAATGGGGGAAGATTGGAGGGATGCCCTGCACTAGCTCCGAGTAAAATAGACCTATTCCGGGTATCCTGTTCATGCCTGGATTGAGGACAACAAGGTCTCTTATGTAGTTGCCGGACACCTTGTTCTTGAGCTCGAAAAGATACTTCTCTCTGTGAACATAGTGCCATATGCCCATTGTGCTCATCAAGACTAACGCGAATGCCAGGGGAAGGAACCCTCCTTGTGCAAACTTGTACAGTGCCGAGGATAAGTATAGGGCCTCTACTCCGCCAAAGACCAAAACGAACATCAAAATCCACCAAATGCTCGTCTTCCATATGACTAGCATGATGAGGGAAACCACGGAGGTTGTGATCAGCATTACAGTAACCACTGCAATACCTGCACGTGTATATATAGATAGAGAGAGACGCCCAGTCCTAGTTAGAGTTGCAAAAATTTATTCACTAGCTACAAAAATCAGAGGCTAGCTAGCTATAGGCTCCGAGAAACTTATAGATGGAAATTAAGGCCAACCGGTCCAGAAAGCTTGTCCATTGCTGACACTATCCGCTTGGACATATATATATATATATATATATATATATTGATGTAGAGATTAAGTAAACGCTTGAAAAGGCAATATATTCAAGTCCACTGATGACAAATATAGAATTAATTAAGTTGACAAAGTTTTAAAGTAAGAAGCTAAATATTTTTCTTATTTATGTCTAGTGAGAATTAAAATGTGAAAGAAGAAGAGATGAAAGAAGTGATATATATATTGTTTTCCATTAGTTGAGGTTAACTCTGGACTAATAATGTCCACGTTCCTCTTTTGCTTTTTTTGTTTTTTTCCCTAATTGCAAGGCACAATATACATGAGCTATGTGCAAGAATTGGTTTAGACAATTTCTTTTTGCTAGCTACGAATTGCAAGATGGTTCGCCTACGTACATATGTGCTATTTGACTTGAATGCATCAAGTGGCATTCGCTGAGACATTTATCTTCATGGTTCAGCTAGCTGCAGCCCAGATACTGTGAACAATTACTTGATTGTACGTGTGTCATGAACAAGAAGCTTACCATATGCATTGCCGATTTTTTCTGTTGTTTTGAATGCGACTGTGACTATGACACAGGCGACCATTAGTATATAGTTGATCTCTGGAATGTAAACCTGTCCTTCATACTTGGCAGAAGTGTGGACAACCTTAACCCTTGGGAAACAACCCAGGGCTAAGGACTGGGATATGATTGCAAATGCGCCAGATATCAAGGCTTGGCTTGCGATGATTGAAGCCGCAACGGCAACCACAAATGTTGGCCAATATAGTGGATCTGTAATGAATTTTCAGTAATTTTGTTCAGCAGTATATATATATATATAGATATTCATATAGCTAATTATTCGTTTGTAACCAGCATGTTGAATGAGAACTTCATCAGAGAATTAATACATATATGCACATTTTCTGGAGATCATACTTACGTGGAATGGACTTGTAGAAGGTATCAGAAACATTTTCGGGGAATTTTGTAAGATATGCTGCTTGCCCAATGTAAGCGAATGACACGGAGGGAAGCAGAATTGCAGTGAAGCTGATCTGTAATAAGTCATACGTACAGAAGATGAAGCAGGGCCAGGTCAGGTTAATTAGGTGCTTGTTCATGCCTAGCTAGAGGAGAACTGTACGCGTGTACGTGGACTAGCTAGCTAAGTATATATATACACCAGAAATGGCATTAACATGTGTGGAGTACTGAAATCTTCACATTAATTAAGCCAAAAAAAAATTAGGAACATGTCGATCGATATAACTTGAATGACAAGGCAATTGCATTTGCACCACCCATTTCATTATTTGTCATATCTAGCTGCTCAGGAAGCGAAAGCATGTATCGGCAAAAATGATCTTCATGCCCACCCCATGTCAAAAGCGTTAAAAACTGGTCCTTGTAATTAATTAAATTGCTGTCCACAATCAGAAATCTAGCTGGTGAACTAATTAATTGTTTCTTTTAACTTTGTGACTATGGTAATTATATGTTCAGCAGTACTTAAAATTCTGCATATATATATATATATATATAGAGAGAGAGAGAGAGAGATGTCTCTAGCTTTGAATTCATTCGGGTAGACTATTAATGGTAAGTCAGAAAATCCTTATTTCATACCTGAATGGCTCTTATGTTGAAATGGCCCAGATCAGCAAACATGGCCTCCGTACCTGCCAGATATATAGCTCCTCTTAATTTGTCTGTGAATTAGCCATTCTTGCTATAACAATCGAGCAACTGGAAGCTAGCTAGGCAACCTAATTAATTAACATCACCTGTAATGCATAGCACAACACCTCCCAAGGAGATCCATCCCTGCTTTCCATTTCTCTTGAAATAATCTACTATGTATTTCGGATTGAATGCACGCAGAACCTTTACATCATGCTTGCATAAGTTGTAGAGTCCGATGCCACCAATGAAAGAGAACCAGAGTAGGATAATGGGGGCAAAGGAATACCCCACTTTGTCAGTCCCAAAGCGTTGAACCGCAAAAAGTAGGAACAAGATTGCTACAGAGATCCCAATGATGGCACCTGTACATATATAGTATCGAAAACACACCATCATATATAAATATATCCAAGTCCAAAATTGTGCGTGCAATATATATACCCTTTATTTCTCATTCATGCATGCCTCGCAGATTTTAAATATTCATTTTACGTTTCTTCAGATCATGGAACAGCAAAACTGATAAATTTAAGGCCACCTACCTTGATTACCAAAGGTAATTGCACTAATTTCATAGTGATTAATTTAGCACTTAGTCCTTGTTTGATGACTCTAGCAATAAGCACTAAATTAACTATCTCCATAAATGGAATGGATCGATCCCTTCGATATACATATTCTAATTTAGCCCTTGCTTAATTCTTGCAAGATGAGCAAGCTGTTTGAGCACTTGGTACATAATTAATTCCACTGCTCTTTTATCCTTCCTGGCTTACCACAAGACTTGTTCCATCGGCAGAACGTTGCTGGTGGAGTACTGGACTCCTTTTCAGAATAGACATTATAGCAGATTTAACATATCTATATATATATATATGCTGAACTAATTAATTAACATCTATAATTTTTTCCTGATTTTACCCTTCCTTTAATTTCCTAAGGCCGCTCAATTTCTATTTGTGCAATAAACCACATAAATTATATAACGAGAAAGTCTCGCGGAGTGGAAAATGCAAAGCTTATGCAGCGGCGTCTAATTAAGTTATATATTGGCTACATATTCTATTTTCTTCCCTCGTAAGTTTGTCACCCAGTTTCAGGAACTTGCTATAAGTAAAAAGATGCCCTTTCTTTTCTTGTAGATGCCTGGCCAAGTCTGAAACCTGATATTTTTTTTGTCGTACCTTGACTTAGGGAACTTGCCGATTCCTTGATCCCACTCACTGCAGAAAGCACTGCAAAAACACAAGTCACTCACTCAGAAACTTACATGTACATACACAAACGTACACTAGAATTTGTGTAAGCAATTAATGAAAGAAATGGCACTATTTTCAATTTCAGCATCAGTTTTATTATATCCCTTAATTGGGCTTCCCTTGGTGGGGAATAAAACAAGGATGATGAAGACAAGGACAGAATGGTTACAGTTCACACTGCTCACCAGAGATGCATGGTGTTAAAACACCATCTCCAAGCACCATTGAAGTCCCAAGTACTGTGATGAGGAAGAGCATAATTTTTGCTACGTGGCTAGTCTCCAACTTTTCTTTTATCAACTCTGCTCTCCTCATGTTCCTGGATGGTGTTTCTAATCTATAGTTGGACAACATCATGTCCTCGGCCTGTTGATTTGGAACAAGGCTCACCTTTGCATAGCGACATATCAACGAGTACAGAGCAAAGGTCCCCCCTGCAAAACAAAGTAGCGACAGCCAATCTTATACGATGGAATCTCGGCGATCGATTTGCGTTATCAAACTAACGACCATGCATATGTACAGTTACCATCATGTGTACACTAGCTAACCAATTAAGTAGGTACAGGCACAAGCGTTAACCAGCTAGAGAGACAAGTACCCATTAAGGATAGATACGATTCACTGCATTACGTCCTAAGAAGCCTATATCGGAAAAACGAATTAAGGGGACAAGCTAGCAAATAATCCTGTGAATAGTATTCCTTTTTGTTTGCATGAATAAATAAATATGTATACACGCACACATAAATGCATATTACAGTAGTACTGCTTCACTAACTTAATTAGATCTCCTCTAAATAAAATAGCGTATGTGGAAGCTGAGAATAAATCCCAGTAATAGCAACTTCTGAGATGCATACAGCACACAAGATCTTTCAAAGAGTAGTGTAGGTCTTGCCTCGTACGTCGTATTTGCAAATTAACATACTTTGAAATTAATTATATATATGTACGTACAATAGCTTTTTAAGATAAACTTATGGATCTCCACTTGGTACATACGTAAAGGAATAATACTAGGTACGTCGTGGAGCAACTTTGACATGCACGTCGTATAAATTGGCCGCTTGCTGTTGACATAATTAAAGTGGTTATTTCTTCCAGGACTATTAATTTGTTTCACTCTGAGGTTATCCAAATTATGCATAGAAACTGCATGCATGCGCCTTTAAAAAGACTATATATATATATATATGCTTCAACACAAAATTTATCTCATTTAACATTGGTGAGAATTAATAAACGTGGTTATGCACTCACCATCGCCATTATCGTTGGCCCACAAGACTATGAAGACATATTTGATCATTGGTATGAGTATCAGGGTGTAAATGATGAGTGACAGGACACCCAAGATGTCTTCTTTGTCATTGATCCCCTGCGTAAAAGTGCTTGCATACACATAGAGGGGTGATGTCCCTATGTCTCCATATATCACTCCAAGGCTCTGGAATGCTAGATGTAGTGTCCTCATCCATCCATCCTGCAGACAACCAAAATATTTTAGCCTTTGAGAAATTTCTATATATACATATGTATGTCCAGATCGCGCAGTTTAACGATCGATCAAGATGCTCATGAACAATATCATTTTCTCTTGGGCACATATGAAGTCCATCTCCTTCCAATGAGCATTAAAAACAAATAATAGCTATTCAAACAGCTAGCGATTAATAATGAATTCTTTCAGCATGGCATGCATATATATGTATATATATATATCCTGGAGCTAATTAAAGTTTTTACGTACGTACCTGGGTTTTGACATTTGAAAGCCTGCCCGCCTCTAGATGAAGTGAATCGACACGGCGGAGGCCATCCCTGAAAAGGGACTCCGAATCCGTCTTCTCCACGCTATTCTCTTGTCCTGCTTTTCCTTCCTGCTCTTCCATCTTTGGTTGTTTCTGCAATCACTGTGCATGTTCTCCGGCCCTGATTTATAGGCGGCGAGCTAAGGCAGTGATCTTTTTCATCCAATATATTAATTAATAATATTCCTAGGGAGTCAATCTGGAGAGATTTAATTAATTTGAGAGGGGCTTGTCTTCAGCATCGAGGTTTGAATTTTGATACCGGTTAATTGATGCGCACCGATGGATTTTTTTAAATTCCTTGAGTACGTATAGTATGCGCCAGAATATGATCTTTAATTAGATGCTCTTGAGATCTTTTTATATATTAATTGCGTCAACATCATCGACATTTAAGCGAATCATGATCGAAACTAAACAGTCTCAGATCTGCGAGAAATTTTGCTGCATCGACATCTACGAACGTACTCTATTTTATTTTCTTCTTCTTAATTTCCTCCGGCAGATAAATGCATACTGGTTGCCTCCTGAAACAATTCATCGATCGCTGCACACCCACGTATATATATGTTTGCGGTCGCATGCATGTACGAAATTTCGCTTCTTTTCAACGCAGCTACTGTGGAAGCTCTTGGGATGCTTTGATTCTTCTGGGAAATCCATTAGTGCATATGATCATGTGGCTATCACTCGTACGTCAATTTATGTAGTATACGTGCGTTTGTGTCTCTACTGCTGAATGTATCTGCGCATGTATATATGTATTCACACAATGCTTGATTAACTTTTCAATGGCTCAAAGAGTTTGTGAAGGCTTTTATATATGTATGTGCTAATAATGCAGTTTTATATTAATGTTTCCAAGTTGAAAATATGGCAACACCACTTGTCCTGTTCTGAATCTTGGAGTTTGTATATATCGTCACATTACCGATCGAAGGTGAGGAACCGAGGAAGATTCCCATTATGCCATGTTTGACTCTTTCATATGTAGTCCCCGCTAGCTTCTTGCTAACTTGGCAGGATCTGAAGTGGATTTTATACGGAGAAAAGAGGGGTTTGAATTGTTTATGGAAAGAAAGTGGGCGCGTGGCATAAATCCATGGAGGACCTTGGCGCAGATCTGGCAAGGCCTTGTACTGTTCTGTGTTCTGTATTTATAATTATTATGTTACCTAGCTACAAGCTTACACGTTTGGGTTCAATGCTAAATGAGTTTTCTAATGCTATGATTGTTGTTGATACACCTTGTGTCTCTTTTGGTGTATTAATTAAACATCATTATTAGCACCAAGTCTATTGATCGAGATGCTAGCTCCCAATGTGCTCTCTCCCTCCCAACAATTTTTAAAATGCCGCGGATCCTAGTGTCATCCCTTCTCTCGGGCAGATCGAATTATGAATCTAGTTTAATGTTTTCTTTGTCACTTGTATTTGTTTAAGTCTGCAGCAGCTGACAGAAGAGTCCTTAATTATTAATTAATTTAATTAGTTCACCTGCACCCCAGGTAATTAATATATACACTTGTAGTTGACGGTAGAATCTAGGACCTTCACGATTGGAGGATGTTACATCCAAGCCTTCCACTGTAGCGATATATGGAGATGTTGAAGAGTTTGACTTGGACATCGGCTTCTCTCATGCATGCGTATCAGAACTTCTTTCTCTTCTATTTTTCTTCGTGAATTATTGTGGATGACTGGGTCTTTGTTTCGGTGGCCTTTCAATGTCGATGATAGCAAATCCTTGCATTCAGATGGGTATTGAGGGGAGTCGATCTTAAGGCATGGAGTCCCAGTCTCTCGATCGAGTTCCATGTTCTTATTGTGCATCGTCTTTTGATGCGGTTGGACGTTTGAGATCGTTTCCCCAAAATGCCTCCCTCCCATCTGCTAATTAGGAGAATATAAGGCTTTCTTTGAGCTTAAGTGGGAAAACATCATTTGGAATCAAAACATTTGAGAGAATATAATTAATATTCGTTCAGAAAATAAAATAGCTAATGCAATTTCCACTTGAGTTCTCTCTTCAAATAGGAAAAAAAGGATCAATTTCACCTCGGGGTTATACTCTTTTTTAACTATTTTTTAAAATAAAAATTCATAAAGCAAAATAACTTAAGTAGAATTAAATATTCTTCTTTACATACATTCATTTGTCAAATAAGAAATACTTATTGTTTATGAAAAAAGATGAGTTAGGAGAGCATCCCAACTTAACATCCGTATTATCTAATATAAAATAAAGAAATTATATATGTTCCCAAATGATTTGAAGTTTCAAATCATACATGAACACAAATTCACGACTGCCTGCAGTGCTCTATTACATCCGGTCGGTACAGCAAGTATTTCTCCTGTCCAATAAAAACTTGACGCGGATGGTTGGTTTTAGCTATGGGTCATTCACTAGGGTAGGGAAAGGTGGGGGGAGGGGTCATTCTTGTTTGTCCGAGCACAATAAAGGCAGACTGCAATAAGCCCGAGGCCTTCTTTCAAAAAAAGAATCATATTCACGCATGATATCTGAACTGCAACATAGCACATGAATATGCACCCACAGGTTTGCAATTAAGCTGTGGTGCTCACCTTAGGTAGTGCAGCAAATATTTTGCCTGTCAAATAAGTCAGAGTAGTCCTACATTGAAAAGGAGACCAAAGAAAATAATACTTAAATAGATGGTATCAACTTTAAGGTTTTAAGTTGGATAGTCCAATAACTTCAACATAGTATCAGAGCATATAGTGACAAATTAGACCACACATTTTATCTGTGGTTCACGTGAGAGCCTAAAATCGATATGTACGTGAGGGGACATGTTAAAATAATCTTACATCTGAAAAGAGACAAAAATAATCAAATAATAGTGTATACTTTACTCATACCCTTAAGATTATGAGTTGGATGGCTCAATAACTTTAATATGATAATTGTCACGTAGACCACAAAAACAAGATGCATAGCCCGATTTATAATCTTGAGTTCTGATATCACGTTGAAGTTATTAGATCATCTAACTCAAAACCTTAAGACATTGAGATGGAGTAGGCACTATCTATTAAAGTATTATTTTTTTGTCACTTTTCTGATATGAGACTATTCTAAAACTCCTCATTGCGTGTAGTCTGATTTTAAATTTTGTCACGTGGATCACAAAAATAGAGTGTGTGGCCCGGTTCGTAAGCTTCGATATCATATTAATGTTTTATTTCTTGTTTCTTTTTTGATGTGAGACTATTCTAACAAAACAAAGGCTGAACTGTTGGTTTTAATTTTAGGCCATTCACTTGTGCGGAGAAAGGTAGCGGAGGGTTCTTTTTTGTGCAAGCAGAATGGAGGCATAGCGCAGTAGGCCTGAGGCCTTCTTTTTTACGGTGGTATGTATCTTCATGTTCATCATTTTCAATTTAATTTCCACCCCTTTGAGGGGAAGGAATTTAACCTAGCTCCGCGTTGCCCTAAAAGACATCAGTATTTTTTTCATAGATCAAGATCATCTACTTTATTTTTTTACATTCAATACTCTATTCATTCTGAATGATTAAGAAACTTCAAAAAATAAAAAGATTTTTTTTTCGTTTTCAAACCCTAGTACTTCTTCATTTATGTAGACATGAACCAATAAGACCAAGTAGAACACCTGGTTACAAAACACGGAGTAAAGGATCTTAATTTATTTTTGCATACCGTCTTAACTTTTAAAACAAGAAAAGGGTATTTAATTAAACGTGGATCTGTACTCCTTAATTAGGCCGTACGAATTAAGAACAGAATTAATTAGCAAACCATTTCCACGAAGCCAATCCACGTCAACTAGTGCACGATCCGTCAATGCATGTCTGGATATATAAAGATCAAACTCATTTCCGTGTGCATTTAACTTTAACTTAGATGTGTCTTATTTAAAACCTCTTCCTCCTAATATTATAAAGGAAGAAAAATTATGAAAAATATTTAAATATTCAATTAAGTTTTTAAGATAGTTCTCATTCTTTGGGTTTTAATTTTTGCCGTCCAATCATAAAAATCAATCATAATTTTTGAATCGAGTGCACATAAAAAATTGTAAATTTTTTTAAAAAAGTAAAAAATATAAAATTTATTTTGATTAACCCTTAGGGTGATCCTATTCCTTGATATTTTAGTTTTTACCTTCGATTAAGGATGCGCTCGATTGAGTGGCTACAATTGAGTTTTTCGATCGGATGGTAAAAATTAGCTCAAGGGAATGAAAACAACCAAAATGAGAGATAATTGAATATCTTAAAAAAAAATATGACTTTTTTTTTAACATGAAGAGAGAGAATTTAGGGTGTGTGCGGTTGCTAGACTAACTGTTTATCGGCTTCAATTAAACTGCCGATATATGCGAGCTAACATTAGAGTAGTCTCTATGATTTTGTCTGGCTCTATGGGCATTTGGAATCGCTTTCAAACAATGTCCAGTGGCCATCCTGGGTCGGCATCTGAAGTATGTTTGTTAATATAAGGCCCTTGGACCCTAAAGTGATTAGTTATTTTAATTTAAAGGATTTTTGTATATGTATCCTTCTTAAATCTTTAATATTTGTGTCCATTTTCATTATATGATTTGTTAATATTTTAGTAAAATTTAAATTTTCACAAGAGTCAAGCCAACTTGACTTGATCTGGGGAGGGCTTAATTAGATGATCGGTAATATTTGTTGCATCGCAAACTTGTTGCACTGCATAAGTGCAACATAAAAAATAAGATTTTTTTTAAAAAAAAGATTATGATCAACTCCAGCATATCTTATATGTTTGTACAATTTGATCTCTGATCAAATGACTCAAAAATAAATAAAAATTAAACTCCAATTTATTAGGCTCAAGTAGTAAGGGTTTTTTTAATTGCTTATTGGGATTCAATTTTTTATTTTTATTTTTACTTGAGTCACTAGATTGGAGATCGAATTATATAGACATATAAGACATAGTGAGACCAACCATAAAAAAAAAAAACTCAAAAAGAAAATTCATGTTTTGTGCTGTATCTCATGCGGCGCAGCAGCTTTCTGTACCCCAAGTGTCACTCTAATTAGATAGTCTCACTTCACCCAACCTAACCTGATCTGTTCACTTGGATTTTACATGAACAAATTAAGTCGACAAGGAGAATATTAGTTTGAGGGTGACAAATAGATGTCCTTTAAAGTTGTTGCCACACGGGATTATAGTAACTCATAAAGTGCCCATGTGACAGTTTTATTTTTGCAAGTGACAAAAAAGAGTGACAAACAAGCATGACATACTAACATTCTCCTCGTCTTTGTTCACATGAAATTAATCCAACTGAAGCCAAGAATGCATGATCTCTTTCATGATTAAGGTTCAGGGCAACAGCAACACATTTTGGATGCTTCCATACCATGACCTCTGTTGAAAAAGACTTTACAAAAGAACCCCAAATGGAAAAAGAGCATAAAATTTAGGGAGAAACTAGGGCAAATAAATAGGCCTGTGCACTTAAACATGGACTCCTTATCGAACTATATATGGATTCCTATCGTGACTGCTGCATAAAAAAATTGCTTTCATGTGGTGCAACCTCATTAGGCTCAAGGCAGTTCTGGAAAGATCAACAGGCCTTCTTAATGGCTGCATAAGCAACGTCTACTGGTTTGATTTGTTGGTCAAGTCGATCGACATACTAATTTCATGGTCTTTTTAACTCTTTCAAAAGGAATATTGAATGATTGAGATGTTCAGTTTAAGATTCACCCTCCAAGGGAATTAGTATAGTTTAATCAGAAGATAATATAATTTAGATCAGGACTCCTCACAAATACAGGCTTTTTTTTCGAAATTGCTTTAGCACTGATTGATTTCGGAAGACGTACGGAAGCTTTGACTTGCTGGAACCTAGGCAAGGGAACATTAATCTGGCAATCTCTTAACGTTGACTCTCCCATGATTGGTCCAACACTACTAATCTGTTAGCAATGATTGGAGCTATATACGAAATCCTTTCTTATGGATTACGCATTCCTACAATTAGATCCAGCTAGCTACTCACCCAACCGACAAGCAATAGCTAGAATATTAGTTGCAGATGAACAATGGTGAACCATCCCTTGGAGTTGACAATTAATAGGGTTTGGTTGGCTTGAAGAAATTTATTAAAATCTATGTACGTGGTGACAATGGTTTCAGATGGTGAAGTTAGATACATAATGCTGTAGTTAAAAGTTTGGATTAAATATATATATATGGAACTTGCAAAAATTTCTAATACTTGTTGAATTAATTAATATGCGATAGACTAATCTTTTATAAGGATTGAGTAAAACACGAATAACCTTTTCTTGGAATAAAATAGAACATGTAAGTTAAGGAAAAATCTAGTTAAATGTATAAATTAATCTTTCTCATTACCTTAGGAAAGTAATCTAGTTAAAAAGTACTGGTCGTCTCCTCTATGAGATGCTTCAGGAGTGAGAACATGCATGAGAAAAAGGCCAGTTCCTTGCAAACATGCCAAGACTTAATTTTAAGCATGCATGGCCGATTTAGGGGTTGTCTGTTTTAGTGTAAAACTTAGTAAATCATTAGTTTTAAAACAAGTAAAATTTTCTTATTTTAGAATTATGAAATATTTGTTTGATTGTTGAAAATAAAACAAAAAAGATGTTTCAATCTTCTTGTTTTAATTTACAATGGATCTTTGTTGTAAACTAAAACAAAAGAATTGAGTTGTCAAGTGAGTAGACAAGGTCCAAACATGACTTTATTTTACCTTGTTTTACATCATCAAACAATGAAAAACATCATAAAATAAAATAATTGTTTTCAATTACACTGTTTTACGTTAAAACAAACAACCCCTTCATTTATCTGCCTGTTATCTCAAAAACAAGTTGGTGCCTACATGATTCCCTTCTCTCTTTCTTATTTTATTTTCTTTAGATCTCCATGAGACTGATAAGGTCAACATCCCCCCCCCCCAATGTATTCGATAATCCTGTCTCCAGCATAACATATATATTGGGATTAATTTTATATAGATCCTCCTTATATACAAAATATCACATATACTCCTTTTATTTGTGTAATATTATGTATACCTTCGTTACGATAACATTCTATAAAAAGTGTCACTACTATTATTCTGTCGCTTTAACCAAATCAGACATGAGTTAACATTAACCACAGTATAAAAAGATTTTTATGTCTTTGGGTTAAGGACTCTCCTCTCTCTCTCTCTCTTTGGGTGTGCATGGTGGGGGAGGAGGCATTATAGACATTTCTCTTTAATTTTGGGGAATATTCTTGACATATTCTAAGGACTATGAACAGACATTAACTTTAATGACACTTTTGACATTTTATTGCTATAAGAAGGATATATATAATATCGTGTACGTACATAAAAGAGACATATTCGATGCTTTGCATGCAGGGAGCTAGAGTTTATATAAAATTAGCCCTATATACTAACATGCTGCTTTCAAACCTGAGTTAAACCCGTAAAAGTTGATGCAATCAACCGCTGGGATGCGCAGTCATGCACCACTCTCAGTCTCCTTGAATCGGGAATCTTCTGTACGTCCGTAGTAATCAGGTCCGATTTATATGACTAGGTCATCAGGTGCAAAAAGTATTATTCTCGCACGAAATAAATAAATAAGCAGGTTCATTATTCCACGCCAACAATTCCGAAGCAGGTTGACTTGGCCAATAATGTCTACTTTTTATGTGAACTACTGATTTTTTTTTCCCGCGACTCCACGAAAGTGACGAATAGAAATATTCACAATAGAACAAGATCTCTCATGATCAAAGGGTTTCTTTTTCTTTTTTTTTCTACATTTATTATTTGCTTCTTTCTTCGAACACTTAATTCATCATGATTTTATGAATAACTGTATCTCCTAGATATATAGCCTAAACTTATTCACACCCAAGCTTATGCACTCATTTTATTTTAGCTTGGGCTGTAAATGATCGATCTTTTGCTCCTGCTGAAACCTAAAATTATACCTATCTCATTATTCATTTCCTGTCTTTCTTTCAGGAAGTGTACAAATGCACGTTAGTAGAACTAATTAGGTCTTATTTGGTATCGGGATAAGAATGGAGAAGACTAAGCATAAGTAAACCCAACGTAATTTACCCTTATTCATATTCTTTGATATGTTTGATATGAAAAAAGATAAGAGAAAAGTTAATCATGCTCTCCATTGGTTAAAACTCAAACTTTACTTTGATATTTAGAAAACTCAAAATTTACATGTGAGAACTAAGCAATTGTCTAGAAAATATTGTAGTTATGTTTAACATTGCACACTCATGTTTATGACTTAACTTAAGATTTGATTTGCTGCTAATTATCTATTTATCGGTCTTAAACTATTTAGAAGAAAATCTATTTATGAGAATTAATTTAAATCTATGTATGACCTTTTGTTTAATTTGAAAATCAAATAATTATGTATCTATTATGAATTTCAAATTGCATAAATATGTACAAGCAACGCTATCTTAAGGGGACATAGGGACGACCTCATAGCAAGTGTCCGATGCAGATAGTCAATTTCAATAATTGAAGATGATAGACGTAAAAATCTCAAAATTGAACTTTAGTTTAGTAAATGGCGTGATATTCACCTTCAATCTAGTGCAGCTGTATTAAGAACCTTGACGCTATTCGTCTAAGTGCTGACAATTCTGGCCCCCATATATCGTGGTTTGGATACATGTCTCAAGTATGAAGTTAAAAATTGTTTATGATGTGGCTATACCTTTGATTATGATTTGACTCTTTGGATATAGTATCTTTTATTGGAATCATGGGAGTATGTTTTGCCTACATAAAAGCAAGCCTATGTCTTTTAAATCATTTCATAATCAATTGTAAATATAGTTTGAAAAATATATTTGCCTTGTTGTTAATAACATTTCTTGACCTATGTTATATGTGCAGAAGAGGTGAGAAATCTTGTATGTTTAGATTTGTCTAAGTATGTTATTAGTTTTGATAGTTGCTGAGTCTTAAACTCACATATTTGATTATGATTATTTTTAGGGTATCCTATTGAGCCTTGATCTAGGAGGTAGAAATTGAGAATTAAATCCAAGGAGCTTAAACTTTCAACTGCGCATAGAAAGTGTATTTAATTCCTTGAATTACTTTAGAATGTTGTAAATTTTTGAGACAAGTGATGCACAATTTTATAATGATGTAAATACATTGTCTAAATCAATAGTTTTAATATGGTTGTATATTAGAATTTGTGGATAATTTGACAATTATGCTTTGTACATTTTTAGGTTTACAACAGTTTGATTTGAGGTGATATTTCCCAAAGGGAGTGTTACAAATATACCATTGAATTCTAATGGCTTAATTTTGATCCGAAAGGAACGGCCTCTTGTTTTTGGCACACGTGTGTAAATTTATGTTTTAAGTAAGCCATTTTAATTTTACATTGTGCTTATTTGATTTGCCAATAAGAAAAAATTGGATTAATATTTATTCAGCTATACTCAAGTTACTGCTCAAGATCATGGCAATAATGAAGATGGCTAATTGGTAGCATGCCCTACATAAAGATGCCTCCACCATCGAAGCCAAGGTCTTTATACAAATGTTCAATTCTTTTTTGGCATATGTAGTATTTTGTGATGAAGGTGCCAATACTTTAATTATTATTATTTTTAGGTATGATTTTATTATCTAGTAGCAAATGTGAGTCAATCTTTTATTAACCCATCCACTTCTTTGTGCTTTAGAACCATACCGTATGTTGATGATGAAGTGTTTATGATCTATTAGATTAAAATTCGTTTTTACATTTTAGATTCAATGTTACAGTTGATGCTAGTTTAGAATGTTCCTTTACAAGTTATATTAACATCAATATTACTACCTGAAAACTAATATTATATATACAACTTCTGGCGCCGTCACCTCCTTGCAATATCTCTCGCAATAATTCCCATTTCTATTTTAAGCACCTGCTCTAATTAAACTGCACTGCATAAATACAAGAGATGGAATTTGTAGTCAAAGGCTTGATTAATGAATTAATTATACATAAACAAGTAAAGAGTGAAGTAGTGCTCATGATCCAAGATAGTGTTTACTATGGAAAAAGTGAGTATCATGTGAGACCTTGCAAGGATATTTGCCACGCAACGGTTGCTACTAATATTTGTCATGTGGTTCAATAAATATGCACCCTTTACTTGTTAGAAATCCCATGAATTGGTTTTATACAACTAAAAAATATGTAAAGAAAAACAACTAACCAATTTCAAAACTCATCTTCTCTGGTTCCTACCTACCTACCTACAGTGAGAGTGAGGAGGAGATGATATTCCTTAAGAACATCTCTTTAATTGCTTGATATAACAAAGTATTTTGCCACATTCCAATATTTGCACACGCCTTCTAACTAGTACAAAACGAATTGACAACCCAGAGTGCTATGCCACACTTAATTGGATCTATAAGTACTCTGGCTGTAACGAAGGTATTTGAGGGGGCACCGATTAGTAGCTCACGGCGTGTTGCAAAATGTAGAAAAATCTTAATTTCGCGCACTCTAAATTACAAAAAAATAATATGAAATAATTGACCATAAAGAGAATATTATTTTGCGATTGTTTACGATATTATTTTATCATACACCGAACGGCCACTATTTAATGGAGCAGTTGATCATTCAGCGTCTGATGCATTATTGTCTGTGTCTATCCGGGCAACTTTCCTCCCCCTCGGCTGGTCCTTGAGCGCACTTCTTCTCTCATCTTTTCTCTTCTTCTTCAGAGTTGAGGTGTATTATTGTGTGGTGAGCGGATAGTTTATCTGTCTCTTTGAACTGTCAAAAACGGGACCTTCTTCGTTCTCTCTCTCTCCTTTTTTTCTTTTTTTGATAAATGGTATTTTTCTTTTTAACAAATAACCTAGTGACTAAGAGGAGGGGAACCCTAATTAAGAGATTCGGATTCGAAACTCGGCAACGACAGTCAGAAAAAATAATCTCACAACACAATATGACTAAATAATAGGAAAGTCTTTTTAACTTCGGACCAACTTGAATCTGCAACCTCCAAAAACAGTCGGAAGATCAAACCAACCACCATCTCTCACTCTCACGCGTTTGTCCCCGAAATGCTATTAATCATTCACCATAAATAAAATGATGCCGGGCCGATACAGTGGCGGATCCAATGTGTCTCTAGTGGGGACCTTGGATTTTGTCAAATTATTGTTCCAATTTAAAATAGTCTAGTCCGAGAATTCACTTATCCACCTAAGACCCCGTTAGCTCTGCCCATAACCTCATATCATATGAATTAGTCCAAGATCTCATTGGTCCAATCATATTAATAACCGAATGTCGGAGTGACCCAACTAGACAGAATTTCCCGGTACACCACCACCAATTGATTGGATTCTTTTTCGTCTGTTGCATTAACAACATCAAATCCATCGTTGACGGCAAAAAGTGATCAATCATTAGGTATATATAAATGGTTGGAAACAGGATTTGTTTTGCCCAGCTATATATATATATATGCAAGTGCTTTTCCTGCCCTTGTGCTAGTCGATCTTGCGATTCACGCACAAGCGCATGTCAATGCCTGCATGCACACGTATATATGCGTAATTATCTTTGCTATGGGTACTTTTACACGGGTATATCTGAACGAGAAAGTTTTAGAGGGGGTAAAGTAAAATTGACGTAGAAAGTCTAAATCTTCAGTTTATTAGAATTTTTATTTAATAAGTAACTTAAAATTTGAAGATCCATTTTCCATTCTCAAAGAAAAGAAGAAAATAAAAACAAAAATGATATATATGCATCATTTTTACAAATACATAGTTTTAAAAATAATCTAATCAATCTAAACCCACTTTTAAAAACCATTTTGACAAATAGAAGATTCATATATTAATTATTGTTATGCCTTTCTATAAATCTCATCTTCATTGTATATATTTACATGAGCATTTGTATTTGAAACAAGTGGATTATTATTAAAAGATTTTATACCAAAATAAATATATACTAAGGCATCAAAAAATTTTAAATACCATTATTTGTCATTTTTAATACCAATATGCATTATATTCACATCACGATTAAATCTTGATATTTTTAACCTTTATATGTTTTTAACCTTTCGTCATTTTTAATATCAATATTTATTATATTCACATCATGATTAAAATAGCATTTATTATAAATATGTTTAAACATCAATTATAATGCATATATATTTGCAATGAGTAATTGTATTTAAAACACGTGAATTTATGTTTCCTAAAAAAATTATATCAAAATATATATTTAATCGTGCTGAAAGTATATTGATCTTGACAATAAGCATTAATTAATAATTAAAATACTAAAATAATAATAGTTTATCTTTTTTAGCATTAAACGGGCTCAGCTTATCTTTTCATATTACTCAAGTTATCATATAAGTTAGACTCCAAAATCCTAACTGCACAAGCCATTAATACATATTAGTACTATCAGATGAATGTAATTGAAGCTATTCATGAATATAATGGGCTTACTCATAAAAAAATTGCAATATTTATTAAACGATCGAGTTCAAGCTTATTTGTTTCTAAGTAAACCTAACCTTTTTATATAGCCTATTCATGAGTTATTCGCCAAGGACACAAATTCATTAATTTACACCCTAATTGATGTGTTGTGTTTCTAAGCGTTAGTCATCCATTACAAGAAAAGAGACTTCGATCGCTTAACGGTGACTATTGTATCGCTGTTGAAGGTCAAAAAAAATATATCATGAAGGCCAAGGGTATTCTCAATCATATAAAGCAAAGTATAAATGATGATATTCTGGTATCACTATAGACTCTCTGTGGCAACTGACAACTGGCAACAGGCATATGCTAAATAAAAAAATGGTGGAATGCCCGGGGAGGGAGAAGGAGAGGTGTTTTTTAGACCCAACGTGGTTTGCACTTTCCAAGTAGTACTGCCGTCTAATCTTCAAAAAAATTACTAGACTGAATTCTAAATCCGTATTGTTTGGTTTATTGCCTCACAATGTGTTGGCCCAAAGCTTAGGTATGGGACGACAAATAGGACTTTCAATGTAATAATCAATCCAGGTAATCAGAAATGAGCAAATTGGACTAATGAAGACATAGGAGAGAACAAGCAATCGTACAAAAAATACTAAAATTGTATAGTGATTATGTCAAATCCTATAATTATACTAAAAATGAATTTAATCTACATAAGCTGCTGGTATCTTGTTGGTGCGTGAACAGGATGAAACCACCCAGCCTAGTAAGGTCTAGCCGGGAGGGCGATAAGCAGCCCGCCAACAATGTTTATGTCGACCAGGGCCCACAAGTCACACTATTGAACTTTTCTTTGGCCCATTAAGCAAAACTAGGCCTAGAGGAGAAGGTCCATGCCGACCATCCGCTCTTGCTAAGACTCCCAGCAAGCGTTGGCCTCCTCCTAAGGTCGGAAGCACATCTCCCTCGACCTCCAACGACCGTTAGGCCTTTGAAAATAATGCTAAGATCTACGTCCATCATAACTGGTGAGAATAATGCCCTCGTTTAACATCCAAGCTCTTAGAAAGCCTCTTAAGTTTTATTAATCAAATTAAAATGCACTTACAGTTAGTTAAAATATACTTCTATCAGTTAGGATGTAGTAGATCTAAAGAGAAGAAGCTTAGAAAATAGCTGAAGTTATTATATAATCGATTCAAATAATTGAAGTCACATAGCTAAAGTGAAGTTATCATATAATCAATTCAAATAACTCAAAATAAGTTGTCATATAATTGATTCAAACAGATAAAGATAAGTTATTATAAATAGCTCAAGTTAACTTGTCATATAATCGATTTAAATAGTTGAAGGTAAGTTATTATATAACCGATTCAAATAATTGAAGTCACTTAAAATCTGTTTCTCTCCGATACGGGTAGGTGTGCAATAGGTGGGGGACACCTTATCTTACAATGGGTGGGGGTAGTCAACTGTGACCATAAGTTTAAGCTGGGTTTTGTACGCTTAAGAGTTCATTTCTATACGTATTTTAGAGAGTGAGGGAAGAGGAGAAGGGAATGCACGTGCGGGCTGCTATGGTTTCCTTAGCTTGGAGGCCGCTGATAGTATAGTTTGTCGGAGTCCTTCTCATTAAAATAAGTGTATGATAAACTGATCTCATACTATTTGTTATTTATATAGTTTTAACTTTGTTTTGATATTTAAAAAGTTCAAAATTTGCATGTATGAGAACTAAACAACTATCCAAGAAAATATTATAATTGTATTTAACACAAACACTTATGTTTATGCCTTATTTATAAGTTGATTTACTGATTAGTTATCCATCTATCAGTCTTAAACTGTCCAAAATTAGGGGTGCGGATGAGCCGAGTTCTAAATTGTTCACGGATCAGTCCCCAAACTTTGAGCTTGAGCTCGACTCAGTACCTAGACTCACCATTCGAACTCGACTCATTTAGATACACAACGAGTTTGGGCTAAACTCGCCAGCCCAAATTAAGAGGAGGGAACTCGGCCCAAAACCGAGAAGAACGGAGGAAGCTCGGCGCATATTCAAACCGCAGACAGCTGTCCAACAACCAAGCCACCCAGCCGACTCTTTGAAAGTGCCCAACATCACCTTTTGAAGGGAAATGCATTCCAAACTTTCTCAGATCTACGATGTCCAATTATCCCAACGACCATCCCACTACCCTGTAGTTCTTCACATCTTAATCACTCTTTAAACATTAATTACTTTTAACCCATGAACCCATCTAACTTATATTTCTATTTTTTGCATCTCATCATCTTGAATTATTTGATAAAAATATAAAATATTCAATATATTAGTAACTAAGTTTACTTATGAATAGAGTAGTTAAATGAGCATTTAAATAAATTCTTAACAAATGTTAATAGATGAAGTAATTAAAAGAGTACTTAAAGGAGCTTTTAACAAGTCACGAGATAGGTTCTTAATGAGACTTTCTTAACAAGTCCTTAACAAGACTCAAACGAGCTTGTTCACGAACGTAATCGAGCCGAACTCACCTATGTTCAAGCTTGAGTTTATTTATGGATCGAGCCTAATTTTTTTATCTAAACTTATTTATTTAACTTGATAAATGAGCTGAGTCAAGCCGTTATTAAGTAGTCTCACGAGTTGTTCATCAAGCATATCGGTTCATTTGCAACCCTATCTAGAACAAAATCTGTGATGAGATTTCATTTTGAGCTATGTATGAACTTTCATTTAATCTGAAATTTTTGAAAAATTAACTGCTCATTTTGAATTTTAAAACTTTGTAAATATGCACGGGCAATGTCATCTTATAAGGAAGTAGAGATGATCCCATAGTAAGTATCTAATGCAGATAGTCATTTTGATGTCTAAGGACGATAAATGAAAATTCTGAATTTAAACTTCGATTTGGTGGGTGATGGAGTAAAGACCTCTAATCTCACGTAGATTGAGAAACCATTCGTCTATGTGTCAGGATGTTGTAAGGCCTCTTATGTTGTGGTTTAGATACATGTGTGAAAGATGAAATAAAAATATGTTTAAGATGTGAGCATGCCCTTTGAATAGGATTTGATTCACTTAGACGTTAGTCTTGCCTTAGGAGGTGAACGTTGGAATTTTGATATGGGAAGTTTAGAATTCTGCTGCATAAGAAAGTAGGGTTATTTCTTGTATATATTCAACTTGCTTTGTAAACTTTTGTGACCAGTTGCATAGTTTAGTGATACATAGTTAATTGTGTTCGTATCAATGGTTTTTGGTATGGTTGTATTTTGGAGTTTGTGGATGGTTTGATATCTAAGCTTTACATATTTTCAAGTTCACAACAATATAACATGGTGAGTTGACATTTTTGGAAGGAGGTGTCCCACCTTGGAAACCGTCATTAGGGCTTTCCATTCGCTATGGCTCATTACCAAGGCCACAAAAACATTTCGCTAATCCGCTTGATGACCATAATCCATTGAGCCTCTGGAAAGAACCATTCGATTCCCTCAAAATATTAGAAGGCCAAGGAACCAGATGCCTCGCCCAGGACCATCACATGGCAGTAGAAAAGGCAAAGTCCTTTTTGACACACTCGTAAACCTTCACTTAATACTCTGTAGCTAAGGACGAAAGAAGCTGCCATAAACTCCACTAACCCTAATCATGTCTTGTCTTATTCGAGGCCTTGAGAGGCGTACATCATTACGTTACGTTTAATCTTGTGGCAATATGGTGACAGTGTGGGTATAGGAGCAAGATATGGGATTCTATGTGTTGTCACTAGATGGCCATGTTAGTCATCCACTCTGGGCTAAGTTAATGTACGGACACCAACCATTGGCGCATATTGTGAGGCATACTAGATAAATACTTCAATTAGGTCTCTAGAAAAAAGGTACACAGCCATTACAACTCCTAATCCTTTAGCTCCATTTTGTTTGCAGAATTTTGTGGAAATAAGACCTTTTTATTCTTAGAATAAGCCGAGTTCTAATTTGATAGGAGGGATTTGATATTTCAAGTGAGATGGCTTATTTTCAAAATTAGATGATTAAGCAATTCCATCCTACACCTAAAGAATTAATGTTTTGCATCTGATCCCATCCCGCTATCAAAATGAAACAACTTTTATTTTGAAATAAATAATTCTGAATCACTCATCCCCTCATAATCTATTTTGCTATCAAAATGAGGTTAAAAAGTCCAGTAAAAGTTCTTGGTCTCTAAAAAATCTTCCAAGACCTAGCCTACTACCGGAGGGTTTTCTGCCATCAAGAGCCGGGAGACCTAATCTATTTCTTCTCTCACAGGATTAAGCAATTGCAATCATCACCGCCACGCAACACAGGATCCTTGATGCATTATCCACCACTAAAATATTATATTTAACTCATTAAAGCCAAGTGCTTAGACTGTTAATCACACAACAATCCTTTGAAAGGGGCAAAGAAGACAAAAAAACAATAATAAAATAAATCTCTAAAAAACAAAGAAATGGAGAAAGCTCACACTTAACTGTGAGCTTCACTTGCATCTCAAGGTCCGCTCATTTGCTTAAACGAGTTGACCTGAGTCGGACAAAATTCGAGATGAGCTTGAAGAATTCATGACAAGCTCATGAGTTTTACCTCCAGTCGTTGTGAAGATGCCGCTTAAGTGACTAGCTTCTTTCAAAAGACTATAAAAGGACATTTTCTGAGCTCTCAATACCAACATGAACATATCATACACAGGAGAGAAAGGACTGAACAGGAAAATTGGAGTCTTTTTTATTTACATTTATCTGGTTTGGTTAGTTGAGTATTGCATTGATTAATTGTATATTAGTGAACCAGGCATCTTAAATAATTACGATCTTTGAGCCAAAAAGGAATTGGTGAACTACGCACCAGATCTATTAGTGATTCTATTTAATTAGCTTTTAAGTAGCAAATTTTCACAATGTGTGGAGTAAATGGACCGAGCCAGTGCAGTCAAAATAAAAAAGATAATTTTTTTTAAAAACCTCTAACATGTTTTTACATGTCTATATAATTCGATTTACGATCGGACATTCCTAACAACGACAGTTCATTAGGGTTTGATTCTTAAATTTTCATATTCATAAGAGACGTCCAATAAAAGATCGAATTATATAAATATGTAAAATATATTATTTTTTTACTGTTCATTAGAATTCATTTTTTAAAATTTTATTTTATTTAAAAATAACTGATCAAAAATCAAATTATACGAACATATAAAACATGTCGAGAGTTTTTAAAATATTTTAAAAAAACATTTTTTTTCTTCTCTTAACTGCACAACCAAACGGCGTAACAACGCCCGGCGGGCAAAATTATCCTCTTCCAATGAAGGCAACTTACCGTATGTATCCCTTCCTCCATGCTCGCCGTTTCCTCTCTTTCACGTTGGCAAGTCCACTCCCGACGCCGGGTGTCCAATGGGAGCAGCCCATCTGCTCGCCCACCTCCGCCGCCTACGACGACCGCCCGCTGAAGCGCTGTTCCACACTTTCCAGAACCCCAAGCCCTTCCCTCTGCGCCGCGGCGGCGCCTTCACCTTCCACGGCCGCCCTCGCCTTCCGGCTGGGTCCCTGCGCTACCACCGCCGCCCGTTCCCCGGAGGCTGGAGACAATTCTCTTCGTGGAGTGAACCCGTCGGCCGCGGAGGTCCGGAGGACGGTGCCGCGGGGGAGGTGGTCTCCGTTGGAGGGGCGGATTTGTCGGGTCCCCGGATCGATGTTGGCGGCGAGGACAGCATCTGGTATGCTCCCGTCCGGGCCGTCATCTCGCTGCTGGATGGCTACCATGAGGCCACCGGTCTCCCTTGGTAAGCTCCTAATTGCTGGAGGACTTGCATGTTTGCAAAGGCTATCTTCTGGCTCCACGAAAGATGGTCACTTTGTATGTTTTGTTAGAGAACTGCGCGGCGTTAAGAATGTACTAAGCTTGACCTAGGATGGTAGTGTAAGCTTGTTGGAGTTTTTTAGGTGTATCCTCTCTGCCTGTTATCATTGTTACACGGTGTGTAAAAATGCGATTCTCCACCATAAAACGACAACAACAGAACCAAGCCAAGGAGCTTGAATCTCTGTTTCTATGGCAAATAGCCCATAGCATAGCTCGTAAAATCAAAGACCATCCATCCTTTCATTAGGCCCATGGTTGTCAAGGCTTACGCCTAGGCACCGCTTAGGAGACAAGGCTTATTTTTAAGGTATAGGCAGTTAAACGCCTTGTTGGGCCTTGAAAAAAGCACGCCTAGGCACTGCTTAGGCAATGCTTAGGAGCAACTATAAGCAACACTCTAGGCTAGTTCATGGGCCAATCAAATTGGGTTCATTGGGACTCAATCCTAATATAAATAGGGTTATGCGAGTGATTGGACCCTAGGTTTAGATATCCCTTCATCGTGTCTTCTTCATTGTTTCATCTTCCTCATCGTCTTTGGCATTGTCCTTCCTCGGCGAACAAATATCGATGTCGACAATGATGCTTCTATGTGTTCTCCTCTTACTATGATGACCACGACAACAATCTTCACTTGCCCATGTCTACAAACTTGGAACCCCTCATGGCCATTAGCATCCATTCACCCTTTTTAAGTTTTCTATATGTCCATCCTTTCTTCTCTCTTCTCTTCAAGTGTTGTCTCTCTGTACATGAGTAACCCCCTGATTATGAAGGTGCTGCTTAGGCACTCAAGGACCTCAAATATGCCTTTGGTCACCTTATCACCTTGACAACTATGATTAGATCGAAGATTGTATTATGGTCTCTCCACTGAAGTTGAAAGTGCTTACACAGAGATGTCCATAGAACATTAATAATCCCACACTGACAGAATAAATGGTCAATGTTTTCTTCACAGATACCACAGAACAAACATATGGTATTCTGAGTATTAATGAATCTCTTTATCCTATCAGCAGTTGGCAACCTTTTCCAAGCCACTTTCCAAAGAAAGATCTTTATCTTGTTTGGTAACAACTTTGACCGAACTATACCTTTCCACCACATCCTGCATCCTCCATCATTAAGAATCCTTGTAACTGCATTCACCTTGAATGTACCGTGCTTACTCCAACCCTAGACTCTTCAATCTTCTATATTGTTGATTATGTGAATCTCACTACTAATATTCAGAAGAGAAATTCAGCCATTTCAACTTCACTTGGGTCCCTTCAAAGATTGCTCTTCCACCGGAAATCTTCCCCCAAAGAGTAAATCTGAGCAATGTATCTCTCCTTATCAACCACAATAGAATACAACCCCATAAACTGCACAGCAAAAGGAAGATCAGAACACCACCATCTTCCCAAAATCTAATCCTTTACCCATTTCCAAGCTGAAATTTAATAGCTGGTGCAATGAAATCTGCTGTTCTGAGAATGTTTTTCCATATAGGTGACAGATTAGAAGTTCTAGAGGGATACAAGGACCATCTAGAAGAATTGCCGTGATGCTTATCTCTTATGATCTTCACCCAAACCAAATCTACATCTTCTCCCAATCTCCACAGCCATTTAGCCAGTAGTGTCCTGTTGAAGTCTTGCAATTTAACCAGTCCACACCCCCCTTGTTCTTTAGTCTCCCACACCCCCCTTGTTCTTTAGTCTTCACCCGAACCAAATCTACATCTTCTCCCAATCTCCACAGCCATTTAGCCAATAGTGCCCTGTTGAAGTCTTGCAATTTAACCAGTCCACACCCCCCTTGTTCTTTAGTCTTGCACACTTTATCCCAGGCAACCAGATGAAGCCCTTTGTTGTCTTTTTTACCTCCTGCCCAAAATAATGTTTTCCTGATAGATTCAATGTGTTTCTCAACAGTTCTTGGGATTTTGAAAATTGACAGATGATGTATGGCCACTGATGACAAAACTGATTTTGACAAAATCCACCTGCCTCCTGCTGACAATAACTTAGCCTTCCAGCCTTCTAACCTTTGATCTTTTTTTTTTTATTAAATCATTCCAATGACTGACTTCAAACTACCTCATCTTAGGTCCTCCCTCGTTCTTCTACCCTCATCCACTCTAATTTGATTACACTTCCTAACTAAGGCTGAACTTGGACAGTGGTGTATATGATTGAACCATCTTGGCCTATTTTCCTTAAGCTTAATGTCGATGAGAGCTAACCTAAATCATTATGTATACGTTCATTCTGAATTCTATCTTTCTATTCTTTTTACACATCCATACCTCATCTTTGCAGCACATAGTTTTTGCATGTGATCTTTTCTCACAGCTCAACACTCAGTGACTTATAACTCTTTACTTTGAGCTTTAAGAGGACCCATCTATCACAATGCAGTCTAGGTTCGTTTCTCCACTTCAATCAACCTACCTTGCTCTATGTGCGACGTCTTCTTGGATCTCCTCATTTTCTTAAAGGGGGCAGCTATAACGTGCCTCTGGGTGCATCTAAGGTAGATCACTCCAACTTTTGGGGGTTTAAATCCCTTAATCGGAGATCAAAATTAAAGCCCCAAGGGATGGGAACAATCCTAGGGGCTAGTTGGAGTAATTTCTTTATTTTTTATTTTTTTCAATTTTTCAAATATTTTTTGCAAGCATCCGATTGGATGGCTATAATTGAGTTTTATGATCGGATGGTGAAATTTAAACCCAAGGAATGGAAACAACCTTGGAGAGGTAATTGAATATTTAAAAGTTTTTGATGATTTTTACTTTACTTTTTATAACATTGTGATGGGAGACATTTTGGATGGGAGAGTGGGTTTTGATCCTTTCCCTTTCTTAATAGATCCTAAATATTGTAACCTGCTACTTCTAGGAATAACTTAACTACCAATTATAACCAACAAATCTTGGTTAACTCTTCTATTATTGAAATTACATTTTATACATTCCAACTTAATTTGACTAATCCTAAAACATTGAGACTCTGTAGCATCCCTCCACCACTCTAACATATCATTTAAACTCTCAACATTCTCATTAATTAGAACAATATCATCTGTAAATAACATGCACCAAGGAATATCATGATGTAGATGCTTAGTCACTTCTGCTATAATAGAAGTAAAGGGATAAGAACATAATGCTGTGTTGATGCAGTCCGATAATAACAACTTAACAAGAAACTCAGATGTCTCTTGAGCTATAATTCATTAATTCTCACACTGGTAAAAACCCTCTTATACATATCTTTAACCACATCATAAATCATTTCTTCTCTAAAGCCCACCACATTAGCTTTCTTAGTACTTGATCATAAGTCCTCTTTAAATCAATGAAAATGATATGTAAATCTTTTTTCTCATCTTTTTATACCTCCATCAATTGTCTTCAAAAGGAAAAATCTTATTTAGGGGATCCACTTGGCATGTATTCAAACTAATTTTTAGAAATAGGAGTCATGAGCTTAAGATGCTTCTCGATGACTCTCTCCCAAAGTTTCATAATTTTTTTTCTTCGAAACTGGACAGTGCCCTCCCAAAGTGGTGAGGACACCCGAGCCTCAGTCCGGTTCCGCCCGGACCTTGTCTACCGCCGTCGGAGGATCCATCTGACGTCCTTGTGGCTTGGGGACGAGTTGGAGCCCATGTGAGGCTTGAGACCTCTTTATTTACTGTTATTAGGGCCATTTATGGTCCGTTATGTATCTTTTCCGTTTTTAGGGATTTTCGATGTGTAACAGTAGGAGGGGAAGGGGCAGACGTTACGGAATCCCCCCTATATGTATGTTGTTTTCGTTTAGAAATAAGATGATGAATGATTGAAAAGAAAATACCTGTGTGCGATTAGGCCTCTGTGAGAGAGACCTCCCCCCCCCCCCCTCCCCCCCTCCAAGCTCCGGTGCGACGCCGGAGAACCACCTCGGTGCGACGCCGAGGAGCCTTCTCCCGCTCCGGTGTGACGCCGGACAGGCCACTTCCCCTTCCCAAACTCCTCTTTCTTTCTCCCTCGGGTCGGACCCTAGCCACCCCGGAACAGAAGAAGAAGAGAACGGCGGAGAGGAGCCCACAACCGCTGCCACCGGAGTCGACGCCACCGTTCGCACCCCCCGCCATCACCGCCTTGCCCCGCCATCGCCGGAGCCATCGCCACAATGCTCCGCCGACGCCACAGCCCGCTGCCCCATCGCCGCCTGGCCCCTCCAACGCAGTCGCTGTCGCCGCCCCACGCAGTCGCTGGCGTCGCCTGTCGCCGCCGTCGCCTGCCGCCGCCGCCATTGCCACCGGCGCCGCTTGCCGCCTACCGCCGGCGCCGCTTACCTCCCGTGCCACCCGCCCCTGCGGCTCCTCTTCCCCGTTTGGCTCGGTGAGGGCAAGAAAGAAGAAGAAGAAAGAAGGAAGAGGAAAAGAAGGGCTCGTGCCCTATTGAGGCCTAACCCGGTCAAAGCGGGTTGACCAGGTTCGCCCGAGCCGCTGGTTCGACCCCTATACCCAGTGGTTCGAGCCACCTTCTTCAAAAAGGCCCTAGGTCCTATTTTGACACCAGGTCTAACTAGGTTCTGGAATTTAAGGTGGTCCGAGCCACCTGATGCAACCTGGTCTGGGCCAGGGTGTAAACAGGGTCCAAACCAGGTTCGAACGGGTTGGTGGGTGGTGCAATTGCAGTTTTAGTGCACCGCCCTCGTACGGAACTCGTCCGGACACCGATTTGTGTGCCGTCTGCGGCGTTGGATTCGTCTCGACGACGCCTACTTTGGTTCAGAGCGCTGTGACCCAGATTTTGCTTCGTTTTGCATGCCGTTTCTGTGCGCATACCGAGGACTCCGATCGTGATTTCCAAGGTCCACACAAGCCGCCTCGATTTGCGTGTCGATATCTCGGAGTGCTGATACTGCTGCACACTTCCCGAGGCATTCTTCCAACAACTTTTGCGCCGTCGCTGTCCCGTCAACTGCTGTGATTACCACCCCATATCGATTTATTTGTGTTTATTGTAGCCTTTTACCTCCCTGCGAGGAGTGGGCCATTATTCTATTGTATTTGGTGGGTGGTACACAAGCACCGGGTGATCTTCTCCCACGCACCAGCGTGGAGGTACGTGCTAACCTTCTCTCTTCAATTTGCTCGTCTCGTATGTGCTTTTATCTGCCGCCGACTCGAGAGATAGGTTCTAGCCCGTGATTCTTCATCACTGTTGGCTGTGAGTGCGCTATACCGATCCCGAGCTCCGACAGAACTTTAGGTGGTTCTAATTCCTAGACTTGTGGTAGTTTCTCAACTACCAAACGGCCCCACGCTTCCTCATCGCGAGAGGGACGGCTTTTCAGCTAATTCTACTTATAGGCGTGGTTATCTAACTGGACTATTGTGCGATTAGACTACAATTGTCTAACTTTTAAATACTTATTGCTGAAATTCTATCAACGCCGGTGAGTCTGTTAGCTGTCCTGCATCAATTTTGGGTATCATAGCCAGGTTCAACTTGTCTAGGGAGTCAGTTGAGAGTCTTGATTGGGTCGTAGTGGTTTGCATGCCCACGCGTAGTGGTACTGAGTACCATCCATTTGCAACCATGTCTAGGTCACCCAATGAATCTCCTGAGGAAACTCAAACTGAATCTAGAGTCCAGTCTACTCTTGATTTATCAGGTATGGTCCGTGAGCTCCACAATACTTTAGGTCAACACTTTGATCAAATGGAAGGATCACTCAAAATAATTCATGATAGGGTGACTCGGGAATGATCAAACTGATCATTCCCCTCAGACTTTAGCTGTCCCGCATCACAAAGTTTCATACTATAGTTCATAATTTTAATACCTCAATAGTTATTACAATTTTAGTTATCTCCTTTGTTTTTAAAGAATCTAATATGTTCATGCTTACCTTTAGAGCATTTGTGCATATCTTATCTACATTACCTGTGGTGTTGGTTGAATTATTAGCATCACCATAAAACCATTTAGTGACTAGGTAAGCTGTTCTACTTGTTGGTGCTGTGAAAGAAATGCTGTGACTTTGGATCATGAAATCCAGTTTTCTGAAGTTTACTGAAATGGGAAAGTAAATAGATACCTGCATTTTGGGCGCTGAGGGCATGTGGGATGATACCTTCATCATCATGTCCATAGTCCTTTTTTGATAAAAAGGAAAGTCAAGGGAAGGGAATACATGTTACCAGGAAGATGCTATCTCAATGCTGGGAAGTCTGCATATGTCCTTTGCTCTATGATATTAAATTGCTCACAGAAGACATTCTTCATCTGTTCGTTATGCATTGCCAACATATTCTCTACCATATTTCCCACTCAAATTGCCTACTGCACAGCAATCTTTTGTAAATGTAAGCTCCCTTATTGTCATCTTGGGGTTTAAATTTATTAGCAAGGTTGGTTGTATTGTCGGATCCATACAACTTGTGTTCTCTGAAAACCGAGTTGTATCAGTCCGACTTGGTCTGACCTGGACGAGTCGGGCACGAGTCAAACCGATCCAGTTCCGACTCGTAGATCTTGTAAACCTGAAAAACCATCACGACTCATACGAGGCTTACGAGCTGTACAGAGCCACACCGAGTCAGCAAGCCATGCTTAGTAGAGTTTGATGATCCTCTTTCTTCCATTCTTATGTAGGTTAAATTTTGAATACTTTCTTTTTGTAGTCAGTGACGTGACAGTTCATTGTTCATTTAGATGTTTCTGCCAATATCAAGAATAATGAGCAAAACATGTGTCCAATCCAATCATGCTTTTCTGACCTTAAGCCAGCAACATTCCAGGTGGACAATAGTTGAGTTCTGGCCAATGAAATAAATTTATCCATTTATTGCAAACTTTAGGTTCGACAAGTGACAGCATTGGGGAAACTGTTTCATTATGCACTGAATTACATTCTTACCAGTCTTTGTGGCATTGTAGGTGGATAATAATTGCCTCCTCTACTCTGGCACTTAGGGTGTCATTGCTTCCTGTGCTGCTCTTACAATTTAAGAAGATGCAAAAGTTGTCAGAGTTACTCCCAAAATGTGAGAAAGAATCTTTATTATTCTGACTACAAATTGTCTGCAACAGTTATTTACAATTTGCCTCAGTTACATGCATTATGTTTAATTGCTGCTTTCTCTGAACAGCAAGTATTGGGTGTCATTTTCTTTCAGCATCAATTTTCTACTCTCTCTAAAGCTTAAAGTGTGTACCTTTTCATAATTATATAGGTTAAAAAAAAAAATCTAACCTTTGAGATGTAATATACATGTTTAATGTCTGTGCACTTATTCACTCTGTAGATCAACACTCATTCCAACCTGTTATTTTCTCTGTTGTTGTAATGGAGAGGCAAATGCAAGTGTAACTGTGTTAGTTACAAACATACTTTCAAGTTTCAACAATAATTAGTAATACCATCGATAGTTGATCATACATTTGAGACCCTACTTTCGTCAACAAAATATCTTCACGTTCCCTAGATTGGATAGGGCTTGCTTTGGTTTTCATTGGGTTTCTCTTTAGATGTCTTTTACATATTTATATCAACTTTCACTTAATTTTGAGCTTAAGATCTCGTAAAATTGTTGATAATGCACTTTGGTTGCATTGAAGGAAGTTGTTCCAGGAACTTTTAAACCTTTTAGTGGATGTGGCAAGGGACATGTACATGTTACAATTGAGCTTGCTGGTATATTATTACAATGCACTTGGGTTACATTGAAGAAAGATTTTCCAGGAACTTTTAAACCTCTTCATTCATAAATGCATAGTCTTCTGATGGTGTACAGACTGTGCTACTAAACGTTATCTTATAGTTACATATTGCGGAATTTGGTTGAGTTTTGTACGATGGTTTGAGAATCAGCTTATATCATGATCTCTGCTCATTTGGATTAGGCTAGGCTTAGTATCTACCAAAAGTCTACAGATTGTAATCTGCAGAAAATTGTGGGCTGAGCTTATTTATTAGAACTGGCTAGAACTGGGCTATCCACTGTGTTGGGATTGGATCGTGATCCATGTAGTCTTGGCCATAATTGAGACATATTTAGTTAGGCATTGTTGGAACATTATGCTTGGACCATTTAGAAAGTGAAAAAAGGGTTTCGAGATGTGGTTAGACGTACATTTTTAATTATTTTTAACCTGGCCAAGGAAGGGGCATCTTGGGTTCTTTGATTCGAACACTTGTGAGCGCAATCGGTGTTAATAACATCTCTCTATCAAGAGAGAACCCTTGATTTCTTCCCTTTTAGTAATGCTTGATAAGTAAATGATACAATAATGAATTCATTTAAGTTTAGGGCAAAGTAGTGCAATGTGAAATAATGTTTCGTTTGGACATCTTGTTGATTAATGTGTCCAAAAGGCATTTTTGACTTCTTTTAGAAGATATGGGCAATCTAGATATATTTTAGAAAATTTGAGATTTTAGTTTCTTGGTGGTTTAAGGGTCCTTTTGGAAATTTTGTGATTTTTGGTAGTTTTTAGATGTATTTTAGGGATTTTTGGGTTTGTGGTTGGGGGTATCTTTTAAATTTGAGATTTTTGGTAGTTTAGAGTTATTTTAGCAATTTTTGGGATTTTTGAAATTTCAAGGGTATTTTGAGAATTTCTGGGATTTTCGGTAGTTCAGGGTATTTTGAAATTTTGGTTATTTCAGGGGTATTTTGAGAATTTCTTGGATTTTGGAATTCAAGATGTGCTTGAGAAATTTTTGAGAGTTTTAGTGATTCAGGGGTATTTTAGGAAGTTTGGGGACTTTTGGTATTTCAGAGTTATTTTGGTTGGAATTTTGTGGAAGATTTTGAGGGCATTTCGGATATGTTGTAGTTTTATGGAATGTTTGAAGTTCGTGGATGTTTTGAGGGAATTTTGGAGTTTGTGAAGGTCTTAAGGGTAGTTCAAATATTTTGTGGTTCTGTGGAAGGTTTGGGGCAGCTTGGGTATCTTTTTGGAAATTTGGAGCTTGCGGAGGTCTTAAGGTATTTTGGAGTTTGGGGGCATGTGGGACATAATCTTCTGTCTTGTTATTTTATGTTTATTTATCGTACAATCTGAATCCCCAATCTTGGTAGGGTTAAAGACAGAAGATACACTTTTCAGGAACTTGAAGTGCATTTGTGTTAACCACAAATCTCAACTACACAAAATAATATGATCACATATGCCATGTCAGTGGGCTATGAAACATTTATATGTATCAAATATCCCATCCTTCTGGCAAATTTGAAAAATTATACATATTAGGAGGGTATGTAGGACAATACACAAATAAGCATGGCATTTTTGAAATTTAATCTATATGAAATTATGAATGCATAATATGAAATTGTCCCATTTTAAAACTCTATGCATTCTACAGGAATGTATAAAAATGAAGGTTGAATTGCAAGTTTCCCTAACTTGCTACTTTAATTGGGCCTGAACTAAATTTTAGCGGGTCTGATTTGAAGGACATTTAATGGGCTGAGATTTAGGTTATTGGGCCACCTCTTTTGGGCCAGCGCAATAGGGTAAGATGGTACACTGCTGGGAGAGAGGGAGGAGGAAGATAGGGAGAGAGAATGACAGGAATGGGGAGAGGGATGGAGGAAGACGACTGCGTGTTCTGCAAAAGCCGTGGGAGCGAGAGGGAGAGTGTGAAGGAGGTGAGAGAAGTTGGGAAAAAAATTGTTCTCCCCTAGGGTGTTCTCTCCAACACCTCTCACACTTGGACTGCAACACTTGGAGGGTTTTTGGAGGCCCCAAATCAAGCTTATAATTTCTGCTAAGGTAGGCTGATGCCACCTTCTACTCTTTTTTTTTCCCATAATTTATATTGCAGTGTCTCAGTCTCCTTTTGTATCTTTTTGGGTTTGTGGGGGAATTATAGTTTTATGAAAAAAAAGCATGTAGGGGGTTTAATCTGTCATGATGTGCTATAGCACAGAATGCTGATTGGATTCTTGAAGATCTTGATCATTTATTAGTAGCATGCCGTGCGAATAAAGCGGTATGGAATATTTTTGGGAACACCCCACATTTCAAGCCTACTTTTCATTATGTTATGGAGATGTGGAACTTCTGTCATCGATGTGGAACTTCCTCATGCAATCTGCTGGGGCATCTGGAGAGAAAGGAAGGAAGTGTTATTTCGGGGAAGTAAATTTTATGTTGTAATTTTCCATTAGAAGTTTGTCTGCTTTGTATAGTTGGTCACGCCATTTTAGTGGGATTTTAGTTAATTCTTGGTTGAAGGCATTTAACTAGTACATGCTTTTGTAATTTTTATTTTGGGATAGGAACCTCTCCTATCCTTTTGATTGTACTTCCTCCATTTACTCGATAAAATTGGTGGTACAATCCATGTTTTTCTCGAAAAATAAAGCATATAGGGGGAATACTTTGCTTTTGTTTTCTTTGATGCTTGTGATGTAGTTTACCATGTATTGATGCCTAGGATGGTTAGTCTAGTGGAGGGAGTCTCTGGTTTTATTGCAGTAATGTTATCATTTACTTTATTTGCTGTTTATCCATTTGAATATGTTAAAATCGATGACAGTGGAAAGTATATATCTTAAGGTATTTCTTCAAGTCCTTGTGTGTTTTATAGAGTTTTTATCTACAAGTTATAAGCTGACAGAAAGACAGAATTTTCTCATGGAATATGAAAAATCTTACTTTGTTTAAGTTGTTATTCATACGACTAATCAAGATTCCAGAGCATCTATTTCAAGAGGCTTCACCTTGATTCATGTGTACCCTATTAGTACTTAATGTTCACCTTTTGTTTCTTAATTGAAAGGTTGTATTTTCATCTTTGATGCACAAAAACTTTTTGAAGATATGCTCAAGTAGACTTTTAGGCAAGCTAAACGTGAGGTGCCACTGATGATTTTACTTCCTTTTGCATTTTGATCTTTAAGAAAGTGCTTTTGTGATATGTGGGATTCAGATTTCTGTGGGAGGTGTTCAGTAAAAGCCTAAGTTATGGAAGTGCTTGATGCCAATGATTCATCCCAAAGACCATAGGCTAAGGATTGTTCCAATGATGTGCTCAGGGATTGAAATGTCTTTTGTATTCTTGCAGGTTTAGTTGCAGTGTTTATTTAATATATTTAGATGACATATGCAGAATTGTTTCTGACGATTCATCTATTTCTCAAAGTGCCTCCTCCCCTGCCGCCACCTTTTTCAGGAAAAGGTTTTAAAGAACAGTTTCTGCTTTTCCGAAAGAAAAGGTTAGAGCTTGGCTGTCCTTCATATATGTGGAACTTTGCCTTTGTTTCCGTGCAGGTAATACTCAGTTCTCTTTAGGATTTTATTTTTCGTCACAGATGGATGATAGATCATATATGCACAAAAATTCAGGTGAAACATATTCACAACAAATGCAAAGTTTCAAAGAAATCAGTCAAAGAATTCATGACTATTGGCAAAAATGGTTTGCCATGATGAGGATACACCATGGTTTAACATTAAAATTTTTCTTGATCATTACATAATGAACCTTTTTTTGGGGAGTTGAAACAGGTAGGTACTCTACATGTAGTCTTATCTGAGGAGCTAGTATTCTATTTGCTAGTCCTATACAACAAGAAGATGCCATAACGATACTCCTGTGTGTTCAGTAAACCAGCTGTAAGAACCATAAGTGTGGTAAGTCCGTTTTTGGAAGCTGACATAAAGTCACATGCATTCCCAAAGATAATAGAAAACAGTACAACCATTGAATACACCGCTTGATGAAAGAAGACTCACCAGTCCCCTCATCACACCAAAAAAAGGAAAAACCCTCAATTTATCAAGACAGTAAATAGAGGGGACCCCATACATAACAGAAAACCCACAAAACCCCTAAGAAGCATGGATTGCAAGATCGGCCGATGCCGATCCGGAGTGGGATCTCCCCCTCCCTCCCCCCCCCCCCAAAAAAAAAAAAAAAATCTGATTCCAGGGGGAAATTCACTGTTCCTTCTCAGAATCGGCCAGGATTGGCCAATTCAGGCCCGACTTGGATTGGCCGATTCCTGCCAATTTAGTGCCGCGCGACTTTTTTTTTTTTAAAGAGGATTGGCCCGGTATCGGGCCAATCCTGGATCGCCCCTTTAAGGGGGGATCGGGACGTAGCAGAAGCAGTGTTTTGCTGCTTCTGCTGCGTGCTGCAGCTGCTACTCCTGCAGGCTACTACTTCTGGGTGCCGCCGCCGGCCGTCCGCCACTGCCGCAGCCACCGTCGGCCCCGTCTTCCTCTCTCTTCTCTCTCTCTCTCTCTCTTTCTCTCTCTCCTTCCATTCTCCATTGTCCCCTCACTCTCTTTTTGACTAAGAGAGGGGGGCTCTTCACCCCGTCACCGCTGGCCATCCGTCTGGTAGCTGCCGCCGCCGCCGCCGCCGACGTCAGATTTTTTCGTCAGATCTCGATCTGGGTTAAGGTATATTTTGATCGCAAAATTTTTTAAATTATCAAAAAATTAAAAATTACTTATGATAGTGTAGATCTATTAATTTTTAGCTTTGAAAAAATTTTAAAATGTTGATTAGACAACATCCCAAAAACTAACCATAATTAGGGGTTAAAAATTAGAGCTTTTGTATGATTAGTGTAATTATGATTCAATTAAGTGTACCAAACACTCAATTGAACTTATTAGAACCTAATTGCACATATTAGTGCATTAGTTACACATCATTAGTATTAATTATCTAAAATTAATCTTAAGTATGACTTAAAAATTAGAGTTTTTGTATCATAGTATAATTAGGGTTCAATTGAGTGTCGCAAACACTCAATTGAACTTATTAGAATTTGATTGCACATATCTGTGCATTCATTGCACGTCAGTAGTGCTAATTATTCAAAATTAACTCTAATTAGAGGTAAAAAAATTAGGATTTTTTTATGATTAGTATAATTAGGGTTCAATTGAGTGTGTCAAATAGTCAATTGAACTTATTAGAACTTGATTGTACAGATTTGTATATTAATTGCACGGCATTAGTGTTAATTATCTAAAATTAATCCTAATTATAGCTTAAAAATTGAGACTTTTATATCATTAGTGTAATTAGGGTTCAATCGAGTGTGCCAAACACTCAATTGAATTTATTAGAACTTGATTGCACATATTTGTGTATACACTCAATTGAACTTATTAGAATATGATTGCACATACTTGTGTATTAATTGCACATTATAATGTTCATTACTTAAAATTAACCCTAATTAGGAATTAAAAATTGCGGCTTTTGGATTATTGGTGTAATTAGGATTCAATTGAGTGTGTCGAACACTTAATTGAACTTATTAGGATATGATTGCACCGATTTATGCATCAATTGCATGTGGTTAGTACTACTTGAACTTATCTGTACTTTTTTATTTCATGTAGGAATATGACAGAGTAAGGACATCGTGAGCAGGAGGTGGAGTAGCAGGGTGGTGATCCTAGTTGGCAGCATTGCATACTATTGGATGCTAGGCAGAGGAGGGTCAAATACAAGTAGTGTAGAAAGAAGATAGGTAGACGCGTGTATCGCTTAAAAAATCATATTACTGACATAGTAGGAGATGTCAGTAGATGTGAGTTAGTTCCACTGGACTTGAAAAGAAAAATGAGGACTTACACGTTGCGTAAAGATGCTAAAAAAGATGTATCAGTTTTGCAACAGATCGATCTGTAAGATGAGATATCAGGGTGCCAGAGACAGAAAGATTACAGTTTGCCTATCCAGTGGCCGATCAATTTAGATGATGATAATGAGGAGCATCTAGATGACCCTAATCCAGAGTACCTCAGAGCTATTCGTGCCAATCTCCGTACAAATAGAGAAGACGAGGACCGACGAAGAGGCATAGGATCATCAGGTAGATATGTGCCTACTAGATCTCAGTTTAGGAGATCCCTTCTTAGGGGCTCTTCTGTTAGAAGGGCTATTGCTACTGTGTTAAGTTGTGGACAGGCGTCAGATGTGGCACGGGGTCATATGGACCAATTTTTACACAGATCAAGGTCTGCTAGACAGTCTGGAATCAAGCAAGCCTTAAAGGAGTCAAAACCTCAGTAAAAAATGTATTGAAAAGAATTGTGAAGTGGTTTTTATATGTGGGTGTGCCAGTACATACAACATCCAACCCATATTTTTAGACCATAGTGGATGCAATTGCAGATGTTGGGCCTAGTTTGAAGGCCTCCACACCTCGCTACATTTATGATGTTGGCCTCGAGAAGGAGTACAATGAGTTGAAGGTATAGATGGAGAATTTTAAAAATATGTAGAAGGAGCGTGGTTGTCCCATCATGTGTGCTGGTTGGACAGCGACGACAAGAAAATATATGATTAATTTTCTTATCTAATGTAGCGAGGACGTTATTTTTTTTTGAAGTCTATGGATGCTTTCATTAAGATAAAGAATAGTAATTTTTATACAGGCTCATAGATGAGGTTGTGGAAAAAATTAATGCAGAAAATATTGTGCAGGTGGTCACTGACAATAAAGTAAGTTACAAAGCAGCTGGTAGATTGTTGATACAGAAGAGGAAGTATTTGTACTGGGTGTCTTGTGCAACACATTCTATTGACTTGATGACAGAAGACATAGGCAGAGACCCTTTTGTTGTTGAGGTAGTATAGTAGGCTCAGATGCTTACCATATTTATTTATAATCGCAATAGGATCCTGCATATGATGAGAGAGTATACAGGTGGACGGGACCTCCTTCGTACTAGCCCTACTAGATTTTCTTCCAACTTCATATCTTTGGAGAGACTGATAAAGTATAAGCATCAGTTGGTCCAGTTAGTTCACTCTAACAATTTTCTGGCATATATAGGGACATTGAGGGCCGATGCTAGGGATGTTGCTGCGGCAGTGCAAACATTGATTGGAGAAAAAGGTCTTTGAGATGAAGTTTCTCGCTGTTGAGCCTCTAGTACATATTGTGAGGTGGTTGATGAAGATGATAAAAATGATACGTGATACTTGTACGAGGCAATGAATAGAGCAAATGAGCACTTGAGGGCAAATAATCTTACAACTTATGAAAAATGGTGGAGGATCATTGATGATAGATGGGACTCGACTCTCCATCATGATCTTCATACTGCTGGTTATTTCTATTTCTTTTCTATTTGATTTTCTTTGATCAACGTTACAGACATTTATGTTGACAACTAATGAATCATAATTTAAATGCATGGTATTTTTTCAACCCAATATATCAGTATGATGAGAGCGTACACAATGATGGAGAGGTCTTTCGAGGTACGATGAATATCATTACTAGAATATCAAGGAGTACGAACGAAAGGATAGATGTCTTATCAGAGGTAACATACAAAGTAGGAGTTTAAGGAGATTCAACCTTTTATCAATAACTTATATCATTTATTAATCTTTTATAGATGGAGAGATTCAAACTGAAGACTGGCATTTATGGAAATGACGACGTAAGGGCTGCAATAATAAGGACAATTCCAAATTAATTACAAATAATTAATCTTCAATTTAATAGTGGAATTTATTAAGGGT
Source organism: Zantedeschia hybrid cultivar (assembly GCA_030544215.1). Lineage (NCBI taxonomy): Eukaryota > Viridiplantae > Streptophyta > Magnoliopsida > Alismatales > Araceae > Zantedeschia > Zantedeschia hybrid cultivar. Next base: position 52,043,755 of record JARZZO010000013.1, on the reverse strand, counting down.
TGCAGTAATGATTGAAATTTATTAATGTTGTCTTTTTTTTGCAACAATTGAATGGTGGATCCATATTATTTATAGGCAAGTTGGCACAAATTCTTTAGCATATATTGTAGTGAGAGTGCTAAATCAAACCATTTCTTCTAGTTAATGTGAAAGAAACTGGAGTACATTTAGTCTCATGCATATGAAGATTCGTAACATATTAAGTGTTTGTAGACTGGAGAAGTTGGTGTACTGTCATTACAATATACGTCTAAAGGTCAAGCAAATTCAGGAAAGGCAGAGACTTGAACGATAGAGATTTATGGAGTTTGCTGGAAGACTAATTGATGAGCCTTTACAACAAATTGATGTCGATGAACTGCTGGATAAAGAACACCCATTGCATTCTTGGGTGGAGACTAGAGCCTGAGTTTGATCCTCAAGATCGGAGTTGGACAGGAGGTGAATTAGATGGAGTAATTGCTCGAGATCCTGAATTTCAGGCAACAAATGAAGGAGGTGAATATGTTCCTCAGATGGGTCGAAAGTCAGCCACACTATCAAACACTGTTAGACTTTCTGCTTCTTAACCAGCACTTACGAGATCAACTACTCAAGTGGATCCACAAAGAAGAAAAGATAAAGACCCAGCGAGAACTTCATTGCGGACATCTGGCAGGAAAACGAAAAAGCCATCAAATGAAACTCTAGACAACGAATGGACTCGTCGGAAGAAGAGCAATGGGGAGACATAGCTAGAGTTCAGTAAACTGGAGAGATACTTGAGGACACCCCAGCCTAACCATCTCATTTGGCCAATATGTACAAGGCAGAGAAATAAACGTACAGTCGTAGAAGAAGGCAAATGAAGAAAACAGGCCAAATGGAGAGTGATGACTCTACTCAGGAACAATCATATGATGATGATGAAGATGGAGATGGTGATAGTGCTGCTACTACTACTAGACTATTAGGAGGTTATGGACTTGGGAGCAATTATTCAGGATATGAAGGTTAAAATACACATCGAGATATTTAAAGGGGATTTGAAGACCTCGTTAGCTCCTTGTTTGGCTATGGGTATTCAACGCATATGCTGGCAGATTATGGGCTGTCAGCTCAAACTTATGAGCCAGATGATGAAGGATGACAAATGTGATTTTTGTAAGGTATTTTTCATTAATTTCATGTTAAAAATTTCATAATATGTCTTCTTTAATTAGTGCACAACAATAATTATTAACGAGTTATTAGTCTTTAATGTTCAATGTTCATTTTTTATGGATATGTATGATTTGCATTCATTTTTATTGTACATTCATTGAATAATATGTGTACATTTTTTCTATTGTTTTATTTTTTATTTTTTATTTTTTTCTTATTTTTTAATAGGATTGATCTGGATCGGCCCGACTTCATTAGGATCAGATCAGGATCGGCAGGTCCCAATCCCAGGACCAAAAATTCCATGCTAAGAAGTGGATGATCTATGGCTCATGAAACAGAAAAAAGATTCTCCTCCTCCAGTTGAAGTTTGACTGGTCTTCCCCATTCGATCATCCATTGAGTTGCCCTTCTCAAGATGTGATGAATACTGCTAAACTCATTTGAGAATCTTCTCCTGTCCCTCTCTTGTCAAATGACCCACAGTATGGCAGGCAATAAAATAGACCACAGTTTTTTATGAGGATAGGCACTCCCTGCTTGTTTCCATTCCTTCATCAGTTCATGAACTGAAGATGGTACCTCCCACTGAATAAGAGTTATTCTGCAAACCATCCTCCAAAGTACTTGGATGATACCATATATAGAACAAATGGTCAAGATTCTTCTCAAAAGTACCACAGAAAAAAACACTTGGTTTTCTGAATTGGAAATACTTTTTGAAGTCTATCCATAGTTGGGAGTCTCATCCAAGCCACTTTCCACATAAAAACCTTGATTTTGTTAGGTAAGAGGTTTGACCAAAGAAGGCCCTTCCACCAAACCTTGCATCCTCCATCACTAATAATTCTCACAAGAGCATTAACAGAGAATTTATCTTTCTTATCCCAGGCCCATACTCTTCTGTCTGCCATATTTACATTCAACTTGACTGAACTGATACTGTTAATCAACGACAACATCTCTTATCTCATAATCTGTTGGATTTCTCCTCAGGGACAGCTTCCAATGATACTCATCATTAGAATCATCCACCTGAGCTAGTCTCCCTGTCCTCTGTAATTTGATATAGCACTGATTAAACTGCTGAGCAAAAGGAATATCAGAAAACCAAGAATTGTCCCAAAATCTTACTATTTCTCCATTTCCCAGCTTGACCTTCAGTGCAGGTGCAAACAACTCCACTGTCCTCAGAATGTTAAGTTATAAGAGGTGCAAGGTAGCAAGGACCATGTATGAGAGTTTCCATAGTATTTCTCTCTAACCATCCTTACCCAATTTAGTTGAGGGTTCTCTCCCATTCTCCACAACCACTTTGCCAATAGTGCTTTATTCATCAGTTTCAGTTTAACTAAACCACAGTCTCCTTGCTTCTGCAGACTTGATCCCATGCAATCAAATGACTTTTCTTCTCTTTTTTCCCCCCTGACCAGAAAAAATTCTTTCTCATAGATTCAATGAACCTCTCCACAGTCTTTGGCATTCTAAAGATGGACATATGATAGTTTAACAAAGAGGATAGAACAGCCTTAGACAAGATCAGTCTACCCCCTTCTGAAAGAAGCTTTGCTTTCCATCCTTCAAGTGTGATCAAATTTCTTGATGAGTGCATCCCAATCTCTCACCTTTAAGTTGCCATTAGTCAGTGGTAATCCCAAGTATTTTATAGGAAAAATAGAACTCTTACACCGAAAGTTTCTAGCAACAGTGTCCACTTTCTCTGGAGGCATGTTCACCCCTAATACTTTGACTTTTCAAAATCAATCTTAAGACCTGTAATACCTTCAACTAGAGTCAGCAATTTTAACATGTTCTCTACTTTGTGATCCTGCCCTGAAGTGAGGACTAGGGTATCATCTGCGAACTGAAGGTGAGAAATCTGTAACCCCTCTCTTCCAATGTTAAAACCATCAATCAAACCTTTGGTAGCAGCTTTTTTCCATAGAGGGCTGAAGACTTGACCCACTAATAGAAAAAGTAAGGGAGGCAATGGGTCACCTTGTCTAAGCCCTCTAGAGCTGTTGAATAATCCACAAGGTTCTCCATTGATCAGAATAGAGAACATTGGAGTACAAATACATCCCATAATCCACACTATCCATTTTTGATTGAATCCCATCGCTCTAGGAGTCTTATTGACACATTGCCAACTAATTGTGTCATAAGCTTTTTCAAAGTCTATTTTCAGAACAGCCCCTTCCCGTTTCTGCAATTTTTTATAGTGAATGGTCTCATATGCTGCCAAGAAATTGTCTAGGATGCATCTCCCTTCCATAAAAGTTGACTGGTTCCCATCAATGAGGAGCTCAAAAACACTTTTCAACCTGTTTGCGAGCACCTTATATATGATTTTGTAACATCCATTCAGTAAACTTATGGGTATGAACTCTGAGACCTTCTCGGCCCCTCCTTTTTGGGAATGAGCACAATAAAAATAGAGTTGAAACCTCTAACACATAGCGGCCTGTATTAAAATCCTCTCATCACCCTCATCAGGTCCTCCTTAATAATTTCCCAAAAATGCTGATAAAAGCCAAGAGAAAACCCATCCAGGCCTGGGGACTCATTAGCATTCATACTGAAAACTCCAATCTTCACCTCTTCTTCACGAAAAGGAGCACATAAACTATCAGCCTGGCTGTCCGTTAGTCTAGGAAAGATGCCGTCCCTCCACAAAAGGTCTCCATAAGCACTCTTCTTTAAAAAGACTTGTAAAAATTAATGAATGTGTCTTGAATCTCCTGTTTAGCCTCCACGACCCTGTCCTGACACGATTAATTTTCAGAGCTTTCTTCTTGGCACTTGCTATAGCATGAAAGAATGATGTGTTTTATCTCCTTCCTGTAACCACTGTTCTTTCGCTTTTTGTTTCCACAATATCTCTTCTTTTAGTAGCCTTTCATTATACTCTTTCTTCAGAGCCTTCGATTCTTGATGTTCATCAATGGATAGAGTCTGATTATCAGCTGTCCTTTCCAGATCCTCAATTTTCTGCTTTATTTGTGCTCTGATTTTATTTTCCTCTCCTTTGATACTAGCACTCCACCTTTTTAACCTTCTTCTTATCACTTTGAGCTTATTAGAGAAGATGGTGATAGCAAAATCAGTTGTCGGAATTTCCTGCCACCACTTGGTAACCATCTCCTTAAAATCTTGATGCCTTCGCCACTGAAGTTCATATCTGAACAACCTTAGGTTACTAACACTGTTTCCTGAGTTTACAAGGAGAGAATATGATCTGAAACTGACCCATTCATCCCTTGAATTCGGAAAAGAGGGAAGAATCTCAGCCAAGCAATAGAGACTAATACTCTATCAATCCTGGATTGCAAGTGTTGAAGGTTCGACCAAGTGAATCTCCTGTTTGGAATTTCTAGATCCACCAACTGGCAATCTCTAATCCACTGCCCTACTAACTTCATTTCTTTGCTCCTACTTTTACAACTAGACCTTTCCCTAGGAATACACAGTTAAAATCACCTAACACACACCACCCTTCTGAAAATTCCTCATTTAATATGTATAGTTCTTGAAAAAAATCCGTGTCTCTGTTGCGAATTATTAGGTCCATACACAGATGTTATAGCCCAGTGATTACTTCCATTCTTCAATGAGAATTTGACAGATGAGCTGAACTTCCCTTCATCACATACAAATCATGTCCAAACAGAGTCATTCCATAAATAATTTGACCCCCACTACTCCCTACTGAAGGACTGTTGGCCCAAGCAGACAGTTTAGGCCCTCCAATTCTCCTGATCACCCTGTCATCCACCAGTTCCATTTTGGTTTCTTGAAGACAGATGCACTCAGGTCTGGCTGTAACAATAATGTCCCTAACAACCCTGATCTTGAACTCCTCATTGGGCCCTCTGATATTCCATGAAACAACTTTCATTGATGAACTGATTTCTTCCCCCTTTGCTTCTTTTCCCTTAGAGAGCCAACCACTTCATTATGCTTCAAGAAACTAATCTCCCTCTTCCCGATCTTAACCCCTCCCCCCTGTCCTTTTCTTTTCAATGTGCTCTGCAACATGTCAGATCTTCTTAGTTTCCTGAGAAAACATATAACCAGTTCTTCCCTTCCAACAAAAGAAACCCCAATATTCCTTCCGAACTTTAATATTTCTTCAGTCCAATCCTCTGGATTCTCTGCCAACGAAACTGCCAAAGGACCCCCTCCCCTTCATAAGGGACAATCGCCTTGGATAGAATCTCTATCTCTTACTGAGGCTGGGAATCCTCAGTGCCTCGTGAAAGGAACCCTGTTAGATCCCTGTTACATCCCCTGCTATCCTTCAAGGCTCCTTGATCATCAAGTTGTGCTACTTGCCAGGGCTCCTCTGTCATAGCCATCTCTGATCGATCCTTCGGTGTACGGGGTGTCTCATGGGTGACCTCCTTTGCTTGAGGGAACACTGTCGGACTAAGTTCACTGTGAGAACTTCCCATATCTCCAGCCGGTTGTACCACACCTGGCTGCGAGCATTTACCAGCCACCGGCACATCACCGACTACCATGTCAGATAAAAACGGCACCAAAGCAGACCCTCCAGGGGCCCGACCTGCCCCAACCACCTTGAATCCCATTTGCGCTACCTCACCGTAAGTCTTGCAATAGTCGGGTAAAGAAGAAGACCTCGGCAGGTCCTCAACAGGTAAATCGCGGGTAGTCTTTAGGTTTCTATTTGAGCCCATTGACTTACTTGATATCGTTTCAACTTGCCCGACTTTCCCGATAGATAGGATCCACGCGAAGACCCGCCCGCTAGCAGTACCCACGCCTGTAGATCTTCCCTGCTCGCCTCGAACAACACTGGTGCCACCTTGCTTCGCAAATCAGCATCCCTAGAGATCTGTGCGCTAGGCTCTCTCCCTTCTCCCACTCTAGCTTCGATAAGAGCAACATCAATGCGCTGCTCCCCTAAATCCTCCTCGTTCCTTTCCTCCTCTTGAGAAACGATATGCACCCAATCACCCTTTCTTGACAAACTTCCCCCACCAACAGTCCTTCTCCCATACTCCTCGACCGGTTTCACTTGGTTGCAAGTAGTATTCTTTCGAGTTAGACTCAGTCCTTCACTCGGAGACTTCTTCCCAGGCTTCTCTGGCCCCCCTATTTTGGAATCTTAAAACAAAGCATTCTCCTTATCCTGTCTGTAGGACTTATACGTAGAGACAACCTCTGCCCATGACCACTCCTCTTTCCTGCCAGGCTCCGACGTTCCTCCTTGCTTAGAAGTTGTTGGAGCCTCAGCCTTAAAGAAGACCCATAATCACCGATGACCCATCCTGATCTTCACTTTCTTTGGGATGCATTGGATGTGATCAACTTCCACCAATACTCGAACATACTCTAACATCTCCATGTCTAGAGTTCTCGCATCCACACTCCTAAGGATGCCAAAGCTTTCTACGATGCTACGGAAAGCTTCGACATTCCAAACATGTAAAGGAATTTCTTCAATCCAGCACCACACTTGGATGCCCTCAGATGCCGGTATAAATCCACAATCAAAGCTCCATGGTGAAGAGGACATGGAGACACACCCCAATCTGATCGTAGCAATGGACAAAGCTTCCTCTTTCCACCCTGACATAGAGGAACTCATTAGAAATCGGTTCTTCAAGTGCCTAACTTTCCAAAGAGTCTTGCTATGTGCACTTCCAGAGCTACCTCCACCTTCGAGGCTAACACTACAATAGGGACATCCTCAACATTTTCCACAGACACCACCAACGATCGGAGTAGTTGTTCCCATGCCAACTTAATAGCTGGTGACCAGGAGATGTCAATCAACTTGCTCACATTCGCGGGATGGTGCTTAGACTCCATCGAATGACCTCTGAAGCCCTGCTTCGCGTGGGTCCCCTGCCTACATCTGTTTTTTTTATAGCTTGTTCCATTACAAGAGAGGCAACGGACATGCTCCCTACTCTCCCTCGCCCATTGGCCCCTACCCAGACATCTTAAGCCATGGAATGCAGAATCGGCCGATCTCGATCGGGATCGGTAGGTCCCAATCCGGCCGGAATCGGCCGATTCTGGCCAATCCGATTCCGGTTCGGATCGGGATCAGCGGGTCCCGATCCGGCCTCCCGATCCATGCTGGAATTCCATGCCTTAAGCACACATCTCTCTCCACGGGATGGAAGGGTTATTCTTCTCCTCCACCGGCCTCCTCTGCTCCTGACGAGGACTCTTTTCTACTATTCTCCACCCTCCCATCTCTGAGTGGTCTAAGTGTGGTAAGTCCTTACTACCACTTATTTGGATAACCTTATCCCCAAGATTGAGCATACTTTGAAAAACCTGTTTGGCGCATCAGATGTAGAATACCATATCAATGCAGCGACCTTGGTGAATGTCTACTTTCTAGTGTTCTTCACACAAGAGATCCCAAAACCAATGTCATATCTGAACTTCAAAGTTTGTGTATGTAGCCTTTTTTGGGAAAATGATTCATAGCATATTTGCATGTCCTTACTTAGGTTTGCAGATTCCGGGATCTTTTTGTAATATTCCTGTCTTATTAGTTGTTGCTTCTGTTTTCAGGTAATTGCCCTCTCTCCACAACTTCCAGAGCAATTTATATGGCAGTGCTGTCTTAAGATCACTGATATTCCTAGTTCCCAGCATACCTCTTCTTATTGCTTCTGCATATTCTTTCCCACTGTACATCATGCTATTCTTCACTCTGATACCATTGAAACTTGCATTAAATGGAGCTCAACCTTTTTGTCATTTACTTAGGAAGATTGATGGGAGGAACAGTAGATATGAATGCTTGATAGCACGGCTCATCTTCTTGATTATAATGTCCCAATCCCTGTAGTGTAGTGCTTCAGGTGTAAGAAGCTGTCCCAAATATCTTTTTGGGAACTCCTGTAAATTGTCTATAAAAAAATCTTTGACTTATTGTTTCTCATTATTTAGCCAGTCCTGACTCAGAAACAGGCCAAACTGGAACAATCCTTGTAGCCTCTGATCCGGTTTGGCTGATTGTTGTCTATACTACCCAGTTTTAATGCCCTACTTTGGATAGTGATGATGAATTTCCATCCTAGCTGTCATGGGAATGGTGATGATGAATTTGCATCCTAGCTGTCATGGCCATAGTCTTGTAGTCCTCATTCTTGAACTGCTTTTATAATGTGAATTATGACACTGACATATGCTGAAAATAATTCATGTAGGATATTTACATCCCTATATATGCTTGCTTTGGCATATGGGTATCACTTTTTCCTTTTTCTTTTAGCATACTTCATGCCACCACTTTCTGAAAAGAGATATTCCATTCCCTTTACAACAAAGGGGTATTCTTTAGTTTGAACTCTTTCCTACTTGAGTCTTATTCAAATGTTTTCATGCTGCAAATTAAGATGATTCTTTTTTATTTACAATGTTGACTCTTTGGTGGTGACTTGGTTTAGTCTATCCTTTTCACAGTTCCCTTGCTTTCTATTATGGATGACTAGCATTCGGAGGATGTCTTTGGGCAATCACGCCGGATTTAACTGTGTAAGGACATGAGCAATATATAATAAAAGGATTCTGCCTCCTCTATTCGATGGCTATGCTTTTGAGGCAAAAAGTGCACTATTATTTCCTTCTTTGTTGGTATATCTTTTTCTTTCTATTGTTATAAAAGAAGCAAAAGTTATAGGTCATTTGCATGCGATTATGTTATTTTCTAAACATGTCACTTCTGCAGTAATTTTTAAAAATCTTTGGGAATCTCTTGATGCTCATCAAAATGTTATCCCATGAGAAATATTTTTGTTTAACATAATAGCATAAAGGCGTATCAAGCTTGACATATTCCATACACCAGCAAAACATATAGTATATACAAGTACTTCTAGACTGCGCCTATCACTTTAGGGAACTGAACTAGCTTGTCATGCATCATCATCGTCTATGATTTGGCTGTAGTAGCCCTGGGAACTATAGAAGGGGGGTTCACCTAAACATTGTAAGCTTTCTGAATATGCAATTTACATAGTTTTTCGAAGATAAAGATTAATAGATGTACACTACCATAAGTAATTTTTTTATTTTTTGACAATTTTAAAAAAAATCGGGATTGAAATATACCTTAATCCGGATCAGGATTTGGCGAAGAAATCCGGCGTCGGCGGCTGCCGGAGTCTGAACGGATGGCTGGCAGTGACGGGGTGAAGAACTACCCTCTTTTGGTCAGAGAGAGAGAGGGAGAGAAAGAGAGAGAGGAGGACGGGGCCGGCAGCGGCATCCGCAGCAGCAGGAGAAGCAGCGTTTTGCTGCTTCTACTGCATCCCGATCCCCCCTTAAGGGGGGAGGGATCCGAGATCGGCCCGGGATCGGGCTCAGATCGGCCGATCCGGCTGATCTGAGCCCAATACTGGCCGGTCCTCTTTTTTTCTTTAACCGGGCACCTGGATCGGCCGATCTTGGCCGATCCCAGTCGATTTCGGGGAGGAACAATGAATTTTCCCCTGGAATCGGATTGGAAGGGGGGGGGTGCGATCCTAATCCGGGTCCGGATTGCCTTAAGGTTTTTAGTTGGATAGTCCAGTAACTTCAATATGGTATCAGAGCCTATGGTTAGGAATTGGGCCATGCACCCCGTCTATGTGGTCCACATGGCAAAGCCTAAAATCAGCCTACACATGGGGTGGCGTGTTAGAATAGTCCCACATTGGAAAAGAGACAAAAGCAAAATATGTTTAATAGATGATGCCTACTCCACTCAGTGCTTTAAGGTTTTGAGTTGGGCGGCCCAATAACTTCAATATAGTACCATCTATATTAAACACATTTTGTTTTTATCCCTTTTCTAGTGTGGGACTATTCTAACACCCCCCTCATGTGTGCGTGGAGTAGGCAGCATCTATTAAAACACATTTTTTTCAATGTGGGACAATTCTAATACTAATCAAGTTGATATTCTGTTAATCAGTGTGGTGAAGATTCTGAAATGAAGCCATGATGGACACTCTGGTTTTTAGGAAACTGTCAAGCATTCTCTCCTTGCAAAAATACTTGTCCTCAATGCTTAAACCGAGTGCTTGTTTTTTAGTTTTTTTTTCTTTTACAAATTTTGAATTAGCAAATAGGGAGAGGTTGTGATGTTGTTCTTGGGTTCATACAGTGCTCCTTGTCTAGGACTCTAGGTTTCCTCAACGACGGCAATGACCTGCAGAATTTGCATGAGTTGGATAGGGGCTACAGATTTTTTGTATGAGTTTTGCTCAGCAAGTCTGGTTTTGTACAACTTTTTTATGATATAGAAGAGCTTGATGTCAGGGTGAACAACTCTGGAGGATTGGTTCACCTTAGTCGAGGTTGCTTGGGTGCACAAGTGAAAGAGAGGAGTTGGAATGAATACATGGAGAACATTAAGTAATGCTGCTAACACCAAAATGAGAGATGCATTTTTTTTTTCTTTTCTGCACTTTTCTGGAACATTTATGCCTCGTTCTTATGGTAATGCTTACCTATGAATCTCAAACAAAATCATATCTACAGTATAAAATAATGTAGTAAGGTTAATGAAGTGAAATATCCTTGGCTTTTCACCTGCATTCTCTGATGCAAAATTTACTTGCCTGATGGTTTGTTGATTCTCATTTTCATCTTCTTTCGATTGATGGGCAAAAGTGTTTTTCCAGGGTGGTATGCTCTGGTTCCAAGATTTGACGGCATTTCCACAAGGTGTCTTAGGTTGCATTTTCCCTCTGTTGGTTGCTGGACTACATTTTATCAATGTTCAGGTATATATTAGATCAATCTCCCCCCTCCTCCTCAGAAGCTAATATATGAAATAATATTGCACTCTTCCTTGACATTGCCTGAATCAAACATCTTCTCATAAACTACCTTATTGAACTAATGTATATGAATTTCATACATGTGAATCGGTGAGGTTTTCCGTAATTCCCTCTAACTTAGCGTTCATCAGTGTACTGACTCTAGAGTTGTCAAAAGAATCCAAGTATCCAAGTGCCAAAATGCTTCCAATTCCAACCTGGGATTCATCTTCATATTTGAAGAAACCGTGCAACATAGGCAAGCCTTAAACTTGGTATCCGTGTGGACCATACCTTTGTATAGGCCCCATCCATTTATTTTGGTTTCAAATATCAATTTGATATACTGTTTTCTGTGGTGGCTGTGTTGCTAATTCTGGGTGTGTTCTTGTATAAACTTGAGACAGAGAGATAGGAGGGAGAAAGCTTTGTGGAGAAAGAAGATGCAGCAACAATGTGACTTGAGTTATTATTGACGGGTATTATTTGCATGTTGCTGTTCACTGGCATGATTCACACACTAATGGTCACTGATACTGTTCACAGCAGCAACAAGTCCCCTTGCAATCTGATTTCATTAGGATTCATCAAGCTAATACAGAAATCCCAAATACCCTTTGTAGAAAGGAAGCCAATCAGAAGCCAGAAGACTCCAGAAAAAGCACAGAAAGCAGATACCAAAGTACTAAACACCTTTATTAATTCAACTATTTCCTACAGTTCCTGTCAAGCTGAGCATAGATAATCATCATGACAACTTGCTCAGCGTTGATGTAAATTGGACTCTATACCTTCCTTTCTTGAAGACATCCCCACCCGGTCTCCTGAATGGATGTATGCCTCTGTCCAGCTTTTGTCGAATGGAGCATCGATCAATTTTCAATGTGCTTTGTTCGATCATGCTAAACAGGATTGTTTGCAATGTTGATAGCTGCTTTCTTGTCACAATAAAGTCTCATTGGGAGTTCTGCTTTCAACCGAACATCCTTGAGAAGGATTTTCAGCTACAACAACTGTCACCCCATGTGCCATGGCATGGTACTAAAAACCGGCCGAACCAGACTGGAACCGGCCTGAACTGGTCCAGTTCAAAATGGTGCTTCATCATTAAGGGGGTGTTTGCCTTCTCTAAAATTTCTGTGGGAAATGTTTTCCCAACAAACTTTTAAATGTTTTGCAAACACGAGTAAGAGTCAGTTGACGAAATATTTCCCATGTTCTCAGAATATTCCTCTTTTTCCCCAGGATTCATTTCCCCTACCCCTCCGTTGGAAAATATTTCCCGCGATTCTATTTACCACACCTAGTTGAACTCTCTGTGTTTGTGTGTGTATTGGAACTTCTTTCATGTTGGACTCTGTGTGTGTGTGTGTGTCCTTTATGGTTACAAAGCTTATTACTCCCATATTTGATAAATTAATTAATAATGAACATCCATTAAAAACTTCAATGGTATAAAACACCTAAATGTTAATGATAGAAGGAATACTTATTTGCAAACTTGAAGAGTATTGTTCCTATTTGACATAAGCAACGAACATAGAATGTTTATAAGATGGTGGCTACCACTTCTTTCTATTCGATTTCACACCCCGGCTGTACAAGAATGCAAACATGTGTTTTCATTTCCCACTTATTTTCCTATAAGATTGGCAAATATGTGTTTTTGTTTTCTGGGGAAATATTTCACATAATTGTTTATTTCCTGGGAAATATTTGTCGTGATTCTTTACTTTCCAGGGAAATGTGGAGAATGCAAACGCCCTGTAAGCTTAGCACATACTGTCTGTTTTTTGCTGCTTCATGTGCTTAGGTTCCTATCCAGGTATGTGTTGAACATTAAAAAATGAAGAACAAAAAGAACACCAAGAAAAGAGGGAGGACTCACTTGTCACCCCCCCCCCCCCAACCCAAAAAAAAAAAAAACATCAACAGCAACAGGAAGCATCATCGACAACAGCAGGAGCATCGACGGAGCGGCCACAGCAGCAAGAACCTGCAAAAACAACACAAATAAGAGCAAGAAAAAAGAAGAAGAACAAGAGTTGGCGTAGGAGGCAGATGGCTTCCCAGTGCACATGAGAGACAGAGAGAGAGTCTGTATGGACTCTTCTATGTGCAAAACAGATTGAGTAGGGGGTGTGCCAGAAAGAGAGAGGAAAGAAAGAGAAAGAGTTTGCCGAACTCTTCTTTCTCTGTGCACAAACACAACACAGAAAGAGAGAAAGATATAGGGATATAAACAGAGGAGTCCTATCGGACTCTTTTCTCTTGTGCGCCAGCCAGCCAATAGCTTCCCTGCGCACAGAAGAGAGAGAGAGAGAGAGAGAGAGACGGAGAGGGGGGAGAGAGTCTAATAGAACTCTTTTTCTGCTAAAAAAAGGCCTGTGGGACCCACAAGGATCCCCCACCGGACAGCTTCTTTCTCTCTCTAAACCCCACCAGATCAAATGGGTAAAGATGGAAGGATCAAAAGAGAAAAATAGCAAATACCCTCCACCGGACGGAAATTCAAACTAAAAAGCAGAAAATAGAAGCTTTTTTTTTTTAGGGAAAAGGCCATCCGGTGGGGGTGCCACTGGCTCCATTTGCACACCAACCCCCCCCCCCCCCCCCCCCAAACAAAAAAAATATATATATATATATATTGGATGCATTCAACCCCCTGGAAAGACCCCATAATGGGGCTGCCGCATGAGACTTTTGAAAGAGAGCTCTTCCACACTTTTGTTTGAAGATTGTTAATAGGCAAGAAGTCATGTTCTTGAGTTTTGCCCAATTATTTTCTTTTGTATTGAGAACTATGTGGGAAATAACTCATGTATTCCTGAGTTTTGCTTCAATCAACCTGTCTTGATGATATAAATCATAAGATTATGTGCTTATTTTTATTCATACATGAGTTGCATTAATCTTGATTGTTATCAGATCCTTATTGGATCTTGTTCACATTTTTAATCAATTTGAACCCCTATTGGATCCATTCAAATCCATTGACATTTTGGATCCCTATTGGACTTTAATTGACCAAACCCATTAAGCTTTTGATTGATTGCTAAATGGATATTTGAATGGACTATTAAAGTATTAATGGATCTTGGATGAGTCTTAGTAAAAAGCCTTTAAAGGATATTATTAAGGATTCTTAACAGACCTTCAAAGATCCATTACCTTCTTTAATCTTGATCTTTATCCTTTATCCATTAAGGCATACCTTTAATTGGATCCACCTAAAGTTCACCAAAGGATATAATCCTAATGGATCTATAGTAGGTCTATAACCTCTCTGTATCCTTAATCAATATCCATTAAAGTTATCATCCAGTGGACTTAGACGAACTTGAACAAGTTCACAGTATTTGATACATGTGATCACATTAAAGAATATAATCCTAATAGATCTATACTAGGCTCACCTATTCATTTCTTTCATCAATATCTAATAAGAATATCCTTTAGTAGACTTAACAGACAAATTTGATCAAGTCCTCCTTGCTTAATACAAGTAAAATTTGATCAGGTCATCCATGCTCAATACAAGTTGCCACAATCTGGTTAAAGCCCAATAAGCTCTGGCCCATGGTCTTAGACTTTGTTTGATTGTTGTCTAAACGACCTTAATGCCCTTGGCCGTCTCACCTAAACTGAATTAATTTCCAAGATATCCTTAACCTCGAATAAGTAATAAGTTACCTAAACATACCCCTAACCTAAATAAAAGACCTAATGCCCATGAAGGACAACATACACCCTCATAACCCTCAATGACCCCTGCTACCCAAAATGACCAAAATGCCCCTCTAAATATAAAATTTGTAAAGAACATAGAAAGGTCCTAAAAAATGTAAAAACCACACAACAATATCCATAATGCACAAAAAATCATTAAAAATATAGAATATCATAAAAAATGTTAAAGCACCTAAAACATGCTAAATACCCTTTAAACTTAGAAAATAACCAAAATACCCTTAATGCTCCAAAATCATTAAAAATCATAGAAAATTTATAAAAATATAAATCAATCAAAACATACTAAATATTCCTAAAGTCCAAAACTTTTAGAAAATGACAAAAATATCCTTTGACCCCAAAAACACATAAAATGGCCCAGAAATGCACCCGAGGGTTTTAAAACTTACCCAATCTACTAAAACACATTGCAAACACCAAAACAACCTAATACATTTATACCCTTCAACCCTGCAAAATGACTAAAATACCCCTTTGAGCCTAAAACATCTAGAATCATTCCCCTTAAAAGTCTTCTAGATCATCTGAAACCCATCTTGACCTAGGTAAGCTATTATGCTCAAAATCCAAATCATACTTTCATTAATGGACTTGCAAATTTCACGTGGTTTTACTTGAAGGTATCATCTATGATAGTTAATCAAGGGTCTCCATTCATTTGGTCGATGCTGATCGAGGTCATTAGGGAATGGTCAAACTTATGGATCTGCATACTTGATCCAAAGTTTCAGATTGACTCATCCTAAGTTCTCAAAGTCTACCAAGTTCATCAAAAGAAATAAATAAAAATAAAGAAGCACAAGGGTTCGTCTCCCTCACGTCTCCCACAGCAGGTACAATTACCCGTGGTCGAGCTCATGTCGGCACCAGATCCAACCCAATCTGCGTCAGTGTAACATATGAGTTTCAAATGGTTTGCCTTGGATAAGCAGTCCTTTTTTTGGAGCAGATTTGATGTTCCTCGAAACCTGATCCACTGTTTCCAAGTGCAGAGTCCCCCGAGCATGCATGGACTGACTTACCACACTCATTGCATATGCAATGTTTAGCCTAGTTAGTAATAAATATCAGAAGTTTGCCGACCAGCCTTTGATACATGCCCTTGTCTGCCTTAGAGAATAGTTCTCCATCTTGTTCCTTCAACCCATGGTTGGTCTCTATCAAAATGTCTGCTCGCCTGTACAATGCTGAGGAAATATCTGAGACATTCCATATCTTTTATCTCAATTTCCGTGGCCAAATGTTTCTACCTATCATCTTGATAGGAGAAGAATGTCACTTTGTTGTCTTTGGGACTGTACCTTTGGTTTTGTTATTTTCTAATGAATTGTGTCTTTGCCACCTTCCAAGAAAAAGCAAGGTGATACCATTTACATCTATTTCCTGAATGGTCCTACGGCATTAGTAACATATTTTACAGGAAATAACAGTAAACTTAGCTTAACTCATTATGAACAGAATCCAGTTGAATAAACAGTCAATGGTAAACATTTTTGATCATTTATGATGAAACTCATAATTTTAACTTTATTCTTGATCAACTTAGCTTAACTCATTATGAACAGAATCCAGTTGAATAAACAGTCAATGGTAAACATTTTTGATCATTTATGATGAAACTCATAATTTTAACTTTATTCTTGATCATTTATGATGCAGCTTATAATCTGTTATTAACTTTAGATGCCATCCTCCATTAATGCCTTATTGTACCCTTGATAAGTGGTAAGTATCATGGGTAGCATGATCAGAAAAAAATATGCTTTGTTTTAGATACCGTTTACCTTTATTTTTACCATATTAGCCTTCAAAAACACACCCTCCCTTGAATTGCTAGAAATATCGAGATACGAGTAGAAAGAAGGCTTGATGGAGTTGGATGATTTGCATGTAATTTGCATGTCCACAGATATGCAGGTTATAGGAAGTTCTCCTAAAGATATCCTTTCATCCAGTTCTGGATACAGGGACTCTTTTTTGACAACCAAATAATTGATTCATTTGACAAAGTGCACGGGGAACTAGTGTGACTAATCTGTTCATATTTAGCCTATAACGGTACTGGAATCTGGCATATCTCATTGATTTATATAAAGTATAAGGATTTTTCTTTTATTTATGATTATACTAGTGATCTGACAATGATCAATGGTAAGTGATAATGGTTCTGATTTCATAATGGTAGAATGGAATTTTAAAAGTCAAAATATAAAGCATACAGGGGTCCACAGAAAATAGATAGACAAAATATGTATGTTGTCAAGGGCATTCCCCTTGTGCCTCAGTTATATGATGTGCATGGTGTTACCCCATGTGCTCATGACTGTCACATATTCATGGTTTCTTGAGACTGTTCTATGGTCATTAATAGCCCAGTATCTAGATGCCTAGCTGAATATAATTTTAATAGTTTATAGATTTTGAACTACTTTGTATCTGCATGATTAGAAGGCTTCTTTCTATCATTATTGTCAAAAAAATATGAGGCTGATTGAGAAAAGGAAGACAGTGTTACTGTTCTGGCTAGTCTGACATCAAGATTCTCATGATGTGGGAAAAATGTGCCCAAGGTTTTACTCTCCCCCCCCCCCCCCCCCCCAAAAAAAAAAAAAAAAAAAAAATCCTGTTTTGATCTTTTAGTTGATGCTCCTATGTTCTAGAATATTTTTATACTTTATTCTCATTAACAAAGTTGTTATGCATATTTTCTCACATCCAGTTATAACATCTGTTGGTAGTAAAAAAAACTATAGTAGCCTTTCTGTATGGCCAGTAAACACTAGAAAATATTGAAATAGTAATGCCCATCTATCAGCTTGCTACTTTGCTGTGCATTTCATCTCTTTTGTATATTGTTTTCATTTTGTTGTTTTTAGATGTTTCTGTAACACCCGATCCAACCCTTATGAGGTATTGTCTGCTTTGAGCCAAGTCCACACAATTTTGTCCTCAAAAGGCACCTCACAAGTTATAGATACAACCCTTTCTTATATAGCCTGGTAACTTTTCCGTTTTCTGATACTGGACTAATCCGGCTTATTTCCGCCTAGCCACCAGGCACAGTGGTAGCTTCACACCATGGCAACTCCACACTGTGGTGGCTCCACACCACGTCGCTCACACATAGCTCTGTCTTACAGGTAGCCCTCGAGTCGGGCAGGAGGAGAGGCCTATCGATAGAAAAGGTTTACCTGCGAGTGAACGGTGTAGAGCCACCACAGTGTGGAGTTGCCACTACGTCTAGAGGTTGGGGTGGGAATGAACCGGATTAGTCCAGTATCGAAAAATGAGAAAAAGTTAGTAGGCTATGTATGAAGGGGCCATATCCATAATTTGTGAGGTACCTTTTTGGGGACAAAACCATGCGGGCTTGGTCCAAAGCAATGATACCTCACAAGGGTCAGATCGGTTCGTTACAGTTTCACTTTTTTGCGTATCTGTTTATTGAACATTCACCAAACAATTGTAGCTTTTGGTCCTTTCTTTTAGTAAGTGTAAACAGAGGATAGTTATGTCTTGCATCCTAAGCCTATTATTTCATTTTCAACTCAATGGAACCATTTTCAAGGCCACATTTTTTTTCCCCTCATGTTCCTTGTGTGCACTTAACCTTCGATATTCTTAAATTTTCTAATTTGACTGCCAATGTCTGCAGATTTCTTTTCAGGCAGTCAAGCTTGCAGAAATGCCTGGCATCTTTGGCTTATTGGCAAGAGTGAGTTATTTTTAATTGGCAAATTCACAACCCCACACCCCCACCCCCCCACCCCACGCCCCAAGCCAAAAAATAACAAGAAAGAAAATCCGGGAAGCCACTGCTACTGTATATAGATAAAGCTGAGTGCTAAGAATGGCGTTTGTCCTCTTCATCGTCAGAGCTTATCCCATTTGTTTGGAATTAGCTACATGAGTCGTGTCTGTCACTAATCTGTCCAATGCCATCTTTATAGTCAAAGTTAGGAAAGCCAAGTCCTTTCTGACCACATCAAACCATCTAATTCTAGGACATACCTAAGTTCTTTTGCCATCCATCACTTATAACTGGCACCAAAATTGGGCGACATTGTGCATGACCAAACCATCTATGAGCTATTTCTTTAAGCTTAAATCAATTGAAGTTACAACTAAGACTTTACGAATATGTTCGTTCTGAATTTTATCCTTTCATGCCATATCCCATCTATGATCCATCTTAACATCCTCATTTCTATGACATATTTTGCCCAACTCTGCCCAGGTGCGTCCTATAAAATGTACAGGTTTAACAGCAGTTCTGTAAAACTTTCCTTTGAGGTTCAAAGGGAGCTGCTGATTATAGAGTACTGTAGATTTACTTCACTTGAACTGGCAAAGCATCCTCTTGGACTTTCCCATTGTTCTGAATAATAGATCCTAGATATCGAAAATCATCACTTTTAAAAGCAAGTAGACCATTCGTCCGAACTGGATCCCTGTGGTCTACTCTTCTCTTACTAAAATTACATTTATTTTGTTTTATTCGACTTATCCTGAAATCTAAAGATTCCAAAGCTCTGCTAAACTGTGATACCTTATCATTGAAGCCCTCTATATTCTCAACAATTAAAACAACATCCATGACTAAAGTAAAGAGATAAGGATATATTGTTGTGCATTGATGTAATTCTGTAGTAATTGAAAACTTAGAAGTCTCTCCAGCGATAGTTCTCATTAAAAGCCCTCTCGTACATTTCCTTATTATCAATATATCTTTTAGAGACTCGGTTGTTCCCAAGACTCCACCAAATCAGCTCTCTTAATACTTGGTCATATGCTCTCTTTAAATCAATAAAAGTCATTTGTGGGTCTTCCCTCATCTCTTTACACCTCTATCGATTCCCTCAATAAGAAAATGGTTAGTGTAATCAATCTCTTAGGCATAAAACTAAGCTGATTTCTAAGACATCGCAAAGCTTAGACACTTTTTAATTACTCTTTTCTCAAAGTTTCATAGGATGACTCATAAGCTCACTATACTTTGTTTCCAGGCCTCTGACATACAAGATGTTCCCGAACATCCCTTTGTTTCATGGAAGATTCTTCTATCTTTCATAATCTTATTGGAAAATCTAGTCAACCATCTTATACCAACATCACCTATATATTTCCAAACTTTGTGCTCTCCAGTCCTAGGGCCTTGTCTATTTTCGTCTCTCTTAAAGCCTTCACTTCCTTATGCATGTTTTCTCTTTGCATCTCATGGATTTATCACATTGTGAAATTTTCACATTCTGGTTTTACCTAAAAAAGCTCTAGTATTCCCTTAACATGTTGATTTCTACAATATCTCAATTGTGCTTCTCCTAGCATGCTACTACTACCCCATAAATTTCCAGGTGTTCATCTTATACGAGGATAAACTAATTATTTCTGTAGTCATATTTTCCCCTCGTAAATGGACGTTGCCTTCTTAATAGAAAACATTTGTAAGCTTTAACAAGTTACAGTTTTTTTCCTTCTGTTGCTTTAGACGTTTCAATTGCAATTACCTAAGTTCGTTATAATCTCTCTTGCAGTATTACAAGTTATATTTGGACATCCTGTCTTTTCCACTTCTTCTCATTGGATTTAACATTCCACAGGTATATTACCCCTTCTTTTCCATGTTCCTAGCTTGCAAATAGTACAATGGATCATGTGGCTTCTGCTTTCAGTTTGTTAGTCAAGATGAATTGATGAGTTTGGTCAATAAGGTCAATGTGTCAGTGTCACATGGCGTGTAGTGCCATTTTGGTATTTGCTACATTTCGGGGAGAAATTGCTTGTGGCTATGGGGCAAAATCTGAGGGCTGCTTTCTCGCCGCATGAGCTTAAGATCAGCTGAGTCATTCTATGGAGTATATACCATCTGGTTACTGCACATTTAATGGGCCTCTTTCCTGTCCCCGCACTTTTTGGATTAGGTCACATATGCGATCATGGGGATTGCCTCAAACACAAAGGTGGCTGCGTCAGACTGCATTGCTCTCCCTGGCCCACCTTGGATTGCCTTAGGCAGCACATTCAGCTAGTCTTTTTTTTTTTAAAGATACCACGTGTATTATAAAAGGAGATGAATACAATTGTAAGGGAGAAAGAAAGCAGAAAACATTCAGCCTATGTCACTTGGCTACCTCTTGGCATATGGAAGAGGTTGAACTGGGATTCGGCTCTGCCAACCCCATTTGATTCCTGAGTGAGCAGCAAGCCCTGGCCTAACCGCTTCCAGCCCCTATGTCTGATTCCGCAAAGTCTGACTACAATGGCAATCTTCTGCGGCTCTGGCAAAGGCTGGCAGGTCTGGCAATACCCCCCCGACTCTCTCTCTCTCCTTTATATATATAAAAGTGGGTGCATCTAAGTTAGATGTGCCCCGTCCAAAATTCCCCCTCTCCATGTTATATAAAAGATAAATAAACAATATAAAAAAAATTAAATATTCAATTACCCCTTTAGGGTTGTTCCCATCCCCTGGGCTTTAATTTTCACCGTCCGATCTTAAAAGTTAATCATGGTCATTTGATCGAGTGCATGCAAAAAATATTAGTAATTTTTTTT
The DNA here is from genome assembly GCA_030544215.1 of Zantedeschia hybrid cultivar. Lineage (NCBI taxonomy): Eukaryota > Viridiplantae > Streptophyta > Magnoliopsida > Alismatales > Araceae > Zantedeschia > Zantedeschia hybrid cultivar. The sequence continues at coordinate 52,022,507 of JARZZO010000013.1, read as the reverse complement.
TAAAAAAAAATTATTCAGATTAACCCTTAGAGTTGACCCTATCCCTTTGGGTTTAGTTTTAACCCCCAACTAAGGACTTACTCATTTGGGCGGGTACGGTTGAGTTTTACAATCCGATAGAAATTAAAGCTTAGGGGATGGGAACAAGCCTAAGGTAGATAATTGAATATTTAATTTTTTTTGATGATTTTTTTAACAAGGGGAGGGAGAGATTCCGGATGGGGTGAATTATAGTTGTGTGTGTATGTGTATACACACACATAAGTTTCTGTCCATTTTTTTTTTTTGAGTCTCTCTCTATGCACCTCTCTCTCTGAGATTCTCTTCATGTGACTACCACCACCCCTGACCACTCTCTATGCGTGCTCTCTCTGTGCGCGCGCGCGCACACATGCACCCGTGCTCATTAATCTCTCTTTATTTTCTCTCACTTTTGTGCTTTCTCTCTCCCTACTTCTCTCTCTTCTCCCCCTAATGTTTCTCTTGCTTACTAGATTGGTTGAATTTAGTATTTCTAGAAGTTATTTGTGAAATTGGTATTTAATAATGCATCCAATGTATTATAATTTTTAAAATAAAATATCATCTCGAATGCATAGGCCATCGCATAGCCATTTGAGGCTAAAGTGAACCTCTTGGTAAGCTTGGTCCCCCCACACATCTGATTACATAGGAGGCAGCAGGTAGGAAAAGTTTGCTAAATGCATAAATCTTTCATCAGATCTAGCTGGAGCCATAATTGCGAAGCTCACAATGGTTGTGGCTTTTGTGTACAATCATTGTTACAATGTCACATTGTCTATGAAGCTTTTGTAGGAGCTTGTGTAGATTTCACTCTCTGACTGCTAGGGTATTGTGCCATTTCACTCTATGTACAATGAATCTGTTTTTGCTTAATTCTTCGGTTACTGGTTGCCCTTGAAAAGAGCACATTCACTTATATAGAGGTTTACTATTTCCCTCTTTGCTTAAATTCTTTCAAGGTCTAGGGTAAACCTTAAGGGTTGTTTCCTATTGGCATGAGCTTAAACTGTGTAACCAAGAAGGTACTTGTTGGCAAGATTTTTTTTAATATAATAAAGACCCGAGTCATGCTTGCACGCATGCAAGACATGCACGAACAAGACTAGGGTTCACCCTAGACAAAACTGTGTGCATGCATGAAGGATTTAAATTAGTGCAAGAGCGAGGATCATTATACCTCGAGTTGGAGTCTCTGTCCAGGGCTGGTGAAGTCCCAACTGCAGTCCAATAAAAAGCCCGAACAAGGCCCACTGCAGCCCCAAAATCAGTCCGAACGAGGCCTAAAACTAGTCTCAAAGCAAGACCAAGAACAGCCCAAAGAGGGTCCAACAGCAGCAGCCTAAGGAGAGCACCAACAACAAGAACAGCAGTTGCCGCACAACACGCAAAGTGGCAACAGCAGCACAACAGCAGCTGCAGGAGCTACAACACAGCAGAGGCACCAGCACCAACAGAGCAGCGGCAGTAGCACAGCAGCAGCACTAGGGGGGCAAGTGGCCCCCCCCACCGGTGGTCCCCCTCTTTTTATAAGAGGGGGGGGGGACAGTGGGGGGTCCACCAGTCCACCCTCCCCCGCCCACCGGTGCCCATTAAAGGGCCCACCGGTGGGGGGTTTTCTCCCTCCCCATGCAAGGAGGGAAAAAAAAGGAAAAGGGAGAAGAAGAAGAAGGGGAAAATAAAATAGAATAAATGAGAGGGAGAGAGAGAGAAGACTGATGGGGGGTCCACCGGTTCCTCCTCTTCCCGCCACCGGTCCCATGAGAGGGAGCCATCGGTGGGGGGTTCTCCTCCCCTAGAAAAAGGCAAAAAAAGAAAAGAAGAGGGAGAGGGTGATTTAAAAGTCCAATGGCCATTAATGGTCTTGAGAAATGAAGGGTTTAGTGAGAGAGTGTGAGTTCGATGCTCTTCTATTAATGCCTTTGGTTAATGGGTGAGAGCTTAATGCTCTCCATTAGCGGGAGCTTCTCCCACTAAATGAAGTAGAGAAGAATTAAAAGTCCCAATGATTGTAGCCAATGATTGCTTCGTTAATATCCACTAGAAGGGGCCTTCCCATTAAATTAAGGAGGAGGAGGAGGGAGAATGAGTGGGCAGTCACCTCCACCTGCAACTGTAGCTTAGTATCCAGTCAAGAATAGATAGAATATTGATTTCCACTGAATGGTTCAGCATATTTCCTTTGACCCACATTAAAGGGTTTAGTAGAGTTGTCTCAGATCATATTTCTCTGTTATTCATGATGGAAGATAAGAGAAAGAAATGCAGAATCTTTATATATGAATTGAAATGACAGAGGGAAGAAGGTTTTAAAGAGATGGTTTCCAATTGGTGGCAGGAAGCTCCAAGGACTGATTCAGCTATTCATACTTTTCAAGGCAAATTGAAGAGGATCAGGAAATGCTTAAGATAATGGGCTATACAGAAATTTGGGAGACTTTTAGAAGAGAGACAGTTGCTGAAAAACAGAATTGAAGAATTGGAGTTGAAAAGTGAGAGTATGGAGTTATCTTCTCAGGAAATGCAGACAATAAAACAATCCAAGTTCATGCTAAATGAAGAGTTGTTGAAAGAGGAAATCAGGTGGAAACAGAGAGCCAAGGAACATTGGTTAAAAGAAGGAGATAAAAATACATCATATTTCCATGCGGTGGCCTGTGCCAAGAAGAGATATTTGTCCATCGATCATATTAGAGATAATGAGGTTGTGATTGAAGATCCTATTGAGATTAAGAAAAGGTTTGTTGATTTCTACAAGAATCTTTTCTTGGAAGATTTCCCTTTCAGACCTCACCTGGAAGAAGGTTTGCTTCCCAAGCATAATGTCTCTGAAGCTGAGGCTTTATTTGCATCCTTTTCAGAAAATGAAATTAAAGAGGCTGTATTCAGTATGGATCCTAATAAAGCTCCGGGACCCGATGGGATGTCCCTAGGGTTCTATCAATTCTTTTGGGATCCCATTAAAGAGGATCTTCTTATGGTTTTTCAAGAATTCTTTGATAATTTGGAAAGGATTAAGGTCTTCAATGCAACCTTCATTGTTCTTATTCCAAAATCAGAGGGTGTTGAAAACTTGACTGATTTTCGTCCTATCAGCTTACTCAATGGGTGTTATAAAATCATAACTAAGATATTGACATCTAGACTCAAGAAAGTTATTCATAACATTGTGGGTGCCAATCAAACAACTTTTCTACAAGGTAGATACATATTGGACAGTTACATGGCAGCAAATGAAGCAATCCATCACTACAAGAATAGAAATAAGAAAGGTGTGGTAGTAAAGATTGATTTTGAAAAGGCTTATGACAGAATCAGCTGTAGCTGTCTTCAGAAGGTTATGGAGCTTATGGGTTTTAATGGGAGGTGGATTAGATGGGTGATGAGCTGTGTATCCTCATCTACATTCTCTGTGTTGATTAATGGAGAGTCGTGTGGCTATTTTAAGAGTTCTAGAGGTCTTAGGCAGGGGGATCCTATGTCACCTCTTCTCTTATTGTTAGTTGGACAGATTTTGAGTACTCTTTGGGATAGTGCAGCTCATGAGGGTCTGATTGAGGGATTTAGTATTGGTAGAAGTAATATTTGTTTATCTCATCTTCAATTTGCGGATGATACATTATTGTTTACTGTTGGAAGTAATGTGGAATTTCATAATATCAAAAGATTGCTGATTCTGGTAGAAGCTATCACCAGATTAAGAATTAACTATGAGAAATCAGAAGTTGTTGGGATTAATGAGGCATAGGACAGATTACAGGAAGTGGCAGATTTTTTTCAGTGCAGAGTTAATTCCTTTCCTATCAAATACCTTGGTCTGTCCTTATCGGATGGAGTGATCAGGGTTAGGGATTGGAACGACTTTATTAAGAAATTTGAAGATCGATTGGAATGATGGAAAGGTAGATTTCTTTCTGGAGGAGGGGGAATGATCTTATCCAAATCAGTTCTTTCCTTTTTGTCCACTTACTATGCTTCTATTTTCAAGATTCACAGGACTGTGGAGAGGATTTTAGAATCAGCCAGAAGCTCTTTCTTCTGGTCAGGTGGAAAAAGGGAGAAGAGAGGACTTCATCTCATTAAGTCGGAAAATGTGTAAAGCTAAGGAGCAAGGTGGCATTGGCCTATGTGGAGTTGCCACTTTTAACAAAGCTTTGCTAATAAAATGGCTGTGGAGAAGGGGGGAATGTTCATAAGCCCTTTGGGCAGTCATTGTCAGGGACTTATACTATTATGTTGATAATAAGTGAACTTTATTTCCTTCTATCACTTATAACTTGTCCCCTATTTGGAAGAACATAGTGAAAAACAATGAGTTCATGGCTATCTCTTGTAATATCCAGGTTGGTAATGGTTGTGATACATCATTTTGGAAAGATAGATGGTGTTTAAATCTGATTTTGTCTTCAGTCTTCAGCAGTATATTTAACATCACTCTTCACAAGGAGGCTTCGGTTGCAGATGTCCTATCTCATAATGGTTCAAGATCTATTAATTTGCAGCTGAGAAGAAATCTGACTGACATGGAAATAGAGGAATTTCTGAATCTGTTAAACCTTATTAACATAGTCAGAATCTATATAGAAAACCAGGACAAGAGAGTTTGGAGATGGAATTCCAATGGGTTGTTTTCAGTCAGATCTATAGTTCAGGTATTGAATGATGGTGGCTGTAGGGTTTGGTGGAAGAATTTAGTTTGGGCAAAAAACCTTCCTAATAAGATTAAGGTGTTCTTATGGAAGGTTGCTTGGTCTAGAATTCTCACGGGCAAGAGGGCTAAGAAGTTCCATATCTCAGTTAATTCCTCATGTGCCTTTTGTGCAATCTTTGAGGAAGATCTTAAACATCTTTTCGTGGACTGTGGCATTATTAACATCCTATGGAAGTCTCTCTGCAGTATATTTGGAATCAACTGGGTGGACCACTCTTCTGCCATGGATATCCTATGCTGGTGGTCTGAAGTTTGCCCTTTTCCTAGCCAGAACCAACTCTGGTCACTTATAGGGCCGGCTTTGATGTGGACAATTTGGTGTGAGAGAAACAGGAGGAAGTTCAGTGATCAATTTTTTAGTGCTATTAAATTATTGAACTGCACCTTTAGAAGGGTAGAAGAGTGGGGAAGAGCTGCTGGCGTCATTATTGAAGAAGATTCAGTGATTTTATAGAAGGCTAGTATGTGGAGAGTTTTATTTCTATGAGGGGTTTGTTGTAATGATGTTTTATCCCCTTGATAAAACAATCTACTTGTAATTATTTCTTCATGGATTTGTGAGACTTGGTTGGGGTTTTGTCCCACCCAAGCTGAGGTGTATCTTCCCCTTTGGGATCTCCCTTGTAACATCTTCTTATCTTCATTAATGGAATAGTGACTTGAAGTCACCTTCTAAAAAAGCATGCCTTGAGGCTGTTTAAAGGATACCCAATGGATATATAATGGGTCTATGACCACTTTGCATCTTTAGTCAATATCCATTAAAGTTATCCTTTGGTTGACTTAAGCAAGCCCATTATACTTGGCACATGTAAATCCAATTTAAGATAAGCCCAATAAGTTGTCCCTTGGTCTTAGATTGTTGTCTTAATGACCAAATTAATCTTGGACCTACTACCTACATTAACCCAAATCCTAACCTTCAAATCAACCAAACATGCATGTCACCTACAATGGACTAACGACACTAGCCCAAGTGAAGAATCTAATGACTCCAAAAGGACCTAAATGCCCTCACAACCCTTAATACCCCACTCGACCATAGAATCAAGTAAAAATGACCAAAATACCTTTCTAATGACAAAAATCTGTAAAAATTACAGAAAATCCTAAAAATGCCCTCAGAACTTAAAAAGTGACCTTAAATATTCTTAGAACCTTAAAATGACTAAAATACCCCTCCATCTACAAAAATATGTAAAAATCACAGAAAATCCTAAAAATGTAAAAATCACCCGACAAATCCTAAATACCCTCAAAACCCTAAGAAATGAGAAAAATTATCAAAATACCCCTAATGCACTAAAAATCATTAAAAATCACAGAAAATTTATAAAAAATATTAAATCACCTAAAACATGCTAAATACTCTCAAAACCTGAAACTTTTAGAAAATTACCAAAATACCCTTGCAGCCCATAAACACTCAAAACAGCCCAAAAACACATCCTAGAATTCTAAAACCTTCTCAATCCCTTAAAACTCATCACAAGCGCTAAAATGACCCTAATGCCACCATGCCCTTCACCTCTGTATAATTACTAAAATACCCTTTTTGGTTTAAAACACTTGGAATCTATTTAAAACCCCTTAAAAATCTTTTAAACCATCTCAAACCCACCCTAAGCTAGGGTGAAGCTTTGGGCTTAATCTAAACTGTGTTTTTAGTGCTTGAACTGCATGACTTAGTGCTTGATTTCTATTAAAGGACATCATTGGACGGTTAATCAATAGTTGCCGATCAGTTGATCGGCGTAATTAACACTGATCGAGCTCAGTGGGGAAGAGGTTAAGTTCTCGGATCCTTGCCTAATCCGAAGTCTTAGACTTCCTGAGGGCTCATCCTGGGTCCTTAGAGTCTACCAAAAAATAAATAACAAAACGAGAGCGCGGGGTCCTTTCCTTCCTCCCACATCCAAATAGTACCTTTCCTGCCAACTGGCTTCATGGCACTTTTGGCAGATCCTCTCCTGTTCAAAGTTATCTTGGCTAGGTAAAAGGCACCATCTTGTAAGTGATTGGTGTCATGTAGGCAGCCGGTCAGAAAACTTTGCCAAATTCTTGGATTCCTTACTCAATCTAGCCCACCAATGATTGATGGGATTAGGCTTATGTCAATGATAATGCTTGATAAAATTTCCTGCTACCATTATTCAACACCAAATGTTAATGCCTGTCTGCAGTCTACAGTGTGTTATTCATAGATATCTGTGAATAAATAGTGAAATATTTTGCTATTGTAAAACATACAAAATGCAACATTAAGCGAATCTGAGCGACTTGTATGCGTTCAATTGTTCAACATGTTATCTATGTAGGTGCAAGGATCAACGAAATGATCAAATGTTATGACATGAACTTCAGCTACATAATAATTATATTTAAATGATCTGTGTCGGCACACCTTTCTGCTATATAATCATTTTAGTTGATCCCTAAATTGGTATTCAAGCACCATCGAGATAATAATTGTTGCATCTTGTCTCTGTGCAGATTGGCCCTTTGGCATGGGACTGATGGTCTAATGGTCGACCATTTTCTTACTTATTTTTGCTAGTATTTAGATACACTTTAGGGAGTGTTTATCGTACATGTCGACCTCATAACAATATAGAAAAATGACTATGACTATACCCATGATAGAATTTATTTACTATCATATTAGCATACATGAATCTTGTTCCACCATCAAAAGGTATATCATGCCTTGAGCATATAACTCTGTTCAGATATGTACTCTCTGTTCCAACTTTGTCGCAATGGATCTTCGAATTCAATTGACATAAGCTAAACATCAGCGCTAGTGAGATGAATTTTCCAACATAAATGGTATTTGCTTAACACATCTATCATGTAACATGAATATAGACATCCACATAGCTTGCCAATGGAAAGAAAAACTTACAGGTAGTTTTCATTAGAAAGCTAGCAGCTATCTGATAGTCTTCCAGTCATTGTGTTATAACGTATAACTTTGTAAGCATGGGCCACATATTATAAAACTTATGTTACTGAAACATTAACGTGTATCATCAGCTTCCATCATAACTGCTTCATCATTATTAGACTATAATTGAATGTAGTGTTATTAGCACCTCATAAAGATGCATGACAGATTGTAGTATCTAATAGCTGTGTAACTCATGATATGTCATGCTACTACTGCAGAGACAGGATTTTTTTGGCAAAGTGAAAAACGCCACATATTTACCAAAGAAATTGGATATGCAAATACAATTTTTTTTGTTAAGCTCTCGAAGACTCCCAAACATATGATAGTGATCACCATGGTCTTTAAGAATACCTCACCAAATTAGATAGTTAAATGGAAGAATGCCATTCTTGGTTGTTCCTAGCTTATTCAATCAACCTATCACCAAAAACTCACCACCTGATCAATGGTTCTGCTCCTAATAAGAACGTTACTGTTCCTCTCCCCCCCCAAAACCAGTCAGCTAGGGCGGGCCTCTCTCAGTGAGTGACTTTTTAAGCCTTGGACTAACAATGATATGAAATCTGCTGTGACTATTGAGATTTCTCTGAAGACACCAGTCATCCTATGGAGGGATAAGGAATACCAAAAGCTGTGGTAGATGATTTTACATGCTACGGTTTGGGCCAAATATATAACTGATGCTGTAGAACCATGCAGGAAGTAGATGCAAATGGTATTACCTTCTTTTTTCTTGGAAGGTGGCAGAGACACAATTCATTAGAAACTAGCAACAATCAGAGTACAATCCCAAGGAAAACAAAGCAACATTCCCTTCCTATTAAGACTTGCAACTTTCCAAAGTCTTTACGAAGCCTGCCCCCAAACCCAGTCCGACTGGTTTGTACCCTAGTCAGCCCTGGCTAACTTCTTCTTATCATGCTCCACTTTTAACCCTAGGTGGGATATAGTATAGTTCTGACCTAAAGCCTAGTTGAGTTGACAGTTCAGATCAAACAACTTCTTATCGTGCGCCACTCTTAACCCAACTGAAACCTGACACAATCCACGCCACATATAGGCATGACCTTCCAATGGTTCTTTCCTTAAATCAGATTCACCATCCTCTTTGCCATCCGCTACATTTTTGTTAGTTTTTGGTTTTCAATGTATTCTTTCCACATCTCTGGTGTGATCCTTGCCAAGTTTACCCTTAATATGTAAGTTCTCTAAAAGGGAATAAAACATGATACAAATTTGGTTGCTCCTAGATGAAGCAACTCCCTTCTGCAAGTCCTTTCGACATCAAATCTAGAATATAGTTGTTGTTACAGATAATTGTTATGATGAACCAAGTAGACTGGGATGGCTACAACTGCTTTATCATATTTATGTATTCTCTTTAGTGTTAAATTGATACAATACGGCAAGCAAGGCATCCAGTATATATGATGACACTTCTCCATCAAGCCTCTGGCCAACTTCTTGAATGTTGCAGCACTGTCTGTCACTAAGACTTTTCTCTTTCCAATATGCTACAACATTTTTTTGAGGCAGCAGGAAGCCACGTTCATTGATAAGCAAAACAAAACTATAACCAATACACCCTTATGACTCAATACAAAAAAGTTCTGCACTTGGAAAGCTTGGAAAGGATAACAGACTCAAGATTTTTATCCCCTGATCTGCGGAAATTCCATTCTTTGATGAAGTGAATACAACTACTGATGATCACAGCCGGACAGACTAATTAGTTATTAAAAATTCTGAGATTTCTTTCTCTCCAAATCACCCATAACATAGCTGGAAGCACAATCTTCCACAAATCTCCCTCCTGATCATATGGACAAATGCGCTTCCACCCCTCCATGATGCTGAACATAGAACGAAACTGCCTTGACCACGGATCTGAAAAAGAGCTTCCAGGTTACATCACAACACCACAGATGAGAAATAAGTGGTCCACAGTCTCTAAAGCATTTCACAGAAAATGGATCTACTTCTAGCTGCAGATAAGAACTTTTTAAGCCTGTTTCCCGTTAGTAATTCTCCCCAGGCCACCTTCCACATGAAAATTCTGATTTTGAGGGACAGTTGTTTGTTCCACACTTGAGAGGCCCAAAATAGCTTGACACCCCTTGAATTAAGAACTGAAGCAGTTGAGCTAACTGAAAATTTCCCTCCTGGGTCCCATCTCCATAGGCTAACATCAATCCCCGCATTTAAAAATTGCAACTTATAGAGATAAAATTGAGGTGAAGGAACTCTTTTGCTTCCTCTTGAAACAAATTCCCTCTTGAAACAAATTCCTGCAGAATCTCAAATCCTATATAACTTCCTGAGCTGAAGCAAATTTAAGGTCACTCATTCTCCTATTAGTGGAAATAGTGATATTGTATAGTCTTGGAAATCTTTCTTTAAGAAGTCTACCCTCCAGCCATGCACCCTTCCAAAATCTGGTGAGTTGTCCATTGCCAACCTTGACGAGTTGAACAATTAAAGAAGTCCATGATTTCTAATATATTTTTCCAAACACTGGATGTTTCCCTGTTTACTTGAATGTTCCTGATCCAGAGTTCATTAGAGTAGAAATACTTACCTCTGACAATACATGCCTATAAGTTCTGCTCTTGCTTTCCACCCTCCAAATCCATTTGATCAAAAGAGCCCTGTTGAATGTATGAATGGGAGTTAAACCTGCCCCTCCTTCCTCCTTTCTTCTGCAGACATGTTTCCATCATATATGATGTCCTCCCCTAACATCCGGCCCCTTCCCTTTCCAAAAGAAAGCTGGTCTAATAGATTCCAGTTTCTTACAAACAGTCTCAGGGATAGGAAAGATTGATAGAAAGTAGACAGCAATGCTAGACAGAACCGTCCTAGATAGTACCCAACTCCCACCAGCTGATAGTAGCTTAGCTTTTCCAGCCTTCAAGTCTATAAGCTCAAACTTTCTGACCAAAATATTCCAATCTGAACCATTCAACCTCTTATCAGAAAAAGACAGTCCCAAGTATGTGATCGGAAAAGAAACCCACTTAATGTTCAGAATCTGTGATTTCAGCCTTCTTTCTTCTGGTACATTGACACCAACAAGTGCATACTTGGCAAAATTTATCTTCAAGCTAGTAATAGCTTCAAGAATCTTCAATAGGTTTTTTAGATGAATAATGTTGACCTTCCTGGTGGATGGAAATAAAATTGTATCATCAGCATATTAAAGGTGAGTAACCTCTTCCCCCATCCTTCTCACTCTAATACCTTCAATGATCACACATTCCTTAGCTTTTTCATTCACATATTGCTCATGACTTGACCTACCATAATAAAAAGAAATGGTGAAAGAGGATCACCTTGTCTCAGCTCTCTAGTGCTCCCAAAGAAATTAGGGGACTCCATTGATTAAGATAGAGGATCTAGCTATCCTTCTACAACTAGAAATCCAGTTGATCCATTTGATTATGAAACCGTTAAATTGCATCACCCTGTAAAGTCAATTCCAATTAATTCTATTATATTCTTTCTCAAAATCAATCGTAGGAACCAAACTCTCCTTCTTTCTAACTCTTTGATCATGATACATTCATATGCTGCCATAAAGTTGTCAAGAATCTATCTGCGCTGGATAAAAGCTGATCGGTTGGAGTCTATCACTTTGTTAATCACCTCTTTGAGTCTGATAGCAAGGTCTTTTGTAATAATCTTGTAGCTGCCATTTAGAAGACTAATTGGCACATAATCATTCATTCCTTTTGCACAACCCTTCTTTAGAATGAGAACAACAAAAGTTGAATTGAAGTATTTAATTCTCCATGGGCTGATTTCAAAATCCTTCACAGCTGCCATAACATCTTACTTAATTACTTTATGCACATCCATGCTATATACGGTAGTCTTTGTTTCTTCCTTAGAAAAAAATCTTATAAGTCTGCATCTACATTGGAAATCTACCTGAAACATGGTTGGTAGTGTCAGTTGATACGTATGAGTATCGGTGGGTACGGATACGATACTAGGGGATATCACCTGAGATCAATCATTTGTATTTAAAGAATATATAAAAGAACTTTTATTGGCTGGTACTAGGCCAAAATGGACCGGGACCTGGCCGATACGCTAGATACTAATACCGGTACATATCGGTATTGGTACCCCCCGATATTGATACTGATACCGATACTGCCATCCTTATGAAAATATTAGAATTAACAAAAGGCCTCCAATCCTTCTCTTCCTTGAAAAGATTTTCAAAAACTTCAACTGCAGCTGAACCAATCTCCTTGTCTTCATATAGCATACCATTATTGACTTTAACTGAATCTAGCTTAATTATCCTCTTTTTTCCCACAAGCCATTTCATGGAAATAGGATGTATTTTTATCCTCCTCCTCATGGTTTGCCATCTCTTCCGAGATGTCGAAATCTCTCGAGAATTTCTGTCTCTCCAAGGGTCCCAAAATGAAGCTCGACCGAGATCAAGAATAAGAGGGAAGAGTAATAGAAAGGAGTAGGATAAAGGAGTTGGAGGAGGATGAGAGGGGAAGGAGGAGATGAGAATGCTGATAGAGGAGAGGACAAGGATGACAATGAATGAGGAGTTTCCAACACATTTAAATTGCATTGAGATTCATGAAAGCAATCCTTGTATATGTGTAAACGTGTTTTTACATTCTTCTTGTTATTCTTGTGTCTACATATATAAAATTTAAAGACTTTCTTTGAAAAGTATAAGATGATCATAACCTGGTCGTCATTCTTTATCTCTCTGAGATCTCTTCTCTTTGGCCATTCTAGACAATGTCAAGACTCATTATAGCATTCCTTGTGTATGTGTATATTATAGACATGTATCTATTATATAAGCGTATATATACTATTGTTATCATACATTCATGTTTGGAGATTTTGTCCCTATCTCCCATGATTTTACCGAGATCTCCTCTCTGACCCCCTAAGACGAAGCTGTGATCCGAGATGGCAAACCTGGCTCCTCCTTCAACCAAAGTTCCTTTGCCCTTTGCTTCTGTTTGATTACCTCCCTCAATGACCATTCAAGATATTGCTTCTTTGTGTCCATCCATTGGGATATCTCCTCTTGTGAGAGCATGCCTTGGTCATATTTGACTTGAAAGTTTTCTCAATTTTATTAAGCAAATCCTGTCGGATCCTAGCAGCTGCTCCAAAAGTTCCATCATTCCAATCTTTCGGTTTCCTTTTCGTCCATTTAAGTTTAGATGCAAGATTACAGCATGCATTGGATTGTTGAGGAGCTTCAGCCAACCAAGCTCTAACCAAGTCAAAGAAATTCTCATGCTTTAACCAAGTAAGCTCGAATCTAAATGTTATCATTCCTCTTCTTACCTTGTTTAGATGATAATAGTAAAGGAATATGATCATAAAGGACTCTAGGAATCCCCGATGTCAAAATTCTACCAAATTTCTTTGGCCATTCTAGAGAGATAAAGAATCTGTCCAATTTTGATTGGCCCTCTTATTGGTCCATGTAAAAGCAAGTGCTGGAACCTCCACCTCAATAAGATTATTAGTATTGACTCATTCTCCAAGCAAAGCCATCGCAGCTGTCCAAAGAGATTGATTTTCGCTTTCCCCTGGAAAGCTGACAGCATTAAAATCTCCTCCAATACACCATGTCTCTGAAACTTTCATATTGAAGTGCTGTTAATTCCTTAAAAGACACCTTTTACTTTCCATGTCTTGTAGACCATAAACTTCAGTGAATATACACATTAAATTCTTCTTTTTCCATCTTAAAATCAACTGATATATTGTAGTTCCCCATTATTGTATTACACCATTCTAGGACATCCTTATCCCAAAGTAGCAAGATCCCTCCTTGAAGTCTTTCTGCAGGTTTTGTTGCCCACCCTTGTAATTTATTAGCCCCTACCCTCCTGATCAGTTGCTCATCTGTCTCTGTTTCTTTAGCCTCCTATAAACAGAAAATATCAATTTTATGTCTCAAGGAAATAGGTTTTATTTCTCTCGCTTTATCATAAGCTTTGCTTCTAACATTCCAACTGAGAATATTCATGAGATCTGTAGAACTTTCCCCTTGCCACAGCCTCTTATAGGCCTTTTAACCCTCAAGCTGTACATTATTCTGTACGTCAGTTGGTTCCCTACTGCCTATCTTGAAACCACTCCCATTACCTCTTTTACACAAACTTCCTGAAAGATTTAAGTCCCTTCTAATTTTCCTGATAAATTTTCTAGCAACCTCTTCTTTACCAGAGAAGGAAATACCAACCAAACTCCCTATGATTTTGATAACATCATCAGTTGATTCCACGGATTCACCTGGATTAATCACTGTTGGAGGTAGGCAGCCCTCCACTGCTTCATTAGACATATTTTATATCACTAACATCCTCGCCTCTTCGAGTTGTCGCTGACAAGCAGTTGTGATTTCCTTCTGAATCCCTTGCGATTGCCTGAACCCGATCCCTTGTTCCTGCTGCTGAAGATTACCAGAAGATGTTTGTAACAGAACACCATCCAGACTCGGAGCAACTAAATCTTGAGCAGATAATAAATGGTCTGCCTAAAAGAACATCTCCTGAAGGATCATCTGGAACTGTGCCCCTCAACCACGGCTTGTTCTGTATTGGATTGCATCACTGTGAGACAGAGCACTTAGCTCAACACAGTGGGAACCCAACCTTTCAGAGGAAACACTGCCACAACCAGACGAGTGAATAAAAGCAACCATAAGCAGTCGTTCTCTCTGAAGGCTCCGAAGGCTTCTGGAGAGTAGGGCTCAGATTGAAGCTCCCGTAAAGACATGCAACCCATCTGAACGAGGAACCCTCGATCAAGCTGGGAAGACAGGTCTGAACACCCCGTACCGGGTATAACAGGGGAATTGTGCGAGCCCTACTACTTACCCGATACAGCCAAATTACCCACTGCCAACTTATTCGATACAGCCAAAGGACCCAAACTGGTGAGCCCATTTGACTTACCCGATATGATCCCTCCTGAAATGCCCATCAGCTGTCCAGTACAGGCTCGAGCCTTTTCATCTTCTTGACCTGACAAAGCCTGCAGCCTTGCCACCCTTCTTCTCCAGAGGCATGTGCAGTAGACCGAGAGATCTTGCCATCAGCCTCCCACCCGGCCACCCTTTCCTCGAGCAATGCGGCATCAACATAGAAGCATCAACCTTCTCTGCATACCCAGAAAACTCATCATCACCCCCAGTCCCAAAGCTTCGAGCCAAACGATCTTCCAATATCTTAGAACCTCTTTGTGCTTCTTTTGAAGAACGAGTTCCTTCACCCGAACTCGGAAGCTTCTGAACCACCTGAGTTGAACTCGGACGAGGGGAAGAGTGAGCCTGTGACAATCCAGTCTCGGCCATCAGAGCTACCACCTGCTTTGCCTGATTCTTCTGAATCTCTTGGGGAGCCCAATAGGATTTATACTCGGTTACCACTTCTGCCCACGTCCAATCCCCAGATATAGGATGTCTTTGGGGGAGGGGGGTTATAGAGGATAGGGAGGAAGAAGAGGATTTTTCCATAGAGATTAAAATCCAAAACCATCTACCTCCCACCCCAACCTTCATCTTTGCAGGAATACTCTGTTCGAAGTCCACTTCCACAAATATCCTAGCATATCGGAGCATTTCTTTCTGACCGGTTCTCACATCTACTTCTCTGAGAATGCCAAACTTCCCAGCAATGCATTGGAAGGTTTCAATATTCTATACATGTAGAGAAAGAAAACTCCATTAGAAACTCCTCCTCCTGATAGTCTTCTTATCAAGGGCTGTTTGTCTCCATCTTATCAAAGTAGAGCAAACAAGGAAAGAGCTTCCCCAAAGCTCTCTGGTTCTCTAGGAATGTGTACCAGGCCATGCTTCCTGTAACCCCTGAAGCAAGGCCTTGAAAGTTGAAAGATACCTCCCCGCTAGCTTCAGCAACATTGCGAGCTACAACATCTTGTTATCAACAAAGTATCTGGTTTGAAGGATGCATCGAATTTCGACCCTTCACTTTCTTTTTGCCACTGATATTGGGTCACCAGTAGGGTATTTGGAAACTCTTCATGATGCTTAGATGCCATTATTGTAATTAAGCATTCACTTAAATATTTAAATGAAAAACTTTATAACTAAGCCAAAGCAAATTTTGGCTGTTTTACTACAGACTATCCAGGCCTATGCTCTTGACTCTTCCCGCCCTGATTCGTGGCAGTGGGGATGGGATACCAGGGTGCCTTTTCAGTCAAATCTGTGTATAGCAAAAGTGCCGATGGAGGTAGTCAGTCTCCTTTCATTCCCACACATCTGGGCCCCCAAGACCCCCTGAAGGTCAAGGTCTTGGTTTGCAGGACCTCTACTGGCAGGCTTCCCACTACAGATGGGCTATCTTGCTTTGGGTGTGATGTGCCCTCCACCTGCTATTTATGTGGGGAGGAAAATTGAATGTCTTGATCATCTATTTGTCTGGTGCAGTTTTGCAAGTGGGGTGTGGCAGGGGTTGTTTGCAAAGATTCATATCGACAAGCAATTGGACCACAATGTGGGGGCTGTAATCTAACATTAGTCTACTTCATTGCGGCATAAAGGAGATCGAATTATGTTGTGGCTGATTCTTCATGCCACACTTTGGGCCATTTGGATGGAGCGTAGGATAATCTTCAAGAGGAAAGCTGCTTCTTCGGAAAGAGTAGTTTCTTTTTATTTCCAATAAGGTAAGGGAGTGGATGAGGGATTGGTGTAATGACTTTATTGGTACTTCCTCTTTTGTTCTTTGGAGGATATACAGTGAGCCACCATCTTGGTGCATTGTAGTGTGAGTTTTTTAGGGTGCTTTTGTCAACTTTTTGTACACCTTTTCCAATTTAATACAATTTAGTGGTACTATCCACTTTCAAAATGCTAAGCCAAAGAAAATTAGAATGACTTATAATATCGAAACTTATCAGCAGCCATAGGTTGATGAAAAACTCCATTGAGAAACTTTTCGATTATTGCGGAGAGGAGTCAAAAGAGAGGGGGACCAATTTTAGGCCGTGAGAGAAGCCAAATGAAGGCTATTTATAGCTCATCAATGGGGGCTGCTTTGATTTTTTTCCCTTTCTTCCTTACCGTCCGCCAATTTATTTCTGCCAGTGTTCTCATGAGGCATTTTTCGCAGACCCTTAACCTGATTTCTCCATTGCGTCCTCCTTTGCTGCATCTTCAGTTTTAAATTGGTTTCACTGTCATGTCCTCCTTTGCTTTGTGTTCAGTGTCACTGAAGGTGGCCTTTTACACTTTTTTTTTTTGGCTTTTTTCATTCTTTGTAAGTGGGTGAAAATATAAAGGCATTGATAGATGCACATTAGGCTTGCTGCTTTGAGCTTGCTGGGGATTAGTATATCCTCGTTGAGGATGAATCAAAACTAGTCTTAGTTCATACATTTTGCCAAGCTGGTCTTCATATCTTGATAATTTTAATCTTTATGGTGTCTAAAGTACTAGTCAAAATCAGAATGATCAATCAAATTTTTTGTTCTGGGCATCCAGGTCCTTTGCTGACGACTGATGAGCCATGAGTCAGCCAATATATAAGAATCAGTTGATCCTTGAAACCATGATTTCTGTGTTCTGTTTTGTTGCTGGGTTAATTTGCTGCATTTTTGCACCATGTGCATGTCCTTGCTCCATTTTACTGCTTTACGTCTGTCATCGCTATGGATTCTAAAAGGTTGCAAATGACAAGAGTACTAAACAGTTCTCTTTTATCTGATTTGGAAGAAAATTGAAGAAACTTTGTATTCACGAATTCTGTGGTTAACTTTGAATTCTGTTTGCTCATGTTAGTTCACCAATTATGTGGACCTTTGAAAATCAGCTAAACACATTTATACTTTCTTTTGCAGGGGAGCCTAGTCTACTGGGTGACTAACAGTTCCTTTACTTTGGTTCAGGTTTGACTTTTCTTTTCTATTTTGCAGTGACAACTAGTGAATGCTTATCTTTATTGGAAATGTCCTTTGATCATATTTTAGGAAGTTGCTAGAAAGGCATATAGACTTTTGCTGTTGGGGGCCATTTTGTCTCCCTGGCCAATTTGTAGGAATCCTCATTGTTCAATTAATTTGTCTTGCTTTTTTGGAAATAAATTAATAACAGGATTGATTCCCAAAGTTGTTCATGTTCTGCTGATAAAAAAGAGGTCGAGAGAGGAGTGTGGTAAATCATTCGGTAAAGCTTTCTCCATCACGATGGGTAGGAAATTGACGGAAAAAGCATACCTGAGTTGGATGAGAAGAGTATGGGAGAGAAGAGAGCTGCTCTAGAGCTTGCAACCTTGGAAGACGGTAGCTGGCAGGAAGTTAGGAGGAAGAGAAGGGATGCTATTCTCAAGCAGGAAAGAAAGGTATTCCCATTTATCCCGGTGAATAGAGATGTTTGCATTAGGTGTCTTCGGAAGGGACATTGGGCAAAGGAGTGCAAGGAGGCTGTGAAGTGTCTTCGCTGTGGAGGTCTGGGGCACAGTAGCAGCTCTTGTCATCATCTGAAAGCTGGAGGTGCTAGAAAGGAAGGAGGCTCTGCTTCCAGGCCTACCAACAGTCAGCCAGGAGCTCTGGGATACCATTTTGTGCTCCCTTGGTCTCCTGAAGTGAGGGAGAGTCGAGCTATCTTTCAGCAATGTGTGGTGGTCATACTTTCCTCAGATTGTAAGGGTGCTGCTGTTAGTGAGGAGACTGATTTCAAAGCTCTGCTTCAGAGACTCCACGAAGTTTGGCCTGGTCCTCGTGATTGGAGGATTAGAGAGCTTTGGGGTAGTTCCTTTCTGGTTTCCTCTTCCTTAACTGGAGAGAAGCTGTGTTGCACTTGAAGTCCATTAGGAAGGAGAAGCTGCTGCTGGAGTTCTTGGCATGGACAGAGGAGTGCAGAACAGAGCCTGCTGCAGACGGAGTTACCATGTGGTGTTGGGTTCAGGGTCTGTCATTACATGTGTGGAATATTGAAGCTGTCCAATGCATGGCAGGGAGATTTGGTATTCTAAGAGCTGTAGATGTGAGAACCTGTCAAAAAGAATTGCTCCGATATGTCAGGATTCTGGTGGAGGTTGATTCCGAGCAGAACATCCCTTCTAGGATGAAGGTTGGGGTGGGAGGGAGGTGGTTCTCGATCTCCTTATCAGTGGAGGAATCGTCCTCTTCCTCCTCGTCTGTCAATAGTTCACAGAGAGGTACATCTGGGAACTCGACGTGGACGGAGGTGGTTGCAGAATACAAATCTTACAGAGCGGCTCAGAAGGTTCAAACATTCCAGGTGAAGCAAGGGGAGGGTGCTGTGGCAGGAATATCACAGAGTCAATTATCCCATGGCCCAAGTTCAACTCAGGAGTCTGAGAAGCTTCCGAGTCCAAAGACTCAAACTCGTCATCCAGTACAATCTCTCAAAGCATATGGGGGAGGGGAAGATTGTTTGGCTCGAAGCATTGGGAATAGGGGTGATGATGGCTTTTCTAGGGCGAAAGAGAAGGCGGATCGGAACTTAGATGATGCTGCAATGGTCGGGGCCAGAGTGGAAGGGTGGGAGGTAGAAGGGGGGATCTATTGGGCTGCAGGATAGGCTGTGGATTGGAGGAGAGGGGTGGCAGTGCGGTGGAGGCAGACGGGTGAAGAAGATGAGCAGGCTCGGGCCTGTCCTGGGCTTAAGGCGACTTTGTCGGGTGCTTTGATACCGGGTAAGTCATATCTAGGCCTACTCATTTGGGCTTTCAAGATATATCGGGTAAGTCATCGGGGCTATCTATTTTACCCGATAACCAGTCTTCTTCCCCCGATCGAAGGGTTTCTGTAGCTTTTACAGACGGAGCGTCTGTTCCCACCCCAGGAGCGTGTGTTCACTCCCCAGAAGCCTTCGGAGATGCTTACGGTGGTAAGACTCGGCTAATTTCCTCGCCTAGTGGTGGTTTTGTTACCTTGGAAGGAAGACACAGCTGGGGATCTCATTTGCATGCTCCAGTTCAGAGTGGCATCGCTATATCAGTATAGACAGTGGATGAGGGACATTATAGGCGGCTCGATGGTATTGCAGGGGATGATCTTCATGTCAAGCACAGTGTTGATAGTGTATATCAGTCCAAGATGGGTCTGGATAGTGTTCTTTTACAGAATGCACAAAACACTCTCCATCGGCAAAAACAGGGGACCGTTTTTGAACAGTCACAAGGGCTTCAGCAGGAAGGGAACCTTAATCTACTATCAGAAACTGATAAAGCAGAGGTATTCACTGATTCCAGTATGTCTAATGGAGTATTAAAGAATTGCCTTCCTTTGGCTGAGATAGATCCAAGTGCTTCCATGGAATGGTCTGACGAGACTATCAAATTGATTGGGGGACTGGTAGGCATTTCCTTCTCCGGTAAAGAAGAGGCTGTTAGGAAATTCAGGAAAACTAGAAGAGACTTCAATCTTTCGGGGAATTCATGTAAAAGAGGTAATGGCTGTGGATCTAAAATTGGTACCAGAGAACTGACCTGTGTACAGAATAATGTGCAGTTTGATGGGTTGCGACCTAGGAAAGGCAGTGGCAAAGGGAAAGCTCTAATAACCTCATGAATATTGTCAGTTGGAATGTAAGAGGGCTGAAAGTTCATGACAAAGGAAGAGAAGTTAAGGATATTGTTTCGAGACATAGAGTTGACATTCTATGTCTACAGGAGACTCAAGGGGCTGAAACAGATGAACAATTGATCAGAAGGGTAGGGGCCAATAAATTGAATGGATGGGCAGCAGAACCTGCAGAAGGTCTTAGAGGAGGGATCTTCATTCTTTGGAATCAAGATGCTCTAGATTGGTGTAATACGAGAATGGGGAATTACAGCCTATCAATTGATTTCAGGATGTAAAAGAAGAATCTTTTGTGCACATTCAGTGGAGTCTATGGTCCACAGGAGATGGAAAGTAAAAGGCATTTTTTGGGGTAATTAACAGCTCTTCACAATGAAAGCTCAGAGACATGTTGTATCAGAGGTGACTTCAATGCAGTGAGGTTTCCTGGGGAAAGAGAAAATCAGTCAACCTGGACTAATGAAATGAATTTCTTTGGTGAATGGGTTAATAAGTGCAACCTTATTGAGGTAGATGTCCCAGCACTTGCTTTTACTTGGACTAACAAGAGGGCAAAATCTTAACTGGACAGATTTTTTTCTCTCTCCTTCTTTGCAACAGAAGTTTGGGAGGATCCTGGCTTCAGGAATTCCTAGAGTGCTCTCTGACCACATTCCTTTACTGTTATCTTATGATCAAGGTAAGAGGAGGAAGGATGGAATCTTTAGATTTGAACTTGCTTGGCTGAAACATGAGGATTTTTCTGATTTGGTCAAAAGATGGTGGTCCGATGCTTCTCAACAGCACAATGCATGTTGCGATTTTGCATCCAAGCTCAAAAGGGTGAAAGGAGAATGAAAGACTGGAGTAATGAAAGTTATGGGCTGCTGCTAGGACCCGACAGGCTTTGCTCAACCAGATTGAAAATTTTCAACTCAAATATGACAAAGGCAGGCTCTCTAATCAGGAGGTTTCTAATTGGAAGACACAAAAAGGCAATATCTTGTTTGGTCATTAAGGGAAGAAATCAAATGGAAGCAAAGGTCAAAGGAACATTGGTTGAAAGAGGGAGATAAAAATACATCATATTTTCATGCAGTGGTCAGTGGGAAAAAGAGGAGAATGATGATAGATTCAGTTAAAGTTAAATAATGATATACTCAGTGAAGACAAGGAGATTGATTCAGCTGCAGTGGAATTTTATGAAAATCTTTTCAAGGGGGAGGAGGAATAGAGGCCATCTGTTTATGAAAATATGTTCAGGCAGATTTCCAATGTAGAGGCAGACAAACTTGTTAGACCTTTTTTCTGAGGAGGCAATAGAGGCTGCAGCATTCAGTATGGATGCTCACAAATCGCCTGGGCCTGATGGTTTTTCGATGGGTTTTTATCAACATTTTTGGGAAACTATCAAACATGATTTTATGGCAGCTGTGAAGGACTTTGAAACCAGCCCATGGAAGATCAAATTCTTCAACTCAACATTTATTGTTCTCACTCCAAAAAAGGATTATGCAGCAGAAATCAGAGATTATAGGCCTATCAGTTTGCTCAATGGCAGCTACAAGATCATCACTAAAGCTCTTGCTACAAGGCTCAAAGAGGTGATTAACAAGGTGGTAGACTATAATCAATCAGCTTTTATTCAAGGCCGGTATATTCTTGACAATTTTATGGCAGCATATGAATGTATTCATGATCAAAGAGTCGACAAGAAAGAGTGTTTAGTCTTTAAGATTCACTTTGAGAAAGCATATGATCGAATTAATTGGAATTGTTTGTACAAAGTGATGGAATGGATGGGCTCCAAAAGACAGTGGATCCAATGGATTATGAGTTGTATAGAGAGCTAGATTCTCTATTTTAATCAATGGAGCCCCTAATGGCTTTTTTGGGAGTTCTAGGGGGCTGAGACAAGGTGATCCCTTATCACCACTTCTCTTTATTTTGGTCGGTCAAGTCATGAATTCGGTGTGGATGAAAGCTAAGGGTTGTGGGTTTATTGAAGGTATTAAAGTGAGTAGGATGGAAGAGGAGGTTACCCACCTCCAATACGCAGATGACACAATCTTATCTTCATCCACCAGGGTGTCCAGTGTTGTTAATCTGAAAATATTGTTGAAGATTCTTGAAGCTGTTACTGGGCTGAAGATTAATTTTGCTAAGAGTTAACTGGTTGGAGACAATGTCTCAGATGAAAAGAAGGCCGAGATAGCACAGTTTTTGAACGTTCGGTGAATTTCTTTTCCGATAGACTGCCACTATCCGGGAAAAGACTGAACTGCTCAGATTGTAATGCTTTGGTGAGAAAGTTTGAAAATAGATTTGAAGGCTGGAAAGGTAAGCTTCTATCAGCTGGAGGAAGATGGGTATTATCTAAGACAGTGTTGTCCATCATTGCTGTCTATTATTTATCAGTCTTTGCTATCCCTAAGACTGTTTGTAAGAAACTGGAATCTATTAGAGAAGCTTTTTTTCTGGAAAGGTAAAGGGCCGGAGGTCAGGGGAGGTCATCATATAGCTTGGAAGAATGTTCGTAGAAGCAAGGAGGAAGGAGGGGCAGGTTTAACACCAATTCAGATCTTTAACAAGGCTCTTTTGGTCAAGTGGATTTGGAGGGCGGAAAAGGATCAACATAATTTGTGGCCATGTATTGTTAAAAGCAAATATCTCCCTAATGAGGGATGGATTAGGGACATCCAAGCCAGCAGAACAATGTCATATGTTTGGAGGAGCATACTTCTTAACATGGATTTTTTTAACTGTTCAACTCATATTATTGTTGGCAATGGACAATAGACCAGATTCTGGGAAGATGCTTGGCTGGAGGGCAGAACCCTTAAGGACACTTTCCCAAGGCTGTATAATATTACTCTTTCCACTAACAGGTGTATTAGTGAAATAAAATCAGATGAAGGTCAGGTAACTTCATGGGATATGAGATTCTGCAGAAATTTCTTTCAAGAGGAAGAAAGGGAGTTTCTTCAGCTCAATGACATTATACAATCTGCAGCTTTCCAATGGGGGGACTGATGATAGAATTCAGAGGTGGGGACCCAGGAGGGAAGTTTTCAGTTCGTTCGGCTGTTTCCATCCTTAACTCTGGAGGTGTTAAGGTGAAGTGGTCCTCTCAAGTATGGATCAAACAACTACCTATCAAAATCAGGATTTTCCTGTGGAAGGTAGCGTGGGAAGATTTTTTTTTTTTTTTTGGAAGGTGACAAAGTCACATTTCATTAAGAGGAAAAAGTTACAAAGAAGGCCCATGGCCTAACCTTTAGAAGGCACTTGGCCATACAAGCCACAGCAAATAAAAGAAAGACAGACCCAAAGACTTTCTATTTTTATTAAGAAAATAAAATAGAAGCTGAGAAAGAAGCTTCAAAGGAAAAACAAGTAAGTCAAAGCGAAAAGTCTTTCCAACTACAAGCCCTAGAAATAAGCTCTCCTGTTGATGCATCCCATAGGGCTGCAGCTTTACCCCAGTCCTTCACCCAACTGATAGCTCTACTGAGAATAATAGAAGGATTGTTAAACTCCTGATTGAATCTTCTATTGTTCCTTTCCGTCCAGGTTGCCCACATCATAGCTGGAGGAAAGAGAAACCAGATCTTGCTTAGAGATTCATTAGGACAGAGATCAGATCAGACCAGGTAGCTTGGGGAAGATTGCCGGCCGGAAACAGGATTATTAGTTTCTTAAATGCTGAAAGACCTAGATGCAGTTTCTGTGGCATGCTTTTAGAGACTGCGGACCATCTATTTCTCACATTTGTATCATTGATGTCATCTGGAAGATTTTTTTCCAGAGCTGTGGGGATTACAGAAAGACAATTTAACTCTGTGTTAGATATCATGAAGGATTAGCAGTTTCTCTGTCCGCATAAGCAGGAGGGAGATTTGTGGAAGTTTGTGCTTCCAGCCATTCTATGGGCTATCTGGAGTTAGAGGAATCTTAGAATCTTTAACAACCAGCTCAAACCTCCCGCGGAGATCCTTGAGAGATGTGTTCATTTCATTAAGGAATGGGAATTTCGAAGATCAGGGGACAGCAATCTTCAGTCCGTTATCATTTCCAAATTTTCTAAGTGGGGGAATTTTTTGTATTAACTATACAGGGTGCTTTGTGGGTGTGTTGGGTGTGTAGGTATTCTCTACCTTCTTGGTAGATTTACCTAATTCTCTTGTTTTTTTTTTCTGCTGCCTTCCAAAAAAATCATTTGTTTAAAGCTATGATTGTCATATCTTGTTGGTGTTCGATATAGTCATGATTTTCTCAAGTGCATTGTGGGGGTTGAAGTAGAGAATGTGAGATCAGGACCCTTTCAGATGTAAAAATCCTTTTAGAGACACATACCCTTTTAAATGGTTAGAAAATTTACTGGCTCTATCAGTAGTTGCAAAGGCGTTAAGAGAATAAATTTGGTTTTATGCCATGAAGATCCACTATTGAAGAATTTTCCAACTTAAGCAATTGATGGAACAATTATGAGTATATTCGAGGAACTTGGTGAATGTTACCACAGACAATGTGTCTCTTTGGTGGATATAAGTTGAAATTATATAAGGATGCCTTGTTCTTTAAGGGTTTCATGATTTAGTAAAACCAGAATGGAATATATGAGGTGTATTTGTAGTGGAAAATAAGGAAACCAGTATTTTGTCCAGTTAGACAATCAAGAGTTTACTAAAAGGACCATTTCACATATTTAGGTTCAATAATTGAAGCAGAGAGAAATATAAACTGGGATGTGGACCATAGCGGCTGAGACTGTATGCTCAATGTAGACTACCTGCCTTAGATTATCAGAACTGTTTAGCAAATGTTGGTCAGTGTTTTTCGTAGGCAAACTTCCAAGGATGAGAAAAAGTAATTTTAGGTCTTCTGGCAGACTATGAAGCTTTAGGTGCAGAAGCATAGTCATCAACATAAGAAATGAATGTGAAATGAAGGTAAGAATTGCTTTGGTTGGTAGCAAGATAAATTACATGTTAAAGTGAAATGGGAAACATGCTAGGTCTATTGAGATGTAAATGCGTTTACCAGTGACTATGGTCAAAAGAATGTTTCACTGACACGGTGCACCTCGGTACGACTTCTATGAGTCTTATTGGTTTTTGGGGTTTACTAAACTTATGAGTCAGACCTATGACAGCCAACTCGTGCAAGTCAGACCAATAACTCGGTTTTTCGAGAACTTGAATCATACTGATCCGACAAGATGACCAAAGCATGTTGCAAACTGCCACGGTTTGTTGATTGTTTATAGCAAGTTTTTGGTGATTCTCAGGAAAGCTAATGGAAAATGGAGTTTTGGTTGCTTTTTAATACTCGTAATTTTGCATTGCCTCTTTCAATGGTTTTGCATGCATTTTCCTTCAACATTCCATGTGTGTTGGAGATCACCAAAGATGTTTTACCTAGCTGATCCTGTGAAATACGCCTAGTCATGTGGAAACTCATCTCCTTACTGGGTTCTTTACTTCCATTATGGCAGGGTCTGAAAAATGGCTTTTAAATAGATGAATCAAGTGATGTTCATGCTAATATATTTGATGTCATCCAGTTGTTTTGTTCTTTCTGAATTTGTCTTTTTTAAGATTTGAGTTTGTCCTCTTTACTACGGGCACTGTTAGGACCAGTCCTGTCTTAAGATCAATTTGTGAGAATACAAGAAGAGAGACGAAGTTTCCTGTGATTTTAAGCATGGAGCATAAGTTTATTGAGAAAGGTTAATTTTCCTGGAAAGTAATAGGTCTTATCTCCAGTAATTTATGCTGGTTGTTTTGTGTACCATTTCCAATCTTAATGAACTCCATGTGGTGAATTCCTTTTGCTTGATACTTGGATATATTGTTAGATTTAAGATAAATTTACCTTGAATGCATGGCATCAGTCTTTTGCTTGATACTTGGGATATATTGTTAATCTAAGATAAATTTACTTTGAATGCATGGCATCAGTCTTTTTCCATAGTAGCTCATTTCCTTTCTGTGATGAGGACCATAGGCCTCTCTTCAATTTGTAAGAAAAGAAAACCATGAAGGGCTTCCTCAAAGCTTCACATGTCATCTTACCAGTGCAAACAAAACTTATTTTGCAGCAACTGTGTCTCAGAAATCCATATATTCGCAAGAACTTGGGATTGCCAGAGAAAACCTCTACACTTGGACTTAAGAAGCCCAAAGGTGGTCACCTACTTGAGCAACATCTTCCAGGACATCCTCAAATCTCTACAGAGCATCTTTCTTCAGAGGAAATTCTTCAGGTAAATTAAAAATGTGCAATTTATTCTCTGTTTGAATGTGTCCATTGTGTACTTGTCTGGCATATATTTTTGTTTTAAGCTAATCCTTGTGTGCATTTTAATGAAACATTCTTTTAGGTTGCCCTCGGTCATATGAGCACGCAGTGTGCAGATAAAGCTCTTCCATTGCTACGGTAACCTGGCTCTTTCCTTTTGTTGCAGATCTACTGAATTTATTGCATTGTTCTTTCTTCTAGATTCTGCTAAATACTTTGTTTGGAGACTGAAGATACTATCATACAGACTTGCAATTGAAAAAGATCCAGGGCTGGTTAAAGCTTTGATTGCATTGGGCCAGATTTCATGCTCCAGAGGATTACTGGCAGAGGCTGCTGAATACTTTGAACAGGCTCTTTCAAAGGTCCACTCTTTAGGCTGCTACATTAACGAGCTTAACCTCTCACGTATAAGATTGTTCCGGTCACCGGGTTGTAGGAATATAAATGCTTTGGTTTTGCACCTTTTTGTTGGTCAGCAGACTAAAGAGGAGGAGGTTGGCAACCTAGTTCTTGCATCTTTTGGGGCAGGGTTCTCCCATCTCAATCAGGTATGAATCTACACGTACGTCTAGAACTCAAAACAAACAGATACAGTACTTTGCTGATGTAATACTGCTTTTTTTTATATTAAGTTAAATGCACTTATATTTGCTGTAGCTGCTTTTCCAAGAGAACTCCAGTACAGTTTTGCTGCTGCTTGTGATAATTATGGATGCATTAATTTATTTACTTTTCCTCTGTTTGCTCCACCCAAAATTTAACAGGGAAGGAAGGAAGAGGGAATTGAACATCTAAAGAGAATAGCACAGTTGAAGGAGCCAGAGAATCCTGCTGACAGGGCCTGCTACTACTCAGGATTGGTGCTTCTAGGAAGGTACATGGATGAAGCACCGAAAACTCTTAAATGCCTATTAATATTTTGCTGTTCCGTTATTTCTCGTGCACTTTTTGATGTTTATCATTTCTCATTTATTTCTCTCTTTCACTTTTAGATGATTAGCATAGAATGCTAATATAATTTGAATGAACTCTATCTTACAGCGCCCTATACAATGAAGGGGATAAATCTGAGGCTGCAAGGTATCTTCGGATGGCTGCAGCCTACGATCCTGCTGTTAATGTATACTTGAAAGAATGTGAATAGGAATGAGGTACCTGATAGAAATTTCAATGGCGCCGCTATTTGTTATCGATACTCTTAGGTGCATCATCTGGTATGACGTTCTCCTCTCTCCCTTTTGTACTTTTGATTGCTATCAGATATTATGATTCAGCACTTTGGACTCAACAAATTTTGGGATGGCTATCGGCGAGACTACCAGTTCTCTTTCTCATTTGCAATGAGTCTCCATTAAAGTTGAGAGCAATAATTCAAGCCATATAATTTCAATTCTTTCCACACAATTATGTTTTAGCATGGGAATAATCGAAGTTGTGTTAACCTATGTATACATTTTCCCCTTTTTTCATTCTGGATGCAGAGTTTTGGATGTATACCTATTTCGTTTCTCCTCCGTCTATGTAATAGTCCAAGAAATTTGTAGATGCATGCATGTCCCTTTTTTGTTTTCTGCTTTTGGAGGCCTGGTGTAAAAGGAAAAGAAACTCATGTAACTGTAACATTTTTGTAGGAAAGAGGTAAAACAGACTTTGGTTTTATCGATCCGATGGATTATTTTCAGTTGAAGGCAATACAATGCTCGCACTTCTGTTTCTGTTGGATGATTTTTTTATTTTTCAGTGCAAAGGAAAGAACCGGCTCTTAAGGTATGTTCAAACCTGTGGTTGTCTCTATGTGATCCCAAGAACTGAGTTATCCCATTGTTTATGGAGCCCAGGAGACATCGATAAACCGATATATAAGATTGTTAGAAACAAAATGTTGTCCCGATATATAGCAAAATCTAAGAGGGGGGTGAATTGGGTTTTTCAAAATTTTGATGTTTATAAAACATGAGAAGAAGTTAATAATTTTGAGTCTTTTTGAAATGGATAAGAGAAGTAAAATGGGCAAAAAAGGGGGTTGGAGACAAATGAGTCAAGTACACCAAGAGACAATCGATTTATAATGGTCCAGTCTGTAAAGACTTGTGTTCCACTTTTCTGCACCTGATAGGGATCTACATACTAAGTCATACACAATACAAAAGCCAGCAAAAGGGTTAACACCACATTACACACAAGGTGTTCAAACACACCAAAGAACTAAGAAGTTCAAACACAAGGTCAAATCCTCACAAAGATTCAATCTTTTAAGTCAAAAAACAAGAAAAAAAGAGAGAGGGAGAGGGGAGATGAGTCGATGTCGATCCGATGCAACCCAATCTCCTAGTAAGATTGTTGATGAAGTTCTAGGGGATGAGTCGAACTCTCTCTTCTTGCTTGGCCTTTTCCTCTAGATGGGTACCCTCACTTGAACTTGATGGAGGAGACAAAGTGGCTCTCTAAGAGGGTGGAAGAACTCTTCAATTTTTATCCTATCTCTTGTCTCCAAAAGTCTCTAAAAATAGCTTATGAAGGCACACTTTTTGATGTAGACATTTGGTCTCATAATGTTCAAATTTTAAAAAGTTTGGTCTAAGAAAATAGGTGAAAAGTAACATTTCCGTCGACTATTTTTAAGTTTGAAAACTTACCTGGGCAGACTTTGAAAACGGTCAACTGTTTTGAACAAAATGGTCGACTGTTTTGTAGATAGGTTCTGTTTGCAAAATGTCTTTTAGTTCAGTTGACTATTTTTCCTGTTTCGATCGACCATTTTCAATCTCACATCTATTTGGAGCCCCTTGTTCAGTCGAGTCAACTGTATACCATGTATCGGTCGACCGTTTTGCCTTGAATTGCACTTTTCATCTTTATGCCCTTATTTTCTTCATTTCTTGCGCTGTCTTGAATGGGAACATTACTAACACAAAAAATTATATAACTCTAGCTAGATCTAAACTTGTCACATGCTTGTAAACAAAGTTAGACCTAAAAATATGATTTTGTTATCATCAAAATCGAGTTCTAGAAACAACAATCTCCCTCTTTTTTTATAATGACAAAATTTTGCAATTCTAAAGCAAGAGTCACACATCCATAATCACATTCCATCAACTATTCAAGCCATAAAATTATGTATATCAAACCATCAAACTATTCTCCTCCTTTTTGTCATCACATATGGAGTCAAGTAGAGACACACATAAAAGGAGATTAAACTATGTAAGCCGACTTAAGTTAAAACTAGTCCAAAACAAAAGTTTAAATACGAGTGAAGTAAATATAACTAAGTTAAGCTACTAAAGCAAACTAAAACAAAGACATATGTGATCATTTAATTCAAGTTAGACTGCTAGGATATACTAAGAGTAGTAGGTGGGTCAAGATGAGATTATCAAGGGTTGGGGAACTGGGTTTGGAAGAAATTTCACATGTCGTCGAGTTTTTGGTTCCACCCATCGTTGGCGAACTGAAGGTTGTCCACCTTTCCGATCAAAACATCCATCTTGGAATCATATCTTCCATGCAATTTTTGACTTGTTTAAATCTGTCATAAAAGGAGATCTCATTTTTCTTCGTCTTGCACAAAATCTTGTTGCGTAGTCTCCCCCTCAGTTTGGCCTTCTTCTTATTGATCATCGTTCCCTTCTTCTTGATCATCTTCTTCATCTTGGTCATCTTCCATTGGTGCCTTACCCCTTAGATCTTTATAGAGTTCTCCATTAATGATTTCCATTTGAAGTTTTTGAAGACGATGCTCATTGTATACATTTTGATAGATAGATGTTCTCATGTTTTTTTCCATCTAGATTCACGCGATGGTAGCGTAGAATCTTAGTGATGATAGATGCATAAGGTAGGCTTCTATTTGTGCAATTCACCTTGATAATCAAATCCACTATGAACGGCGCCGATAGCAATAGGTTGCCGTTAATCAAATGAGATAGGATGACCAAATGCTCGCGAGTCACTTCATCTTGACTTCTTACCTTAGGAACAATGATGGTGGTAAGCATATGATGGAGTAGCCTATGTATCGGAGGAAAATCATTTGCATTTAATTGGGGCTTCCAAAATCTTCTATCCGGGCATACCACACGCAACAAGTCCTTTCTCCTAAAGTAGGAAGGGATTACTCTAGCTCCATGTCGCATACCCATTGCTTTGCAAAGGTCTTCCTCTCTGAGTGGAATCTTAACTCTTTTTACCTTTATCTTCATGAAACACATTGGAATAGAACTGACGAACTAATTGGGGATAATAATCGAACTGTACGGTCATCAACTCCAACCAATCTTGCACATGAAGAACATCAATAATATCTGGTATGATCTCTCCCAAGTCACCAAAATCCACACGATCGGGATGAACAATGTTTCCACTTGTAAATCCTTTTAAGAATACATTTTCCACCTTCGGATTAGAAAAGTAGGGAGGAGGGCGGTTGCCATGATCGTTCCTTATTTTGGACCTTCCTTCTCTAGACGAGGCACTACCACTAGCTTGATCTTCCCTTGCCTTTGTTTTACATTCCGGAGGAAACTCTTGGTCCTCTCTTGCCTTGAATCTTCCTTCTTCCACAAGGGAGCTGGTAGGGTGGAGGGATGATGGGAGGTGTTAGGGTTGACGGTTGGTGGTGGGAATGAGAGGAGATTCTTAGGGGAATGGTGAAAAAGGGTGAAAGAGGAGTGAAAGAGGGTGAAAAGGGGTTAGGGCACGAAGAGGGTTGTGGCCCTTTTAGAGAAAATTGTAGAGAAACCGTCTGAACTGAATTGTCGGATCCGAAAATGGTCGACCATTTCGAACAAAATGGTTGACCATTTCGGTCGATAGTTCTGTATGACAGTTTGGTCTCAAAACAGTCACTCTTAAGATATAATAGGGCTCCAATATATCCAAGCATTCACTTTACATTTTAGGATAATAAAAACACGTACTACAAGAAATAACACAAAACATTTTATCATTATCTACCTAAAAAAACTTCAAGTGAAGCATTTATACGAACTAGATAACCAACTAACTAATCTAACCAAGCTTACATATACCAAGTTCACGCCGAATCGTTGAAAATGGATCTTCACTAAGCGGCTTAGTGAAGATATCAGCTAGTTAGTGTGCGGTATCAACAAATATTAATTCAATGTCACTCCTAGTCACATGATCTATAATGAAATGATGGCTAACTTCAATATGCTTAGTGTGTGAGTACTTAATCAAGTTTTTAGTGAGATTTATGACACTGGTGTTATCACAATAAATGAAAATCTTATCGAGATCAAATCCAATCATTGATTTAGTATTTTATCCAAAGTACTTGGGCACAACAACTACTGGTGGTAATATATTCTGTTTCGTCGATTGAGAGTGCCACAGAATTTTACTTCCTTGAAGACCAAGAGATGAGAAATTAGAAATTAGAAATCGAAATCCCGGCTGCTGCTGCTTCACAGCAGAACCAAGTGCGGAGGAGGCCAATGCCCATTCCGGCCACTCGTGCTGTGCAGCAGCAGCAGGGGAAGCGGCAAATGGACTACTGGTTCGTCGTCGTCGTCGTCGTCGTCCATATAAATAGTTATCAACCAAGTTACGAATTTTTGTGTATGAAAAAGTGAGTTTTTATCATATAGTCTCATGTTCTATATATGATATTTAAGTAATAAAAATCTTATTTTGATTCAATAATAGAGTATATTAAACAAAAGGTATTAAACATTTTTGTGCTATACATATACGGCTGATGTAAAAAAAACATACATTTTTCTCTGTCTTTTTGTTCGGTGTAGCGTATAGAAGTTTTACATGGAAATTGAAAAGTACCCGAACTATACATGTATGATAGTGTTGTATTTAACCAACATTGATCCTGACTGCAGAGGCAAATATTTATCCTTGATCTCGCATCCCGCGCACGTCGTGGCTCGTTGGGTACCAAAACTCTCTTAAATTAGTTACAACATTCTAATACTTTAGCGCCTCTCTTCTAAACCGTTATATAATCCTAGTGTGAGCTTTCCTAATTATCAGTCTAATGCATTGAATTAACTCCTTCCTGATCATGGACCTCATGGCAACTCCACTGAGATCCCTTAGGTTTATTAATTAATTTTCTCCTCATTTCCTTAGACTCAAACACCGGGATACATATATTTAATTTAAATGATGACAAACACTTTCTCAAATGATCCCTTAGCTTGCTACCAAGTAATTAACAAGTTTCTACGTCCATATAATAAATTTAAATGATGACAAACACTTTCTCAAATGAACCAATTAAGAATGTCTACGGACCAAAAGAATTCAAATTAAGCATGTCAAAGACGCTCAGTATGCATGCTAGTATATATCCTAGCTGATCCGGAATCATCCAATAATTAATCTTCCATCACATCCCCATCCTCTCCTACTCCGAAGGCGCTTGGATTGGGTGATAATTATCACTCTTTTCTGTAATGGCTTAATTTAAAAGTCTCAATGGACCGTCTGTTGCCGGATAACTAATGAACACTCTTTTTTTGTCCACATTAATTAACGGAAACCGAAATGGATAAGATTTTTAAATCCATTCTTTTACTGATTCTCATATCTTTTATTATTCCTTATAAGTCATTGCCATCTTTATATTTTCTTAAAACTCTCTATAATCTTTGAACCATCCTCAAAAAGTCCCCCTAAAAGGACATTTTACGAGATGTTTTAAATAATTATGAGCACTAACATGGAATATAAAGATTGCTGGACTACAAATAGATACCTGAGTTTTGATTATCCGCTCTACTTTTATTTTTATTAACATGTATTAAAATCTATAAAAGACTATCCGTTAAGTTATGGAAAATAGAAATAGATCTTTGATAATTATAAGAGTCGAAAATAGAAACGGTTGTTTCCAGATCTACTAACCTATTTCCGTTTCCATATTAGCATAATATCTTCTACATATTATCTTACAAAGTAAAAATTGACTCTATTAGATAAGTCCTCCCCTTCTCAAAGCTAACGGTGAGAGTATCTCTTGATAGTTTGACAAAAGTAAGTCTGCAGTAAGTAATAGGAAATTTTCTTAAAATTTAATGTGATTTTATGGCGCATGTTTGGATAGATTCATACGTAAATCTAAACCAATAAATAAATTAGATTTTAAAATTCAGAGTTCATAGAATGTAAGAATTTACATAACTAAAATATTTTTAGGTTTGAAAATTTTAATTATTAGAAGAAAGTTTATCAAAAGTAAATAGTAACAATAATTTCAAATAGTTTCTTATTATAATAAACTTTCGTTTACTTTTACTTGATTTTAAATTTCTAATTTAAAAGCAAAAATAGATGCGGAAGCGGAAACTCATTTCCATTTCCATTTTCGTTTTCATCTCATAAAGAAATGAAACCGGAAGGTGCCATTTCTGTTTTTATCTCCAACCCACTTGCAGAGTGCTTATATAATGAATATTAAAATATTACACGGGCTGAAAAGTAAAAATTATTATATTTTAATACTATTATACATCTTGTTTTACTTCTCTTTTAGAGATATTGTGGACTTTAAAGTGAGCTAAATTTATTTTGACGTAATTTAGGGCTGTTATTTATATACTATGTTATTGATGAGAGAATTTCAATTTGAGTAATTTGCTTCTCTTAGAAATAATTCTTTTTTGTATTTATATTTTATTTTAAATTATAATTTATAAATAAATTTGACTTTCTTAGCTTCTCATCGTGACTATCAACTATCCAACAATACACCAATAATCATTCCTATCTGGCCTTTAAACGATGATTTTGGACACTCTACTCTTTTTTGATAGTTACAGAATAACTAAAGAATACAAAATTTATTTTGTGAGTACGAAAATGAATGGTCCACTATCTGCGCCATTTCCGACCTGGTGACGTCCCTGCGAACGTGGCACGCACTGTTCGCGGGTCAGGCTCCCGTGTGGAATATGTGGGGCCCGCAGACAGATCTTTCTGCCGACAGCGTGACGGAAGCACCAAGCGTATGGCTCCGGCGGATCCACACCGTCCTCAGCCGCACGATTTCGTTGCGTGATCGTTGGCTCTGATTGGCCACCCGTTCGTTACTTGCAACCCTTGAAACATGAAGCTCAAGACGGCGATTAATGGAGTTTGTTGGCGCTGCCGGCAACGGTGAAACTTTACATTCAGACATCCAAACATAAAGCAAATTAAGATAACCAAAATAGATCTTGAGAGCCCTGTTTCATGTCCATTTTGCTTATTCAGCTGAAGTTGGCGGCTTTCGTTGTGGATTAATTGCTTTTTCTGGGTTTCGGTCAATTCGGTTCTATGTATAACGTACAGTGAACAAGAGAAAAATCTATTGTTATATGCAAAATCTAGCAGTGCTTTCAGTTTTGACTGAAACAAAACTAGCTGCTCATCTGCTTCAATTTGGGACAAGGAACACCTTCTCATAAGTCCGGTTACGTCTAGTGCACACCTTCTCGATCATAAGCCCGCCTTATTGTCACGATTTAATTCCCATCCATCTAATCTAATGTGGCAATAGATTAAGCCATGAGAAGCATGCATGCATGCTCTCTATCCATAATGATTCACGCCTAATTTCTTGTGTCTCGATCACACCACCTCTTCCCGATGAAGACCAAAATTTTCAATAAAAACAAACATAGAGCTAGGGTCCCAAAGATCAGAGCAAACATTTATTAGTTTTTTCTTGTCAAGAACAGTGTGGTTCAGCTTTTCAACCTTTAGGAGACGAAGAAATTGAATAGCATAATCCCTTACACGGAAATTAATTATCACACAAGAATGAGCAAGATAAAATAGAAATATGGCCATCTCTTCCGGCCAGGAGTAGCAAACTGATCATAAAATTAAGTGAGATTTTGATGGAATCTCGTCCAATGGTAGAAAACTGATGGAAGAGACTAGATTTGTGATGGTATATATAAATCCTCCTCTTACATATTTCTTGTTACCTCCCAAACCAAACAACACTATCACACTATAAACAAACGCACGCTCCGTTTCATCATCATCATCTCCGTCCGGCTTCAGATGATTAACTGTTGTGTGGTAAATTCTGAAAGCAGAAATTTCTGAGAACCTATGAGTAGAACTTGTACGTCTTAGCCTGGATGATGATCTGCCGCAGCCCACCGATGGGGGATATGACCATCAGAAGTACCCCAAGTATGATGCAAATCTGAACAGCCACAAAAATATATAGCAAAATCCAACAAGGGGTCAACCAGCAGGTATTAATTAAGCACAAGTAGATGATGAAGCATCACTACATATGTTGAGAGGAGAAGAAGGATGCGGAGATGATTTACGTACCCAGTTGGTAATCCAAGATACGCTGAACCTCCTTGGCTTGTAGATTGCTAGCCACATGATGCAGGGGAGCTGTGTAGGTAATTAAGAGTTTCGGTCAGATACGTGTCTAGCTAGTAGTATTTCGGGAGGATAGTATGGTTCTTGTATGCAAGAGACATAGAAAATTTGGAATTTGTGGGGAATGTTAAGACTAGTTTGGGATGTTCTAAGTAGCTAATGTCAACTAGGTCCACTCATTAGCCTCCAGTTGGAATTGGTCATCCAATATATATATATATATATATATATATATGTGGACAGGCCCAAGTACGTGAAGGGCCGGCCATATTCGTACGATTACTCTGCAGATTGGATGCTTTTTCTTGCAGACATGCATTGAGAGGAGCTAGGTGATATGATTGTTGCTGCTTACAAAGTATGTTGTGGGGGCAAATGCGAATCCTCCAAAGAAGCCGAGCAGCCCGCCGAAGAAAGGGAAGGTGATGGCAATGAACATAGTAAATGCTGCAGTCGATAAGAAAATTGAAGTGAGATGAGGTGATTCAGCAGAAACAGAAATACCAAGCGTGAATTTTCCTGGCTACAGGGGGGGAAGAGGACTTACCAACATATACTGTCCGGGCAATCAGGCGAAGGGTGAGACCAGGGGAGAAGTGGAGCTTCTTCACCAAGACGGTTTCTATCATATCAAACACGGGCATAGCATAAATCTGCAACGGGAAAACCTGATCTTTAGAACTACTTGAAATGCGTCATCAGGATAACATTTTGCCCTTGTACGGACCATGCATGATTAAACTGGACTCTCACGGGCTATAAAACAGTCGCGCGCATTGAGTGGACTAGATGAGTTATATATATATATATATATATACTTGTCAAGCGAATTAAATGAAAAGGTTATATATATATATATGTTTTAGTACTTGTCCGATTAATCATTAATCGTCAACTATATATGATTATAATTTCACTTGTCAACTGTGTTTAATTTCCAGATTTTGAGGCACGTTATATATTTGCTTCTATATATATATATATATATAGCTACGTACGTACTCTCCCTGAAAGTTGAATTCAGTAAGGCCTCAATATATAAACACGCTATATATATATATATATATGCTTATATAAAGTATGCTGCAGGCAATTAATTAAGGAATAGGTGACGATAGTTGTTATTAATTAGCGAATATGATCAGTTAAGAAGTGGCACGCACCTGATAGCTCCCAATCACATGGATAACGACCATCATGTTGGCCATGGCGATGAGCCACGCCGGCTTGGAGAGAGTGAGGAGGATGTTGTCTTCGACAGAGTTGCCGAAGGCCCAGTAACCGACGAGGGCAACGGGGAAGTAGCAGAGGGCGACGATGATGTAGGCGACGATGACACCCTTCCACATGGGACCTTTGGAGGGCTTCTCCGGGGTGGATGGGATGGTTGCCTGGATCTCGAGCACCACATTGTGTCCGGCATAGGCGAAGGCGACGTCCCCCAGGGCGCTGAAGAAGTTGAACACGGTCCCTGCAGTGCTGTGAGCTTTGTAACCATACTCTACTCCCTCTTGCTTGCCCTTGTCCACGGAGGCTCCCCAGGCAATGGTGGAGTAACTGCGTGCCAGCAACAGTAAGTGATCAACAGGAAGAAGACGAAGAAGAAACGGTACGACCTAGCTACAAGGTTGAATGAAAGAAACGGTACCTGAGAGACATGACCGCCGCCGCCAAGGAGACGCCGGAGATGGAGTTGAGGTTGGGCAGCTGGGAGAGGACAAAGTGGACAGAGGCGAAGATCATGATGAAGTAGGTGGTCTTGATTTGCTTGCAGCTGGGGCAGACGGTGTCATGGAACTTCTTGAGTGACTTGCCGCCGGTGACCATGTAGACGATGTTGACGCCGACTTCCACCACCAGCTGCTGGGGGACGACGATCCAGAGGCCGAGCTTGTCGCCGAAGGCGTGCTGGCCGAGCTCGTGGTATCGGTCGAACCGCTTGCCCGGGACCATCTCGTGCATCTCCACCATCTGCCACAGGGTGTACAGGGTGATGATCCATGACAGCACCAGCACCGCGATACCGGGACCCCTGATCAGAACAATAATAATATTAATTACTAGTTAGTTTGTTAACGTCTGCGCATGTCAACACCGATTGATTGATGATCGGACAGTGTTTCCATGAGTCATGTATGCTTTTAAGGATGGATATATATATATATAATGAACAATAATCTATTCAAGAATTTTTTTTTTAGATGTACTACAAGCATGCATATGATCATGACAGGAAACGCGCGCCAGTTTCAAATTAATAGAGATTCGAGACCTGCACCGGGAATTAACAAGAGTACGTACGTAGTACTCTAGTTAGCTTGATGCATGCATGATGGATCAAGGGAAGAATACTTGAAAATATCCCGATCGAGAAGAAATTAAGAGGGCAACAAATTAGTATTGAAGGGGATCGAGGAGGGGCTGTGCGCTTGCTTACCATCCGAGCTCGGACATGGCGTAGGGAAGGCTGAGCACACCGGCGCCGACCATGGCAGTGACATTGTGGAAGGCGGAGTACCACCACTTGGCGTTCCGGGACGACGTTATGGGGAGCCAGTCGTCGACGGACTTGTCGGCATTCGCCTGCTCTCGCGCCGAAGCATCATCACCCATTTGATTTCACCAGACCAAGTCAGAAGACGAAGAAGATAGATGATCACCAAATGGATTATACAGCAAATAAGTAAAAATGGGGAAATTGAGAGGGTGGCTGGGTCAGAAGTAGGGCAGGTAATTGGGGGGCGGAGAAAGAGGAGGAGGGGAGAATCAAGAGATATGGAATGAAATCCCCGGCCTCACTCTATCTCCGCGCGCCGGCCGGCCCCTTTGACGTACCGTACCCTCCGCCGGGGTATATATAATTAAGAAGCTGCGCGCGCGCGCAAGAATCTAAATTAAGGTCTGCACATCCATGAATCTAATCTAAATTAATTCGTTTGCATGGAATCACTCTGTTTCTGTTTCTGTCTACAATATCTATACTTGGCTTGGCTGCCTACATTAAACGGGTGGTGGGGAGGTGATAGGACAGGGTGGAGGGAGGCCATTGTAACTGCACCTTTGCAAACAAATCCAGTGAGGATACCTTCTTCATCTGTTGCGGACTGTATTTTAATTTCCTAGCAATTATATTATATTATAAGACTAGCCTATATATAGGGAACAAAGTGGAGTGGGGAAGGGAATTAAGGAAGAAAGGAGGCCATTGTAACTGCACATTTGCAAACAAATCCAGTGAGGATACCTTCTTCATTTGTTGCGGGCTGTATTTTAATTTCCTAGCAATTATATTATATTATAAGACTAGCCTATATATAGGGAAATTAAGGAACAAAGTGGAGTGGGGGAAGGGAATTAAGGAAGAAAGGAGGCCCTCCCTGCAACGCAACGCGACCGTTGATTTGAAATCCCACGGAGAGGAATCTAAATTCTGAACGTTCGCCGGCCACATTTCCCGCGGACGCTAAGTGCACGCCGTTGCGTACGTTCTCAATTCCAAGCTGCAGACTCCTCCTAGCTCCGTGCTATTATTATTATGATTATTCCACTAGATCGGTTGCGCAAACAAATTAAAACCGGGACGCCGTGTTCCCGCGTGCGTTTGACCTGCCGTAAAGTTTGCGTCCGGCCAGCTATATATGACTGACGGGGAGGACCCTTTTTTTTTTTTGCCAAATTTATCGGGATAATAAGAAAAGGACGTTGTTGCCGCACCCACGTCAGCCAGTCAAAGTTCTCGTCTTCCTCACATTAATTTCCAAATATGTTTTAGCGTAATTTTTCCAATTTGCCCGTGTTTTTTTCTTTTCCTTCTTCTTTTTTCTTTCCTTCCTTCCTTCATTCCGTTGGGATCTGCGCTCTGGAATCACAGGAGGGGATCTTCTGTTCTGCCTTGTGATCTTTTCGAGCTCATCCCAAATTATTATTTGCTTTATTAGCCAGCGATGAAATTGCTGCCATGCCCTTCATTAATTGCTGACGAATTTAATTATTACACATGTACACCAACACGCCACATCAAACTAATCCTGTTTTTCTACAGAGTCTTATGTTTAAATTTGATGCTGCTAACCTAAAAAGCATTGAATTTTGTCTGATCTAATTAAGATTAGTCATTGGCAAATTAAGGAGGATTATATATAGCATGCCGCACGTTCTAGCTTTTCTCGTTGATATATAGACAGACCTACACCAGCTCAATTATGTATTTCCATTCCTATTCTATCCTCTCCATGTTTAATTTCACGGTTTCTTCCGGTTTGGAGTAGATGCGTTTTAATTTTCAGTCATCACAGCTGTTAAGCAATTTATTGGCTTCTCTTTTAAGAGAAATTAAGGAAGGAAAAAAGAAAAAACACCCTGGTCATGGGAAAAGGAACACTACCTATAATATATATATAAATGGGACTCTTTTATTACTCTTTCATTTTAAGGAATGACCACATGCTCCGGTTCTTGATAAAATACATCCACATTAATTTAGCAGGCCGGGTATACAACTACTATATATCAGAGCTTAATTGTGGTCTGTATGGATGGACTCCATAAATTAATTAAAACCAGAGAAGCAAAGGGGTGCGAGACGAAGTTTCCTTTGTGCAAGTCTTCCCTAGTGGGCAAGTCAAACCAATCGCCATCACTCACCCACCGACTCCAAAGCTTAAAAACGAAACAAGTGGGAAAAGAAGAAAGAGAGCAGTAAAACTAAGATCCTAATTAACGTACTTGTTTTTTTCAGCATGTGATGGAAACAGATAGATCATGTCACGTCCGGCGCTCAAGTTTGGTCTTGCTGAGGGTACGCAGAACCGGTGGGCAGCAGCACTTCCAAGCCAGCTCCTTCCACTATCTACTTAAGTAAATATGACTAAAATTTTTCCTCTTTATTAAAACCTTCCGATTGATCCAAGTACTAGAGGTCGTTGGCAAACGAAACACGCCTAATTAGGACAGTTGGTTCATCACTTGTCTTTCAGTTGAGAGGTCTCAAGTTCAAATTTAATTGGAGTCTAAAAACTCTTCCGTCATGCAGTCTAAAGTGTTGTTAGGATCTTTATCTTTTGATCTGTGAAATTATTTTTCTAGATAATCAGGCGAACCTAAAATTCTCGTCTAATTAAGCGAACTTCTCGATTCACTGACGCAGAACTATCTCTAATTTAGAAAGATTTATCGAGTTCAAGGACGTTTGTATATACTTGTATATATATATATATATATATAACTAGTCGATCATTATGTCAAAATAAATAAATAAATAAATAAAAAACACACGCATGATGTCAATGTAATTGCAAGGGCTGGAGGTGGATCACGTGCTCACCCCTGTCGTCATTAATGTTTACGCTTTCCTCTAGCTAGCTACGAGTATTGAGACCTCCAATCCAAGGGATAGTTTCGCCGGCCTGTACGTGGGAGATTTCGCCGCTTCATTTTCCAAGGTACAGACACGGGTGAGCATCAGCTCAAAGCAAAAATTACGAGGGTATGTCAGGTAAGGTTTCAGGACGAGGATGTGCAAATTTCTTAGTCTCACTTTGACAGCAAAATAGATTATGAGGGAATAAATTCTTTTAAATTACTTATTTTAAAATAAAAAGTATTTTACTAGTTAAAATATTAAGTCGCCGGATATATGTAAGATGAAGTTATTTATTCACCTAAATCAAAAAGTAAATCATTTTTAACAGGAAAACCAAATTCCTCCTGTCACAGAATTGAAAAGTAACAAGACTTGATTATGTTAAATTCTGCTGGTCAAAGTGAGGCTTAAGCAATATATGCACCAAAGAGTGCTCGGTAAACCCATGGAAACAAGATGGGAAGTGGAATTGCATCAGTAAAGTGTAGTCTCCCAAAATCAGTTTTTAAACTGTGCCATGTACAGTAGTAAGAGGGGCCGAGGAGGTGGAAGGCTTCAGCTGAGGCCGACCCAGAAAAGACGCCGGAAAGATTTGACAGCAAAAAGAAAGGAAGGAACCCCACAGATGGGAAAGAGTTCCTTTGGACAAAAGATGGACGATCTTGCCGGTGGAACCCAGGAATCGGAATCTTCGGCAGAATCCCAAATAGCGTATGACATCTGAACGTACACCCTTAACCCCCGGCACACACACATACACACACGCAGAGAGAGAGAGAGAGAGAACACACACACACACACAGAAAAAGAGAGGGCGAGCATACCTTGGTCCTGTCGTGCACATAGTCCTCAGGAGGGGAAGGAGCTTGTGTTCCCATAGCTGCAGTGGACGAAGCTACTGACAAGACAGCCAAGTGTAAAAGCTGTGCAGAGAAAGGGTAGGGAGGGGAAGAGGTAATGGAGAGGTGTCTCTTCAGAGACCCCAAAGAGAGACAAGGTTAAGAGAGGGGAAGCTGTTTAGGGAATTTGTGCTGGAAGCTCCGTAGCCTGCGGATCTTATAATGCGTGGAGCGCTGAAGCCAGCGAAGACTTGCGAGCAGCTACCGCCAAGTTTCCTTAAAGCTGACGTAGCATTGTTTGACTTCCATGTCTTCCCCTTCAACCATACTCTCTCTATATAGATAGATGAAAGTAATTAAGGTGTATGCGGATCACCTCACTGCCGGGGGAGGAAGAAACTCTGATCTCAGGGTGTAACATTCTGCATTTAGTTGACCTCAGGAAAAGAGACAGCAGGCTCAACTTTCCTTTCTTCAACTGATAAGATGATACACATGTTGAATTTGGGTAATTTTCCAATTTGACAACTTCGTTAAAAAAATTTGGCATTCAGAGTCGGTTATCCGATTTTCAAGATTTATATATGGACCCTTGCTCAATTAATTACCCTACAACAAGAGAGAAGGAGAAACAATTGCCCTTTTTTAGAATAATATTTGCTGCACAATTATAGCAAGTTTAATCCCATCACAAAACTATGTGCAGTTAGACCATGTGACCAACTTAGTCAGTTGGACCGACCACTCTTATAATATTTCGATTGACAAATATGATTTTTGATTGTTAAATACAATTTTATTGACATATATAGTTTTAGATTGAGAAGTACAGATTTTTTTAAATTACTTTTGACAATCGAAAATTATATTTGCTAATCGAAATATGTATTTGCCACTCAAAAATGATATTTGTCAATCAAAAATTATATTTGTCAATCAAAAATCAAAAATCGAATTTGTCAAGCAAAATATTATAAGAGTGATCATGTCAATTCGTCTAACTAGTCGAGTTAACCACATGGTCCAAACGTAAAAACTTATGTGACTAATTATGCAGTAAACATTTTGTTAAAGGTTTTACATGCATAAGTGATCTCATGAGCTTGGTGACAGTGAGAGTTTCATGATACTGGTGACCGTGAGAGTTTCTTCTTTGTCCGTACTAAAGAGGATTCTCATCTGATAAGCTAAGATATTAGTTGCTAAACTTTTTCATATTGTGCTTCAAAACATGTAAAAATGTAAGTAAGTAGATTAATTTACAAAATAATTATTATTTTTAACGCATGATTGAATAATTAGATATTTGTGTTCTTATCTCAAGAGGAGGGACAAAATTTAGAGTTCTCTAAGAATTCTTCTTGAATAAAAGACGGAATTTTTCTGCATCATCTGTATGTTTGGTAGTGTTCTTTCGGAAGTGTTCTCAAACAAGATTCCAAAAACAAAGAAAGACCCCGCTATGCCTACGTGCGCGAGGGGGCATGAGGTCGGGTAAGATTCGAGC
The DNA here is from genome assembly GCA_030544215.1 of Zantedeschia hybrid cultivar. NCBI lineage: Eukaryota > Viridiplantae > Streptophyta > Magnoliopsida > Alismatales > Araceae > Zantedeschia > Zantedeschia hybrid cultivar. The sequence continues at coordinate 51,978,878 of JARZZO010000013.1, read as the reverse complement.
ACTAAAAATCTTTTAAATAACTGCATCCTCGTCCATTAGCCCCGCCTTCTTCTAAACAGTTAATCCTCGTGTGAGTACTCTTCTTGTCACTCTAATACATTTCTAAATTAATTCCTATTCCTCTCTGACTGACTGGCCCCATGGGTACGCACCTTTGGCTTATTTTCTCTTTCTTCAGCTAGATCGACTCAAACACCTTTGGTATGAATTGAGTCGACTCATGTTGACACGATCGAGTCGCAGTTAGTTCTAAATCATACAGACTTGAATGACTCGCACCGATTTGAATTCGTCCCGTTACGATATGAGTCAGCACGAGTCAATCCGATACGACAAATCATACATGAAAGACGGAGTGTGTACGAGAAATTTCTATATACTAAAGCTATATATAGCTGATGACGACTCCATCCCTTGGGTGCCGCCAGTGCTTCAATGGGTGATAGCTAGCTAGGAGGGGTGAGAAAGATGCATGCATGTGTTTGATTAATTAATTTCCCAGTTTAACAATCCAGATCACAAGGAAACATGTAGGTACGTGTTTAAAAATAAATAAATGGATTAGATCAACAAAAGCTCATTGTAACAAGCCGGCTTCCAAGTTTCCTCGTCCACGTGATCGAATATTAGTTTAATAGAGGGAACCTAACCTAAAAAAAGCTTTGACGTACGTTTTTTAGCATGCAGATCCGAAGTAACCTACTAATTATTACCATCGATCATCAGTTGTTCATCTTCCATCAGATCCCCACCCTCTCCGAGTCCGAGGGCGCTTGGATTAATGGACCATACATAAGAGGATTAATGAGAGCATGCCAGTACCACGTTTATAACCTTAAGGTGGGTATTTGTTATATGAACTGTCAGTCATGTTTTATCTGGACAAGCAACATATCTATTATTGCTTAGTTGATAGTTGAAACTTTCAGAAAAGAGTTATCCGGCGGTAGCAATACTTGAGATAAACAGCCATGGACCACCTGCCTGAAGCGGGTTGTTTTTTTTTTTCGGTCTCGCAGTAGTTAAAATATTGCTTGAGGATACTACGTAATTAATGTCATAATAAAAGAGCTAACCTCTGTTCATATCTTTGTGGAAACATATAATTATGTTTTAACTCTTGAGAACATCATATATTTACAAATAAATCCTCTCAATCCAACTATTTATTTATAAATCCTTAAAGTCCACTGTGAATAGGTAAAAATTAAGTCTCAAAATGTTAAAAAAAAAAATCATGAGCATTGCACAAAAGCCCTAAAAAAGACTTACTTATTTGTAAATACTTAGATTAAGAAGGATTCTTTGTAATATCAAAAATTTATGAGGGTTGAAGATAAAAAGTTCTTTTGAGAAATGGTAGTGTTATATCATTTTTACACACCTAAATGACAATCATACGTTAGCAAAAATGTTATTACTCTCATACTCTAGATAATCTTATTTTTTAATTTATAATTATCATGTAAAAAAGTGATGTTAAGAAATGATATTACTGTATCCTTTCCTTCTTTTTTATTTTATTTTATTTTGGCCTGCGGAGGAAGGTGTGTTCCCACCGTGCGCGAGCCAGACAGAAAGAGGGAGGGCCGCCGGAAGAGGGACGGCAACGGACCCCGCGTGAGCACGAAACCGTCGCTATTCCCCCGTTTTCTAAGGAATACCGTGCGTCCCACCTGTGGCAGAAGCGACACGGTGGGTTCCACGCGGCGTTCCCAACTGGGGCTACGTGGATATGTGGGGTCCCAAACACAGTTTTCTACGTCCAACATTGGAGTCAACGGTTACCTTTTATCGCCGGGCCCACAGCACGAGGCTACGCAACGCCGGCGGATGAGATCCACACCGTCTGAAGCACCGTGTCGTCGCCGATCGTTGACTTAGACGAAAATGGGCTTGGACGCCATCGACAACATGGGCTGGATGATGGGCCGGTAGCTGAGGAAGGCCGCTGTGCCGCAACAGGTCAAACAAGTTGGGCGGATCGGGGAATCCGGGCAACCCATACACCTTTTTGAAGAAGTCAGCTCCCGGATTAAACCAACCGAATCCTTCGTAAAGCGCCACAAAACTTTGTTAATTACAACTGCCAACCGCAGCCCCTTCTTAATTTGTTGAGTAAAACTTCTTTTAAAAGATTTTAAATAAATATTATTTATTTCATTCATCCATATTCTTAGCTGCCACACTTTACGGGACTTCAAATGTTATAAAATACTGTATTAAAAATATAATATTATATCTTACCGCATTTTACACCAGTGCAAACGCCATCAAATTTAAGTTCTTAATGGCTCTGAACAAGTTCGCGCGGAATTAATCATGCCATTCCAGGCCATCTTGAGCGCACTATATATATAGAGGAATGAAAGACAAAAGTCCTCACAGGACGTATAGGGATCATTTCTGCGTTATTCTTATATGCTGAATCTAAAAAATATTGCATATTAAGTTACATATTTTTACAAAATAATAATTTTATCAAATATACTATATATCTTAGTGTTATATATGGAACATTTGTACATATAAAATATCCTATTGTCATGTCAATTTTGAAATTAAAGGATAATATGAAGATAAGCATCACATTTTTTAAACTTAACATACAAAAATGATTAATATAAGATGAATGAAACTTGTTGCACCGTCAAGCGTTATTATGTTGCCCAGTGGTGCATCCAAAATAAAAAATATATGTTTTATTTTTTTAAAAAAAAACCCTCAAGATGTCCTACAACTCCATATAATCTGATTTTCAATCGAATATGCCAAAAAACAAAGATGATCTTTTTACTATTTATTCGGACATATTTTTTAATTTCATCTTTTCCTGGGATATCCGATTGAAAATCAGATTATATTAGATTGTAAGACAACTTGGAGACTTTCAAAAAAATATTTATGAAAAAAAATTAATTTTAACTGCACCGCTAGACGGCGTAATAATGCGTGGTGGTACAACAAGTTTCACTCATATAAAATTATCCCGATTTCTTTACCCCAAACCAACTACAACGTGAAAGTCGACATGTCTTGAGTACGATCATCTTAAAGTCGTTTCCAAAAGTGAAGGCCGGACGTGTTTGGTAAAACTTCTACTTGAAAGTTAATTTTGACTTCCACTTCTTACATAAAATGAGTTGAGGAAGAAAGATTATAACTAATTTTGGTTTGTCAAAACACCCAACTATTTCATAACAACCTCATTTTTTCTTCAATCTTGGAAGTTTTCTTTTATAATTTTTCGTTGAAAGTCAAAACACAAATAAAATATTTTATAAATGATTTTTAAGATCTAATAGATTTCACAAAAATAACTAAATAAAAATGCAAAAATACTTCCAAATGAAAATTGCGGCGATAATTTGTCATCTTTAGAAAGTATACCAATTTGTTACTCCATCTACAATAATAATCTTAGTTAGAACCAAATGCATTAAAGAGAGTATATCATTGATCTAATTTCCATTTCTCGGATGGCAATGCCTGAAAGAGTCTTTGACAAAAGGTTAGCAAATGTTCCAGTTTGCGTTGATCAACCAAACTTGCTAGCTCACGTTAGAACTATTGGAATTGGGGCATCAAAAACCAATTAGTACAGTTTAGGTGATCATCGTTCTCGGGGATGTCATTAATTATCTAATTTGATTGCACTCATCAGTCATCATTCAATATGTTGTACAGCAACTAACACCTCTATATATAATTAGTGGCGCCCTCAAATTAAGACATTGACGAAATATTTAGACTTGGGAAATAACCATCTAAATGAGGATGTAGGCACTTCTATTAGCGGCACATCAAAACTATGGAAAAAAAGACGGGAAATACCCACGTACGTAATTGATGATTTGTCTGTGGAAAAGGGTTAATCGATCTGTTCCTATAATGCATTATGTATTTTTAGTGAAGAAATAATAGTAATAAAATGAGCTACTAATTAGTAGGTTTGTTAAAGCGACCAACTTTGAAAAAGGGTATGTCCTGATCCATTGTTGGATTTAATGCGCAAGGAGCATTAATTTTGGGTAGTACGCATCGTGATAAATTCAGAACTTGTGTCGACATTAGTCCAAAACAAGTCAAATTCCATTCTAGCTACTTGTCCATCTATAAATCTAGTTCGTCATCCGTGGTCTGTCCTATTTCTACTTTGTACTTTAAATTTTTTAAAAGAAAAAGAGAGAAAAACGCCAAACAAATACTTATAGGCGGACAAATAGATTGACAGAAATTATGTGGGGGCAGTCAAAATAGGGGGTGCGGCGCCGTCGCCGACTCGCCAGCTCACAAAAGAAAGATGAGTCCCATTCATTCACAGCCGCCGCAAGTGTGATAACTTCTCTACTCAGCGGCTGGCTGTTCATACCTGCAACTTAGATTAACTTCTCTGGAGGATTCAGCATATATACTTAGCGGATTTCACTACATTTTGTCAAACTCTTTAATTTACTGTAATGTCATACAGTGGATAAATAAAAAGATTATTTTCTTTCGGATGGGCCCCGAGGTACCGTCGTACTGTGCAATGCTCAATTGGAAGATTTAAAAAGATCTGAAAAATCAAAAAATCGAGTTCTAATAAACAGTAAAAGAGCTCGATTTTTATTTTTGAGATTTTTTTTGAGCTGTTGGATCTATCGTTACACTACACGGACAATTAAGACACCTCAAAATCGACTTAAAAAAAATTATTAAAAAAAAAAGTATTTGGTTTACTTGCTGTAGTGCCCTTGTGTTTAATATGCAGGAGCATTTGCAACAAGTACTACTCTCTGCTAAAACCCCAACCATATGGCATCTTAAAGCAAAACCACTATACGACGCACGAACAGTTATACTGTGATACCGTATGTTATACACTGGAATCTGGGTACTGCGATTTTTTTGAGCAATAACTACTAAAATAAAAGAAGAAAGAAGTTTCTTTTTATTCATTAAAAGGAAAATCTTGTGTGATTTGGGAAATAGATTTGTTCTATTTTTTTAAGAGATTGCATTAGATTCGACTTGAGAAGAAATGAGATTTTAAAATTCTCAAATCTTTAGAGATAGTTTAATATATGGGGTTTTAGTCTCACAATGTCCGATGTGAATTGAACTTGAGATTTATATCTTTTAGAATCCTATGTATGGACACTTGTTTCTTAGACTAAATAGGGATGACTTGAACTCAGACTTTCCGACTTCAGCTTGATGTCTCTAATTTGATAAAATAGCTAGCTGGAGAGACTAAAAAAATTAAAAACTCACAAACACAAACAAATATCAATAAAGATGATGTGACTGAGTACTCTTCGTTGGTTAGGGACATGATCCTTGCAGCCAAGGTCAGAGAGATCATTTAAGTATTAGCCATGTCTGCTGGCTCTTCCCTGCCCAACACATGCATCGTTAGTCTAGTCGTTGCTTCAGAGGCCACAAATCCATTGACTTTCATGGATATGTAGTCCCACACGGCAAGAACCTATATATATATATATATATATATATATATATGAGGTTATTATATATATATATATATAATAACCTCATTCACTGGTCAATATTGTTAATCATATATATAGGTAGGATGTGCAGAGATTGATGTTCTAAGAAGCGTTTTCTTTGCAATTTGGAAGCTTAATTATTTTTTAGAAAGGACGTACGTGCTAGCTGAATGGGGTGATGGGAAGCTTTCTTGTAGTAGAAAAGCTTTGATAATAATTTTTTTCTATTCTAGTTTATTTTATGTTTTTTTTTTTTTTTCGTATCTCTATTACATACAAATACAATCCTCAAATCAAAAAAAAAACTAGTATTGATTGTTTTGTTATACTTATTTTATAGCTCCATTTGAATCTGTGTTTACGGTATCTATTACCACTAATAAAAAGAAATTGACTGCCATTTAGAAAGAACAAAAGAGTTTCCAATTCATATTTAATTTTAGTCTGATATTTTTATAACACATTTAATAAATAAAAAATATTAATACTTTTTCCTATACATATACAATTTCAAATTATTTAAATTTGACGTACGTGCTAGCTGCTAGCTGAATGGGGTGATGGGAAGCCACACCACGTACATACGCAATCCCCGGCTCCCCTAAACTTGCGCAATCCAGCGGTCAAATTTTATCAGAACAAGCCAATTAAATGTCTTCCTCGATTGAGTGGTAGATCAAGTGACTTAGAAGAAGAAGTAAAGGCATTGACCGATATAACTAATTACGAGGTACATCTGTAGATACCGATCGAAACTTTGTCATTGTTTCCTGTAGATATATATGTACACAATTGAATAAAAGTAAATCCGAAAGAAGTTGAGACGTCTCGTCCACTTAAATAGAGTTTATCCGACATGTTGCTGAATGGCACGTACAATATATAATAGACACTGTTGACTACTCTAGCTACGAATAGAGACGTCTAGTCAACTACGTACTTACATATGATAATTAAGTTAAACCTGATGACAATGGTACTCTTGGGATCATCATGAGCTCAAGAAAGCTATTAATAATTATTACATATACAATGAAGCCAGTATATATAATTCATGTAATTATTCTCGCTGCAAGCACATACCAAAAGTTACCCGATCAAATGTGGATTGCCGTGGGTTAGAGAAACCGCCAATACCAATATTATCACTTGTCTCGAATTCGGGTGAGGCTGTGGGTGAGTTTGCTCCGAAATAAGTACAAGTCCTGTAAACGTAGGTGGATTAGGGAGGGTACATATCTTATCACATATATATGTCAGCCGATCGATATACAGATTGATGCTTGCAAGAGACAAAACAAGGTTCTAATAAGGCAGGAGCTAGCTAGCAACATCTCCTCACGAACGCGGTGGTAGCTTATATGTTTTGTCCGTACGTATATCAAAGATTTTCCTTGTCATATATATGCAAGGTAAAGTGGGTGTAGCTAAGCCACGACTCAGCGTTCGATCGGCTTCATTAATTACTCCAGTTAGAGGTTGTTTCTTTTACATATGGTAGAACTCTCTATATATTTCACCAATTTTAAAATTATCAAAATCTTAATATATAATCCAATGGCAAATGCATGAATGAGTATGTGCACATCTACATCTCGTCTCCTATCAAAATTTAAGGTTTTAATTTAGAAGGATCTTCTGAGTTTTTAGTCACTATAATCTACCAAAATTAAGGAAAAATTCTCTACAACCTCTATATTCAGTGCAAATCCCTTGTAATCTCGCTTTTATTGGAAAAGTATTTTATTTTTTTTGAATCACTAAATACTTTGAAATATTATGGAAAAACTCTTTAAAAATATCTCTTTTCAAACAAAAGTGAGATTATAAGGAATCTTTACTAAATACAGAGTTTACAAAGAACTTGTTTTCTCGACTAAATAGATTAAAAACTTTGAAAAAAATCGAATTTAAAAATACTTATCTATCGAAAAGATAAGAACCTTTTCCCATTTTCACATGTACTTTCTAAAGAGTCAAAAACGGGTCAGAAATTAAAACGTCTGAACCCCATTTACATACATCCTTATCGGCACCTGATGAAAGGCGACCACATTCGGTTTGTGTACTTGAGTTAGTCCCCCGTATTGTACTCGGAAGAAGAAGAGGACAAATGAAAAATCAAACCTTTGGGAAGGTGGCCCTCGCCTGTTTGTGACATGTCGTATTCAAAAGGCACTTAACCACCATTTCAGAGAAGCTTCATGAGCGATAGACCGGCTGTCGTGATTGGTAGCAAGGTTCACCGATTCTATCGACTCGGATCTCTCACGATCCGGTATAAATTGGGTTAACTCGTGTCAACTTGGTCGAGTCGTATGAAAAAGTTTTTCTAAATCGTATAAGTTTAGTCAAGTCGCACCGACTCGAATTCGTCTTGATATGATGCGAATCACCTGAATCATGCCAGTCGATCCAGTATGGCAAATCGTGATTGGTAAGACAACCTGATAACTCCCACGTGTTTGCTTTTTCTGCATCACCCTGTAGGTAGAGATGTAAATCCGATCGGATTATTTGAGATCCGACCCAAGCTTTGCGTTTACCATTCAAATCTCCACCATTACCATGGGCTCCACACGAGAGGGTGGGTGTGATTAAGTCAAAAAAAAAGAGAGGGTGGGTGTGTCTGTGTGTTTGCGTCTGTCTCTCTCTCTCTCTGTGTTGTGTTCTGGGTTAATTAACGAATTAGGTGCAGGTCGCATATGTCGGCTTGTGAGTTTCGTGCAGCAAGTTGTCAATGAACCAGATGATGCTTAATTCGCCGCAGTTTAACTTAAATATTAGCTAACCACGGATGGTAGCGTCCGGAAGACCATGATAAAACAGAGTCTATGTTGTCAATATTTCTTGGGTCTTCCATCTCGTTTTCGGTAAGTCTGTTAGAGGAAAGTGATCACCTATGATATGAATATTCCAGTTGGCAAAAGATTGTTTCGATGCCCATAATCGGATAGATCTTCGTAATTAAGTTTATTCTATATATCAACTTATTCATGAGCCAAAAAGAGAAGGGCCAATTTTTATTTTTTTTATTTTTGTGTGTGTGTGCGTGAGATATATATATAGAGAGAGAGAGAGAGAGAAATTAAGAGGGTGGTGCCAAATTATGGAGACTGATGAGTGATGACTCACAAAATATCACATGTTATTCCGGCATCCCCAGGTAGGTCTGAGACCCCGTGGTTCAAAGCTTCCGAGTTTTTCTTGCTTTGCATCGTCGTAAGATGCGGCAGTACTCCTTGAATGCATGCCTACATTCCCTTCCGTACATATATACGAAGAGAAGAGCTTTCGTGGGGTCTCAGGTGTAGAAAATATTAACCAGCCCGGTCCAGTGGGTCTCCCCTTCCAGTACTGTCTTCTTCCCATTCTTTCCAATTAATCTTCTTTTGGGCTTTGTGACAGAAATTAATACAGTGACAAAACAGCTAGCTTGCCTTTTGTAGGTGACCATAGGTTTCAAGTCACCGTAAACTCGTCGACTTTTGAAAAGTACACCAGAGAAATTTCCTAGATGGTTCCTTAGAATCCGATGACCTCCGACTCAACAGACAAATCCAAGAGAAAACAGCCATAGCTGCAATCGTATTCCTCATCAGGACTTTTAATACTGTTTGAGGTAGACGACAGTGGAGCTACCGATTATCGCACACCTTTTGAAATCTCAATAGTCTTCACACTGTCGTATTGAAGATAGATGCGCTCTCTAAAGCTTCATCAGAAAATTCTAGGGGCATATTTGGCATAACTTTCATGCAGTTTGGTAATATTTATAGTCCAAAATCACTTTTATGTTGCACTTTAATATAAAAATATTAAATATATAATTGATCTTAAGTAGTTATAATTCTTTTTTATTTACCCACTGCAATGTCCCATTGCAGTTGGAGAGGTGTAACTCTTAGACGAAAGCCTGTAGAGGGGCAAGAGTGTTTTGAGTTGAAAGTTGAATTAGGCACAGCCATTATCCCAAATATTTGGTAATTTTTTAGCAAATTGATTATATCAAGTATGCAAGACCTGTTGAATAGCCAATCTGCCCAAAGAGAACTATAAAGAAATCAATAAGAACTCTTAAGTGGGGCAAAATCCCAACAATATTGTCCTCTCACACTTTCCCTCCTGCATCTTAATTAACCTTCATTCTAGATAAAGAAACAAGGAGACTGCTCTTGGGAGGAAGCTTTTTGGCCGATGTCTTTCTGGTTGCCAACATGATTGAGAGATGCCAATAAACAACTTGATATTTGATCATGTAGCTGCTTTCAGCGTGTATATATATTGAAAGAGTAGTGCCTTTCAATTCATGTTTGCTAGCACTAAAAGAGCAAAAGTCATTAATGCAATGTACTTCTCACTCAATGTCCATCCTCTAGCTTGCTTCGAAGTTCTTCCTTTTGTGTTATCTCTTCAAATACATTTGAGGGGCTTTGCTAGAGTGTACATCTGTTCAACTACTGTGTACCTGTTGGATCGTGATAATGAAATAACTAGGGAAGACTCAGACACTCGTACAATAATCTAGCAACAAGTCAATGGAAACTTGTTGGAGTGAGCTAATGCTGATGTGATTATTCAAAGAAGAGGACAAACTCCTGGATGAAGGTTAGATATCAGGTGAACTAATCTCCTCCCGAAAGATGAAACTTGCACGCGGATGGCTGTTGACGATGACAATGAGCATCTGCCAAGGAGTAGACAAATAGCGACTTGGTCAATATATATTTTTGTATTCCGCCGATAACTTTCTATGCAATTTCACACCAGTCGTGCTCTTTGATGCGCGCACTCTTTGTACTTTCAAGACACGCGTTTTTCCTTTTTACTGTCAGATATTAGGTCATTCATGGCAATGTTTGATTACACCAATCGGAGGACAAAGTCGTAGATAAAAGACATATCCATCAACGTCAGCTAATACTCCCTGAAGTAAGAAAGTTGCTGTTCATATATATATATATATGATGGAGTTGAGGATGGGTACATTTACTTGGAGGAATAAATGAACAGCAACTTGTTACTTGGAACTTCTCTGGTATTTTCTTATGCAATTTCATGGAGGCCGCTACCCTCCTTCAACGCACGCACTCCCTTTTGCTTACTTCAAAGAGTGGCTTTTGTTGTGAAACTTTGATGTTAGTCCTGATGTTTGATTCCAACAGGACAAAAACTCCACGATATATAAAGGTCGCCGTTAGGGTTAGTTATTCCTCTCTAATGGAGGAACGTGATCATGATGAGGAATGAGGTTGAAAAAATGACAAGGAAAGAGGTCAACTTTAGGTGTCAGATGAAGCCTGGCCAGTTAAAAAGGGAAACTTTAGTGATATAGGAAGAGCCGAGAAAAGCTAGTTTGCTCAGATCAATTAAAAAGTCATTTGTTTTGAATAGCACTGTAATACACTGCATCTTCGCCAAACCAGACATGAGTTAAGAAAAAACTACTCTGATGTGCGTTACAATTACTTCGAGCATTAAGCTATATTAAACATCAAGTTGCTTGAAGTACCATTGCTCAAATATTTCGTACAAGGTTTGTCTCCAGGTTGCTTGCGGAACAGAGGTTCATTCCGGAAGGTTCCAAGAAGGAGAACAACATCTTGCGTTGAATGAACTCAACCATGTTTATTGGACTGACTGCAGGAGACATCTACATGAGCTGGCTGGCCCAACAACCACAGGTCTACCGTCATTAACTGAATGGGCCGCCTGCATGCAAGCAGGACGTACAATTGGGCTAGCCTACTTTGGCACGCTGGGCTGGGCATATCCCTAGGGCTGAAGATTTAATACAGAGCTCAATAGCGAATTGAGTGGGCATCGTCAATGACCATAGGGATATCGGTGACCACCTAATTAAGAATCAGTATATATATAGCTGCTTCTAACTTTGCACTCATACCATATTTTCATATGCAAGTTCATGGAGGTTACATCCTTGAGCAGGTGCATTCCTCAGGGGAGCTTTTACCGGTGGGTGTCTCAGTTTTGTAAACTGAAAAACTCTCATGTAGTAAGAGGTCGCCCCCTTCATTGTTATTCTTTCATTTCAATCCTTTCTGACTTGAAAAGATCAATTTCTAGAGTCGGCATAGGTTGAATGCCCAAAGTCATGAGCAATTCTGGTTGACGGGGATTAGGATTCGAAATCAGAAAGGAAACACTAATCCACGTGCTATAAACTGTCTTGGAGTCCAGCATAAAATACTGAAGGTACGATGTTTTAGATTTGACATGACAGAAGAGATCAATAATGGAAACGCAATTTTATTGGATGTTACTTTGCTTTTGCTTTCAATGTTCTTCACTTGGATCACTAGTCAACCAAGGGGAGAATAAGATCTGGGTCCGACCATTTACCTGAGCGTCATGATTATCTAAACAAGAGCCATCTGCCGTGGCTTCATTAGCGCACGTCCATATGGGGATGAGAACTTGCTGTATGGACTGGATTCACGTTGCAGGAGCAAGAAAAAAAGGGTTACACACACTTTTTCATTGTGCCAAAGCCACGCAAGTGTCCAATCAATGAGAAGTTATACGATCATCCTGAAAAAAATTCAACACCAGACAATTATGGATGATTGTATGTTTTATTACAAGGACACGCTTAACCTAGAACTTGAAATGATATCCTAATCAAAAGCATGATTATTCTAAAGAATTTGGTGACCATATGTTCAAATGATCAAACAGCACCAAATGAGGATGGCAGATAAGACAGTAAAAAGTGATGTATAATAACATTCCTCTTACAAACAATATGAAAATAAGACCGACAATTCTACAAGCAAACTCTAACAAGGGTACACTTGCATACTTGTATTTTGTTAGATGGCACCCTAGACCAAACAATTTAATCATTCATCATCTTCATTCAATTACTCTTTAAGAAATCGAATGCAACTAAAATACAACATTTACACAAACTTTTTCCCCCTGCGAGGAACCTCGTCGTTCGTTCTGATATTAGAACCCGCTGAAATTCCCTTCTACCAGCTACCAAACACATTAGAACCCGCTGGATTTCCCGTCTACCAGCTACCAAACATGTTAAAGATTGCTGAACAATTATTTTAAGCAAAGAAGAAATTATCAGAATGATACCAAAATGTCTAGAAGAGAACTTCTAGTTAAATAGCACTCTAGTGTGCACAAACGGAGAAGTACCAACTTCTCTAACTCCAAGAAAATTCTTCACTTCTATCACAGCAAAAAGAAAAGCCATACTCGTCAACCTGACGAATAGAAAAACAACTCGAGGGTTTAAAAGACAAGGAAACTCTGAAGACAGCTTCGGACAGCTTTTCTTTTATTCTACACTGACAGCAACCAAGGACGCCACCATATGCCAACGGACCAGAGATCCTTGTCTATTCTACCGGGGCACTTTACTGGGTAGAGCTCATGTGGCGGATCAAGTCGACCACGCGAGTGCTGCCAAAAAGGAAGAAATTAAAAACAATATGTCAGAACAAGCACACGACAAACAAAAAAAAAAGTCATTTAGGAGCACAAGCCCACAATGGTGATTTAACTATAAGGGCACCAAAAGTTGATCAGTCTTGTGAGTACAAACCACCGGAACAGAGAGAAACGCTGCGGCCCACACTCTCTCTGAGTCATCCGTTTACTTGATCAGATGACCCCTTTTAAACACAGTCAGGGACTCGGGAATCGTCCACAACGTTGCAATTTTAATCAAAATATTGTTATATAATAAGATGTTATCCTCCAACCACTTGCCCCCATGGCCAAAAAAATCGTGGTAGCAGTACTAACTGTGGTACCAATGCCACAATATTCCTCACTTATGAATATTAAGGCGTTCTACGCTCTGGAAAAGTAGTGCCCACCTGTAACCCCATTCGTTGTCGTACCAGGCCACCAGCTTGATAAACTTCTCATTCAATGCAATGCCTGCCTTGGCATCAAAGATGCTTGACCTGCAATTATATCCCAAGTGAATAGATTCAGGTTGCAGAACGAACATGGAATGGTTACTCCACCCTGCTAACTCCTACATACCGGCTGTCACCCACGAAGTCGGTGGAAACCAGATCCTCCTCGGTGTAACCCAGGATTCCTTTTAGTTTACCTTCAGATTCCTCCCTATTGTCCAGAAAACATACGACAACTATGAACAAATACATACATATAAACAACAATGATGTCTGAAGAAAATATGCAAGGCGTTATATATATATATATACACGAAACTTCAACTGAATATCTAATGTCTGAAGAAAATCTGGAGGGATATTGCCTCCTAGGAAGCACAATGAAAAGCAGGCGCTTGCAAAGAGAATTTTTTATTAAAAAAAGTGCAACAGTAGTATCTGAAGCACAAAGTGATAACAGCCTGCAAAATCCCATCTCGAAATATTAAAAGAATATACATGAAAGATAAAAGATGATGCTCTTCTGCACTTTGAAGCTGTGCAACTTTGTCTAACCGCCCAAAATATAGCATCACTCCACATTAAGGCCTTTGTAAGACAAAAATCATCGTCACCATTTTACTGCACCCCGTGTAGGAAGCATGTCAAAGGCTAGAGATACTGGTTTATGAACATTTTGGAAGAAAAATTCTGAGCATGTGCATAAGACGCTAAAAATTGTAGTGCTTACTTAATAGCAGCCTTGATCTGCTCGTATGTCGCAGACTTCTCAAGACGAACAGTGAGGTCCACGACTGACACATCGACAGTAGGAACTCGGAATGCCATGCCGGTGAGTTTCCCGTTCAAGGAAGGAAGCACCTTGCCAACAGCCTATGGGATCAATGAAACATAGTAAAGGTCGAATAAAAAACTTTATAGCTCAAAGAGCTCAAAAGAAACATTGAGAGGTAAGTTGTAGTGACCGTCTGCCTTCAAACAGTCAACCTAGATTCACATATTGATTACCTTGGCAGCACCAGTGCTGCTGGGAATGATGTTGAATGACGCAGCTCTTCCACCTCTCCAGTCCTTGGCAGAAGGTCCATCAACAGTCTTCTGGGTAGCTGAAGTGGGAGAATAAACAGAATCAGATTACAATAGACTCATAGGGCTTAAAGTTACCCAGCAAAAAAGTATCACCAGTGATTGAGTGGACTGTGGTCATCAAACCCTCAACAATGCCAAATCTGTCATTAATAACCTGCACATATAAGAAATGACCAAGTTACAGGCTATCTCGTTTAAAAAAATGTTTTGAAGACTACTTGAGCCACAAGGAAAACATTTACCTTAGCCAGAGGAGCGAGGCAGTTAGTGGTGCAGCTGGCATTTGAGACAACATCAATCTCAGGCTTGTATTCATTCTCATTTACGCCAACAACAAACATGGGAGCATCTTTGCTGGGTGCAGAGATGACAACTTTCTTGGCACCACCCTGTTCATAAAGCAGCAGTAGCCAACCACTTCATTAAGAGATTAAAGTAGCTATCCAGATGATAATTGTAGTTAAAAACAACACGTTCTCAAAAAACTATGTGACCTATGATTGATTTTTGGCAGTGCTAAAATTATCAAAGAAGATATGTTCACAACAGGAGAGAGGGGGGAGGGGGTAGGGGAGTTACAAGAAAACCACTACTAAGAATTCCTCTGAGAAACATAAAAAACAGGCATAAAAAATACAACCCAGAATTACTGCATCAGTTAAAATCTAATAGTAAGAACCCCAAAAAAACACACCGCCACCTGTGGCAACCATCATATAATATCTAATAGCAAGAACACCATGTGGCAATGTAATAACTAAAGAAGACAAAATTCCTGAGAAAAGAGCTGCTACATTTGGGCGGTCAGTGAAATGTGTAATTAAACTCATCCCTTAGGAATTCCTCTAAAGAAAATGACAAGCACAAAAAAATAAAATTTGGAATTGCTACTTGAATTGGCAGCAACAATGATTTTTGTTTATAGAACATAATGGTAGGTACTTAAGAATGTTAAATCCCAATTAGTTTAATGGACAAGAGAACCATAGACACCCAAGAAAAAGACACAACCTAAGGCTGCGTTTGGGAACTAATATAAAGTACTTATCCCAAAAGTATCTCCAGGTAGAAGTGACTTCGAGCAAAAGTACTCATTATCTTAGAAGTGAGGAGTGTTGGGAACACAAAATGAACACGATGTTGACAGTACTTCTTCAAAAATTGTGACCAAAATACCCTAACACTAATTCTTGAATTTCTGTTTCTCATAGTTTATATCATATGAAAATTTAACAATAAATTAAATTATAAAATAAAAAATTATAATATATAATCTTTAATGCCAATAATAGAAACTAGAACATTCATACAATTATCAAACTAGAATTTCCAATGTAAATATATTTTAAGATTTCCAACCAACATTGATGGATTGATGTGGTATATGATGATCGTTTCTACCTTCATTTGTCATTGTTCCAATTCCCATTTTAACGCATATTTGGATCATGTAAATCATGTAGCTTTCATTCTAATCATTGCTAATACTTGAGCTCAACTTTTTGTATCTGGTGCGTTCTAAGATCTGATACTCAGCAGCTCAAGGATGCAGTAGTCACGATGGGTATATATGCAGTCAAGAGAAAACACGCCCTCCCCAGCTATTAGCCAATGGTTCCCAAGAAGAAAAATGAAAGCAGTTGTTATCCCCGAGTTGTTAGGAACTTAGGATCCACTTGCAATAGGAAAGAGGGTATAACCATTTTTTTTTCCTCATCCCATGCGGAGGAGAAAACCACTCCGCACAGAAGGAGAAATTTTCTCCATCGGGGCAGAGAACCTTTTCTCCTTCCCTGCAGAGAAGAAGTTAAAACAAGAAAGTTATCAAATGGATTCACTTTATACAGAAGTGATTTTTTGAGGAGAAATTATTTAGAAGGACGTCCCCAAAGATCCCAACTGCAGCCTAAGAATCACCAAGAAGCACCAATTAACCAAAAACCATTACTGACACATTCCTTAAATACATTACGCTAAGGTAATAACTGAAAAAAAAAAAAAACAGCACAAATATTAGCACATTGCAATCTCTTAAGATAGATTCTGACCTTCAAATGAGCAGCAGCTTTGTCCTTGTCTGTGAACACACCTGTTGATTCAACGACAAATTCTGCACCAGTCTCACCCCATGGAATCTCTTCGGGATTCCTATGTTAACCAACAATGTTAGGTACAAACTATAGGTGAAACCATTTCGGCAATAATTCAGTCAAGAGGTAAATTCCTGCGACCAAGACCATGTAACTCACTTAAAGAAGTGTGAATTGGATACCATAGATAACCTGAAGGTTACCTGACTCCAAATACAGTAACTGCCTTCTCACCAAAAAGAAGGGTCTTTGAATCCTTAACTTTAAGTTCATGATGCTTCCACCCCCCATGTACAGTGTCATACTTGAACATGTATGTCTGTAAAGGAAAACAAATATGAAACATAGGATCCACAATATCACGCAACACAGTTGAACAAAATGATTGTGCACATAGCAAAGTCGTTACATAGCACCAAGTCATTACTCGTCACATTATTTTAAGTTTACATAAGGATAAGAGAAAAAGATCCTCTCTTGAATCTGGTTTGTGCATAAGAAAAGCATGCAGCCATAGCATGAACTCTTGCATAATCAAGGGAATGAAACAACCTCACTGCCCTTTTTTATGTAACATCACATGTCACATGACTTAAAAAAAAAGCAACCACTTGACAAGGGGGATACACAAGGCACTGCCAAAGAGTAACTGTAAGTCTGTGACTAGTATATTTTTCTAGCAGCTAGATTAGTGAGGATGTGCCACAAGGAAGATCAGCCTTACGTTAAAATGTTACAAAAGCACTTGATAGTGCAACCATAAGAAATGGAAAAAGAATTTTACACTGCGAAGTATCATTCCCCTAAATTTCAGAAGCTAAATACCCAGAGTAGCTAAGACACCATCAACTTTTCAGCCAGACAGAAAGGGGGAAAAAACATTAATGATTTTTTTCTACAAGGTATAAGAACATTAAGATGCTTCTTCACCCCCCCCCCCCCAAAAAAAAAAGAAGCAAGACCAGAGTCCCAAAACACCCAAAGTATTGATGTTAAACAAGTTTCAAGTTCAAAGGAGGGTCAGAATTTTCAAATTAGCCTTCGTACTTTCATTACAAACAATGCCCCCAAACTCATCATAGTTAGATGCTGCAGACTTAGCATGTAAAGCCACAAAATGGAAGAAAACAGTTGCGGTACCACAATTTTTTATCATTTTATGAAAATATGCTACCCTCCTCGACCATTGGCAATACAAAAGAACAGATAAAACATCCAGTGGATCAAAACATATGAATCCCCAGAAGAAGAAAAAAAGAGGAAAACGTCCAACGCCGGATGCTGATGGACCATCATCACGAATAAATGATGTGCCCATGCCTTACACGCGGATCAAACAATACAAATCTGACCCCTGACCTACGCAAAGGGTTGGCCCAGGCTAGGAAACAGATAAGACGCATGCATGGTCGTGGACGACCGGCCGATCACTTGAGAATCACATTCTGACTCCCTCGAGTCTTAGAAAACAGATCAATCCAAGCGAAATGAGGATAGATCAAAATCATATCAGATTGAAGCATCTCGAGCAATTAGACACGCCGAATAAAACATCCAATCGAACTAAATAGCTTTCGGACGCCAGATCCCTCCGTCGAATCGAAGTACAGACAGGGAAGGATCCGGATAAGCGAAAGGGTCTTAAGCGGCATACCATGTAGTCCGTGGAGATGAAGGGGTCGTTCACAGCGACAAGCTCGACATCCTCGCTCTGCAGCGCAACCCTCGCCACCAGACGGCCAATCCTCCCAAACCCTAAAACATACGCCGCCACAAGGACAACAAAGCCACAGTCGGCAGAAAAGAATCGTCACATAACAGCCATAGAAACAAGAGATGAAACCGGATCTCCCATCCAACACAACCAGAGCACCCCCAGCCACAGATCCGCACATGGAGACCCGATCAAATCAAGCGGAAGCACCAAAAGAATCGCATCCAAAGAAGAAACCACAAAACCAGACGAGGAAGCGCACGGATAAACTCACCATTGATGCCGATCTTCACCTTCTTGCCAGCTGCACCAGAGCGACCGAGAAAAGGGAAGAGAACAGCACACGTCAGCTAAGAATCCACAGAGAAACAAAGCGAAATTTCCCAAAAAGACTGACGCTGAAGCAAAGAGACAGAGAGAGGGATCGATCTGGATGGAGACAAAAACCAAGAGAATGGAGCAAGAGATTACCCATGGCTATCCCAGAAGAGATGCTGAGGAGGGAGTGGAGCAGAGGGAGAGCAGCGAAGAGATCAGAGAGGAGGCCGCCGGCAGGAGACGAGGAATGGAGTGGTGACAGATGAGTGATCCCATTATAAAGCAGTGAGCCAGTGAGGTTTCTTGCGGAGGGGGCAGGGAGAAAATTGGGAAGTTGTTGTCCTCACGGACATCACGGCCTTCTAGCCGAGCACCGTACGACTGGCCTGACGACTGGTACGCCACCTCCTCTTTTGTCGCGCGACGCATCCGGTCCAGCTCATCTTTTTAGTGACACGTGGCGACATCTACAGGCTCACGTTAGTCATCGTTGCGATGAGAGCTTTGCCTCGTCGCCACGTGGCCCAGTCATACCGCGATGGCGAACTGGGAGGGGAGGAGCGAACGGGGGGAAAACGAGACCTCGATTTGATCAGATTTACTGAGAGAGCCACCTGACGGGCGGGTAGGGTAGAGACGAATCTGAATCTTTCTAGATGATACGGAACGGGATGCACCCTCGCCAACGGATTGCCGGTTCCGGCCCAAACGACGGACGGCCTGATTTCTCGAGCCGCCATTCCGCGGCCCAAGGTTTTGTTCCCTTTATTGTACACGAAGCTTCAGTGAAAAACGCAGACAGAAACCCTACTTACCCATTTGCTCAAAAAGCTCATGGGTTCCAATACGAGTCTACGTAGTCTGTAATTACGTTTTGGCCATGGATCTATCCATATCTGTTTATTTACAGTCATAAGGGACTGTTTTGTTGTTGTATTCAATACATGTCTCAATAACAGTTGCTACAACTAGTAAGTGTAATTATGTTCTATAATTTTGGTGTTGATACATTAGAAAAACATATGATTGATATCAAGTTATTAAATTTATTCCAAAAATATTATATTTGAGATTTTGATGGCATTAGGATTCATTCTCTCCTCGCTTCCCTGGCCTAGCTCTTTCTACTTCCTCATGACTATCATCTTTGGTAACCGGAGTTATATATTATTCTTAGCAATGATATATATGCAAAAAAATGTTTGATCTCAGTGCTACATATTTGTCGTTTCTAGTCGATTTTTTAAGCCGTTGAGGAATCAGCCTATTGATACAACATATTTTATGGTAGTTACCTCTCCCAGTGATAACAAAATATGTCTAACACAATTGACGTTGGAAGTCAAGATAGGGAGATGTTAGCCCACGTATGTTTGCTAGATATAAATAGCCTTGATGTTACATTGGCGATGGATTGACAAATACTATGCTCCAACAAACTCGCATCGCCAGAAGATAGTATTCTAATTATTTCGAGAAAGAAATTTTTATTTAAATGTCCTAAACATGGGTCTGGCAACATGTTGATTTCCCACAAGTTACTTGCATGAGCCATCCATTTTGAGCAACAATTTGTTTGCAGAATAAGTTATTTGGGATTATTTATCCAGAACAACGTATATTAAAAGACCCACTAATAGAATAGGAAGGATAAATAATTCTTGGGTCTAGAGTCGGATTGCTAGCGGTGCGCACAAAAAATCGGGTGCGCACAAAAAAAAAATAGAGATCCTCTAAGTATAAGGTTGAACTGAACTCAGCCAATGTAGATAGAGGAAATTTTAAAAAATTCTCTCATGCAATGTTTTTTCCTTTCTAATGAGAGGTGTTTTTGAAAAATTATATCTCCTCTTTCTGCACTTACCGAGTCTCAACCAAACTTACACTAACAACAACTGGATTCATTTTGAAAGTCTAACTTTCAACTGAAGATTATTTCTTGTACATTGGCTAAAGCACCACTAAGCTATTGTTCACGAATACTTTAAAGTTGTATTACCTATCATTCACATTCACGTGTTCCAATTTTGATTTGCTAAGTCCCAGAAGTGACGATTTTCTTTCTCTTTTTTTTTCAGGTGGAAAACAAAATAAGTAGGCAAGAATGCCTTGAGTGGCATTTTTATATTGGGGCATGTGCGATAAAAATTTTAGTCAGAACCTACCATCTTTAAACATGAAAAATGAAAGCTAAAAACCGTTGCGACTGACTTTGAACTGTTGCAAAATTCAAGCTTTCTCATAGTTTCATTTTTACCTTAATTTGTGAAATTTTTATTTGAGATTTTTGGATAAAAATTATATACATATAAGTACTAATATGTGAACCCGACTTTTTGTGCGCTGCGCACACGACGCTGCGCATCATTTGATTCAAGATCAGATGGCGTGCTATACGTTCTAAAAAAATCTTATTTTATAAACTTTTACGCATAAGAGTCTATGACATAATGTCCAACACAATGCATCGTCCTATCTTTAATCGAACAGACATGCTACTATGCGTGCAATGCGCATGAAGGGGCGCATTCGCTAAACAACACGTCTCTCTCTCTCTCTCTCTCTCTCTCTCTCTCTCTCTCTCTCTCTCTCTCTCTCTCTCTCTCTCTCTCCATATATATATATATATATATATATATATATATATATAGCTATCATTAGACCTATGACTCATCTAAGTTACATGAACCACCCTTAAAACTCCTTCTTCTATATCTTAAAAAAATAAATAAAAATTATTAAAAATTTTAAAACATTCAAAAAAACCCTTCTAAGTTGATTTCCACCTATTTACATTTAATTTTTACTGTTAGATCAAAAAAATTCAACTATAGTCATTCAATCAAATACATTCTTTGTTAAAAATCAAAACTAAAATCCTAAGAGATGGGATCAACTATAAAGGTTAATCTAACAAATTTTTTATTTATTCATTAGTTTTTAATATTTTAAATATTATTTTATATATATACTCGATTGAACAATTCCGATTGATTTTCAAAATCAAACGGATGAAAATTAAAATTCCAAAGATGAGATCAACCTTAAAGAGCCTATTGAAATATTTGATAAATTTTATCATTTTTTTTCACAAGAGGAGAAGCTTTTGTGGAGGGCTCATCTAAGTTTAATGAACCCCTAAACTCATTTGATTTGTTCCCATATATGTTCACATGGGAGAATTGAATGCATCCTAACATAAATGCAGCAACCTAACGGAAGGCAAAAAAAAAAGGAAAAAATTAA
Organism: Zantedeschia hybrid cultivar; assembly: GCA_030544215.1. Classification (NCBI taxonomy): domain Eukaryota; kingdom Viridiplantae; phylum Streptophyta; class Magnoliopsida; order Alismatales; family Araceae; genus Zantedeschia; species Zantedeschia hybrid cultivar. The sequence continues at coordinate 51,957,025 of JARZZO010000013.1, read as the reverse complement.
TACTTGCTACAGTACCCTTCACGTTCAATGAAGGACATTACAATGAGTAAACAAAAAAAAAAATCTGAAATTTTTTTAGGTCTAACCCCACACAACTGTACAACCCCATCCTTGATCCAATGATCCAAAATTTTAAAAAATTTAAAACTATTGTTAAAACAGACCTATTAAGAGTATTTTTCTACTATTTACTCAGGTTTGATTTTTTATTTTTTAAAATCTTTTGAATTGTCGAATTGAAGATCAAGTTGTACAGCCATGTAAAACACGCAAGGCTTCCCCAAAAAATATATGTTTACCCACAGTAATTCCCCCGTGCAGCACTGGAGGATATTTGCAACACGTATTGCTCCCAAAAAAAAAAAAAAAAAGAGCACCCCCCCCCCCCCGGCATTAAATGGGCGGCCATGCACCCCGAGGCACGTTCGAAAGTCAAAGCTAAGGCCAAAGAGATGATACAGACCCCAATGTAAGATATCTGGAAGTCCTACTAGTTACGACAAACAAAATTGAGAGGTGGCCGCAAAACTAACCCCAGGTGCACATGAATTTAAAAAGTTCAATATATTTAAATTTACAAGCATTAGTCACAAATATTACGTCCAGATACTATGTACGGCTCGGACAAGGAACCCGACTTTCTGTGCAGCAATATTTCACCTGATATATATAGTCACCATACGATATTATAACCATAATATAAACGAAAAGTAACGTCAGATATGAGTTGTTCCTAAAGAAAATAAAGCACACGACTAGAACATACGAAGTGATGCCACATCTGAACCCAAGATAACTTGTCCTTCAGACATTTCAGCCTGCTGCTTTAACTTTACTCACCTAGTCTTACACCTTGGTACATGGCACCAGGTCGTAGCTCATCCAGGCTATCAACAGTCCTGAAACAATCAATTTCCCTTAACGCAGTCCAGCCGCGACGACTAAGGAACACATTTAAATCTTCTTCTGTGTAAAGCGTTTTTTCCTCTGTGCCGCAAATCTTTATTGTCAGCCCTGACAAGAGTAAAAAAGGTCAGAAATGCCAAACAGAAGGAACATAAATTTTACAACTAGAGTTGAGAGAACCTCCATCCAAGCACATAAACTTGCCTTCGTGCAAAATGTACTAGTAATATTCTGCGTAGTAGCACAAGGCCAATCACACAAGTGCAAAGGATGGCAGCGTAAAAAGAAATGCTTTTTCAGTGTACCCGGAGTCGGAGTCCCTCAGAGCCTCCCTGAGGAACTTTCGGAAATCTCAGAGACTGCGGGTTTTCGGAACCGTGCTTCTCTCCCCTCCCCCTCCCCCCTTCCCCTCTAATCTTCTCGTCTCCTCTTCCCCCTGCCGCTCCCTGTCATCCTTTCTGCAGGTCCTCCGCCTTCCTCGCTTTCCTCCCATTTTCAGCTGGCATTTCCCTCTGTTCCTGTTAGCATTTGTGACCTCTTCCCTGCATCCTTCTCTTAATCCCTGTTTCCTCCTCCTTCGCCATTTCCTATCTTGTTTTCTCACCTCCCTCTTGTCTTGTCTGTCTTTCCCGCACCCATGGACCACAACGCTGAACGTGAACCTCCTCTGTCTAGCCAAGAGGAAGCTGTCCTCCATAGCTTCAGAAATATGATTACCAAAGACGAAACTCATAATACTCCTGCCGTGAGCTTAGTGAATTCAGCTGATCCAGACAGATGCAAGTCTGCTGTTATTGTAAAGGTGCACACAGATGCTCTAATTCGTCCTGCAGGGCTGAAGAAATGGATGCAAAAGATGTGGAATCCCATTGGTCGCTGGGCGTTGCTCGATTATCCCAAAAACACCTTCTTAGTCAGATTTCAAGAGCAGGCTGACGTAGATAAAGTTTGCAGAAGAGTTCCCTGGTTATTCAACAACGATTTGGTACTGGTTGAGAAAGGTAAACCAGGTATGTCTCCCTCCGAGTATGAGCTAAAACATGTGGAACTCTGGTCTCGCATTTTTGATGTCCCTGAAGAGTATCTTACGTCCGAAGTGGCGATGCAATTGGCAAGTCAAATAGGCGATCCCCTCAGACCTTCTGACGAACAGGTTACAACTTGGAGCAAGTTCATAAGAATCAAGGTGAAGATTAATGTCCTCACTCCCCTAGTTCAGTTCATCCAAGTTAAGCTTCCCAGTGGCACTATCAAAAAATTTCCTGTGGCCTTCGAGAGGTTGCCCCGTTTCTGTAAATTCTGTGATCTGGTGGGTCATGAAGCCGATCTTTGTTACAAGCTGGGTGAAGCGAAAAACAGTATTGCAGAAGATTATTCTCCCCAACTCCGCAGGAAAATGGAACAGGCTATCCGCTATCCTTTTCTCATTTTCAGACTCTCTCAAAGTTTCCAATGTTTTTCTTGCTTCCAAATCCTCTGTGGGTATGCAACATGAGAGGTATGAATATGTCGTCCCTTCCAACATCCCTCCAGGTACAGTTCCCTTACTGGAAGCCCCTCCGTTAAATCCCTCAATCCCAGCTAACCCCCCTCAACCTGTCCTCCAAAGTATGGCCTGCACCACCCCTGTCAAGCCCACTCCAGCCCGCCTCTACCTCCATCCCCTCCCAACCTTACCTTATTCTCCAGAGCCTGTGCTGTCCTCCCTCTACCTTCCCTTGACTTTTTCCCCTCCTCTCCTTACTTTCAATCCTGTACCTACTACCACTGTTGGCACTACCCGTCTTCCCCCTACCCTCATTCCTGAAGACCTTCCCCCATCCACCTCCACCCCTCCATCTCAGTCCTTAGTCCTTCATCCCCGGTCTAATCCTATAAGTCTTCCTCTATGTCCAACCAAGCCCTCAATTGTTCCACTCTAAAAGAAAATTAGAATGGTCTCCTCCGACTTCTCCCAAGAAATCTAAATCACTCCCTTTTGACCCTGGCCTCTTCTTTCCAACTACTTCCAACTCTGGAATTGATGTGTCAACCACAGTCCAGAAAACAAAAATTTGTAAGGTCAAGTTGGAGCATATTTGTAGAGCAACCCATCTGAAGAGAGCTATGAGAAGTTCTCCCTCCCCCTCTAATCAGAACAAGGGTATGGCGATGGACCCCAGACCATCGCCAGGGCATCAATGAAGCTTTTAGTGTGGAACTGTCGTGGTATGGGCGGGGCCAAGACAGTGTCTTATATTGATCAGCTATCCCGTTCTCTCAATCAAGACATAGCATTTCTTTCTGAAACCAAGTGCAAGCACAGCAAAGTTACTGAATTCCTTCACAGAAGAAATTTAAACAATTCTCATATAGTTGATGCTCAAGGCCGTTCAGGTGGATTATGTCTTTGGTGGAAGTCTGAAGGCGATCTGAGAATTCTTGACAGTAACCTCAACTAGATTGCTGCTGAAGTGGACTCTAACAACCACAATCAAAAGTGGGTTTTAATCTGTATTTATGCCCCTCCCACTGTGTCACTTAGAAATCAATTTTGGCTGGATCTCCTTCATCTTGTCCTTCAGTTCACTAGTCCTCTTGTAGTAGTTGGTGACATGAACTGCATCCTTCATCAGACAGACAAACAAGGTGGTGCAAAACCAAATCACAGACAAACGCAGTCTCTTAACCATTTTGTGCAAAATGCTAGACTTCTGGATCTTGGTTTTGATGGGCCGGTGTTTACTTGGTCTAATCGGAGGAAGGCTAAGTTTTACATCAGGGAAAGGCTTGATAGAGCTCTCGCTACTTGTGATTGGAGGATCAGATTCCCTGATGCCTCTGTGTATCACCTCCCTCACAGTTATAGTGATCATAGTCCTATCTATCTCAATCTTGCTGGCAAGCAGTTTAGAAGGAGCAGTCCTTTCAAACTAGAAGCATTTTGGCTTAAACATCCCAATTTTGGGGACGTAATCAAATCCTCATGGAATACTTGGCCTCCTCTTACCAATTTCCATCACAAGATCCATCTTTTCCAGAAGAAGCTGAAAACTTGGAAGAGGAAAAATTCTCAGCCCCCATATTTGAGAATTGATCAAATTCAGGCTGAACTGACCCAGCTCAGTAAGAACTCCATCTCTAAATCTAATATTATGAGAGAAGTCACTTTGGAAAAGGAACTTGAAGTGGAGTTCGACAAGTTAGAATTGTTCTGGAAGCAGCGGGCTAAGCTTCACTGGCTTAAAGATGTGGACAGATGTTCCAAGTTCTTTCATGCTCAGGCTCTGAACAGAAGGAGGTCCAACAACATTACCTGGATCCAAGATGCCACTGGGAATTGGACTGGCGATCGAGAACAAATCCATTCCATCTTCCTTAATTTCTTTTCCTCTTTATTCACATCCTCTTCTCCATCCCCTCCCCCTCTCCTCCCCACCAGCAATCTTCCTATTTCCCATCTCTCTAATTCTCATATTACCCTCCCTCCCTCGGAGGCGGAGATTGCACAGGTGATCCACCATTTTGCACCCTTAAAGGCTCCGGGTCCAGACGGTCTCCCTCCTCTCTTTTACCAGCATTTCTGGTCCACTGTAAGTATGGAAATCATAGATCTTGTTACCTCCGTGTTTCAATCTTCTAACTTTCCTGCAGGGCTTAATCATTCTCACATTGTTCTGCTTCCTAAGAAGCTCCCTGTTGAATCGCCTACGGATTACCGTCCCATAAGCTTGTGCAACACAGTGTATAAGGTTATTGCCAAGATTATTGCAAACAGGATTAAGCCACTTCTGACTTCTCTCATCTCCCAGCAGCAGGGCGCCTTTGTGCCTAATAGACAAATGTCCGACTGCATTATAATCTTGAAGGAGATATTGCATTCTCTTCACCACAAGAAAGGCAAGACGGGTGTTTTTGCACTGAAATTAGAAATCTCCAGAGCATATGATAAACTTGAATGGCCCTTCATTTGGTCTGCGCTCACTAGCCTTGGATTCTCTGACAAGTCCTTGGGTCTGATCAAGCAATGCATCGCATCTGCCACCTTCTCTGTGATCCTTAATGGCGAAGTTGTTGGCCACCTAGCTGCGGAAAGGGGTATCAGGCAAGGATGTCCTCTGTCTCCATATATTTTTATCCTTTGCTCAGAAATTCTCTCATCAATGATTAAACTAAGACAGACGGAAGGAAAGATTAGGGGCTTCAAAATCAATGCCCGAGCCCAAGCAATTTCCCATCTAATGTATGCCGATGATATGTTCTTGTTTGGGAGGGTTGTCCCCAGTGAGATGTCTGAATTTATGAATTGCCTTCAGCTTTATTCCCAATGGTCTGGTCAAGATCTAAATCTTGCTAAATCTAGCATTATGTTTAGCCCAAACAATCCATACCAGATTTGTAAACAGTTGACGGAGATTTGCAGGGTGCCCATTCTAAGAAAAGATTCCTTATATCTAGGAGTACCCATCTGTGTAACTAGAGGCAGGATTAGCCATTTCCAATTTATTGAAGATAGGCTTCGTCGCAGGCTAAGTAAATGGAAGGCATTCACCCTGTCCACTGCTGGCAGAACTGTGCTCATCAAGTCCACGCTTAGCACCATCCCTGCTCATATCATGGAAACTTCTTTGCTCCCTACTACCCTGCTCAAGAGACTGAACAAAATCCAAAAGGATTTCTGGTGGGGCACCTCTGACAGTCATAAACATAACCTCACAAGTTGGATCAAAATTACCTCGCAAAAACACCATGGAGGGCTGGGTGTTCGAGACTTCAGTATTTACAATAAGGCTGCTCTTATGAAAACAACTTGGAAATTCTTGCATGATTATCATAGTCCTTGGGCCTGTCTGCTTAGGGACAAATATTTGGGATCCGATTCCTTTTGGGATACTAAAAGGAGACGCAACATCTCTTCCACCTGGGCCGGAATGTTGTCAGTTAGAGAGGAATTGTTCAGCCGCTGCATCTGGTCTGTCTGCTCAGGTACAAATATTAATATTTGGAAGGACCATTGGATCCCGGATTTTCCTGATTTGGCCTCGGTTAAACAGAGTTACGTAGGCCCCATCCCTCTCAGAGTGGCAGATCTCATCTCTAATGACGCTTGGAACCTCAACAAGATCTCGGATCTGTTCGAGTCTCATGTTCAGCAAGCCATCCTAAAGATCCATCTTGTTCATAATTCCGGGTGGACTCCAGACAAGTTAGTCTGGAAACCAACCATTGATGGGATCTTCACTGTTCGTTCCGCTTATCAGTGCTTGATCGAGGTGCAGAGACCATCTTCTTCAAAGTGTGCAGTCATTTGGAAGTGCCTTTGGCATCCTAAGTTGACAGGTAACATCCCCCCCAGAATTATCCTGTTCTTGTGGAAGGCATTAAACGGAGCCACCCCCACAAGGATGGCAGTATCGGTACCGGTACCGGTATCGGTGGGTACCGGTACCGGTACGTACCGGTCCGGTACCGGCCGGTATCGGCCCGGTACCGGTCGGTACCGGCCCAAAACCAGTCCGGTACCGGCCGGTACCGGCCCGGTACCGGTCGGTACCCACGGTACCGGTGCCAGCCGATACCCGGTACGTACCGGTATCGGCCGGTACTGCCATCCATGCACCCCCACCAATGCTAGGCTTGCCAAATTCACCAAGAAAGCCCTCAAAGGCTGTCAGAGATGTAATGCCCCTGAAGAAACCATTGATCACGTTCTGTTCTACTGTCATGTTGCAAGAGCCACCTGGTTTGCATCTCCCTTCTCTTACCGAGCTGATGCAGATAGTGGCAGATTGGAAGACAAGATGGTCAATTGGTTTAACGCTCAATACATTAACGAACAAGATAAATTCAGTAATTTGACCCTCAGATGCTCTCTTATGTGGCAATTATGGAAACACAGATGCAAGTTCGTGATGGAGGGCAAATCCTCGGACCCCCTTCTCATCCTTAAGTCAGCTCTTACTGACTTTTCCTCTTGGTCCATCTCGGTTGATATTCATGGGCTGAAGAAGATCAGTAATCAACCGTGGTCTTTTCCCCCTCCCAACACTTATAAAATCAATGTTGATGGCACTCTGAATGATGTTATCAGCAGTGCTGGGATTGTGCTCAGAGATGCAACTGGAACCCCCCTTCTATGCAAAACGTTCATCGCGGCAGATTCCCATCCGGAAGTCTGTGAGGCAAGAGCTCTTTTGCTCAGCATCCGTCTGGCTATTTCTTTACAAGAGCCGGTTACCATTGAGGGTGATGCCCTCTCAGTTATCCAAGCCGTTAAGGGCCAGCGTCCTCCTCCATGGAGAGCTAGGACATTGATAGAAGAATGTCATCTTACTCTCCTTCAGAAGCAGTCGCTATCCATCTCCTTTGTTCCCAGAACTGGCAATCAAGTCGCTCATGTTTTAGCCCACTTTGCTATCTCTACTAATTCTCAGGGCTCTTGGGAATTTCCCAACTTCCCCCCTTGTATTTCCTCGCTCTGTCTGCAGATTCTGTAACTTCCTCTGTTATGCCTTAATAGATGTTCTCAGCTTTATTTCCAAAAAAAAAAAATGCTTTTGGTGCCATGGGGCATAGATGGATGGTGATTCCATAGCATGTGCATGCACGTGACAGAAGAGACGTGGACATAGAGAGCTTTTCTTTTTTCTTTTTTTTCCTTTTTTGAAGAAAGCTGTGGTATGCATACCTTTTTTTTAAGAAAGTTGTGGTAGTACAACCATAGGAGGAGAGGAGAGATTCCTCTACAAGCAGCCAAGATGGAAGTTATAGTGAAAAGTTCGTGTCCTTTCAACTATCTTGTTCTGCAAGTCCATTGGGACAAGGATAACACAGGCAAGAGATAATAGTTACTAAGAAGAAAAAGAGCTGCCCATACATGAATATGTTTTCAGCTAAGAACAATATCTTCCATCGCCACACTCAAGCACTTTGTGTATAATGATAACCAATAACCGATTATTCGACCAAATATTAGCTTATATGTTGATTAATGGACAGTCTTTTAAACTGATATATATAGTGGATATGGTATCCAATTATCAAATTGATTAGTAGCTGATAAGTCAGTCTTTCTAAATAGATAATATTGCAGATAAGATCACAGATCCACCTTGGACCCACACCAGATCATCCTTAATCACCAAAACAACCCTTCTTGGGGGGGGGGGGCACACCATAGAATTAATAAGCACTAGTGTCATAGCCCCCCCCCAGATACAGAGAGTGCCAACAAAGGAGAAATGTGCCAGGTTGTAGCAGCAATGGTTGTATTTGTTCTTCTTCTTCAAATATTGTTGAGTACTACCAACCCTTAGCAAATAACCACACATGGTTCCCAACAGCACACAATTAAAGATGGCAGTCTTGGTACCAGTCTCGGTACCAGTCTCGGTATCGGTCAGGGTACCGGTACCAATATATGTACCAGTATTTGGTATCGGTCAGTTTCGGTGGTACGGGCCGAAAACGGCTGTATTAGCCCGGTGCCGACCAGTTTCGGCCCGGTATTGGTCCGGTAGCATAGTTTTATTTTTTTTTCTTTTAATTTTGTATTTCAGGTACCAGTATCACCCCTGAATTGATAGCCAGTACGCTATGACTGATACTACCATCAGTGATAAACTGTGCCCCTCACTTTCCATGCACATGCGATTTGAATGTGCTAGCCCAGTGCCATGAGGTTCTCACCAATGCACTATCCTTATTTTTGCAGACTGTTTTCAGATTTGAACAGGACTTCTAGGTCACTGAGGAACCTTACACTTGTACCAGCAGTAAGGCAATCCTCACATTCCACACTAACATGAAAGCATTGAAAATTGAAAGTGCATAAACAAAAAGAAAAGCCCCAGTTTATCGGTGGAAGGATCTAGAAGAAAGGCAACTTGAGAAATTTTGCACAAATACAGAAAATGGGAGTTAAAATAATACAGAACCAAAACTACCTTGATTTCTAGAGAATGAGCCCCAAAGAGTTACAGTAAGTCTTATAGCACAATACAAGTTGTTTATACCAAAATAATCACTTACCTTCGTCGAGGTGAAGAGTGTAGGTCCCCAGGGGCATGTCTCTGTCAAGGCTGCGAACAACCTCATCTTCATCCTCAAGCCAAAATGCCCTTCTTGTTCTCAGTCCAAATGCCGACTTGATGGCCTCCTTAATTGCTTCTGCACTGCCATCAATACCAATCTTTCTAGTGTAATCACCCCACTTGACCAAAATCACCCTTCCACTATGGGAAACATTATTTTGCCCATCTACCAACAGAAATAGGAAGAAATGAGCAAAAACAATAAAAAACCAAAAAATAGGAAGAAATAAACAAGAAACGGTGAAAACTTTATGTATGTGAGGCAACACTTACGGTTTATAACAAGCTTTAGAATAAAATGCGTGAAATATTTGGCTGTCTTCCATATCTTCTTATTTTTAGCTCTTTTTTTTTGGCAAGTAACCAGCTAAACGATCTCATGTATTGGGGAAAAAAAGGCCGCCTATCCCATAAATACATACATACATACATACATACATACATACATACCTATATATATATATATAATATCCCCGGGCTTTCTTCCTATTTGAAAATAAATCCCATACTGTGACATCCGTCAAAAGTGAGAATGTTTTAGGTGTATTATGCCACAATCTTATAGCATGAATAACTTGGCAGGGAGTTTTTCTGACACATCCATAATGTGGGTGATGGTACAGTGTTCTTTATGTATAGATGATTGTACAGAGGGTTTTTGCACATATACATTTTAAAAATGAGTTTTCTTTTTTTGCACAGATACATTTTAAAAATGAGTTTTCTGTGACATAATTTTTTTAGGGCACTATTTGCCCAAAAACCTTTATTTTTATGTTTGACGAGCCATACCAAACCATGCAAATAAATGATCACGTTCAGTTTTAGAATGGTGCCATTGTTTCTACAACTGAAGTGCCCCACAATTCCACAATAAGGTCAACAATTAATAAGCTGTATGTGAAAGTCATACAGTAAACTCAAAGGATAGTCATACAGTAAACTTAAACCACATCTGCTGTGCAGCTTTCTCTTAACCGCAGACGTTCCTTACCATTGCCACCAGCATCTCTCCAATTCCAAGGGGGGATACCATTGGCCCCAACTGCATCAGCAACAGTTATGGCAAGAGGAAGCCCATCAGGATCTGAATGCCTGTCCAAATTGAGTGTTGATCTATCTGTATGGCAAAGAAATTGGTTAATACAACAAGGATTTCAATCTTACATGATCAAAGCAATAATGTTTAATTTGGGCACCCCATGATCTAAAACATAGAGAATAGGGTAATAGCCACTGAATGAGAACTTTTGCAAGGGGCACTAGACAGTCCTTTCAAGATTCAGTGACCAATATAAGAATGAGGCCACCCAAGAAAAATAACAATAAATAACATTTCCATAGTTCCAACCATTTTCGGCATGAAATCTTTAGATTAAATATCAGTCTCGTTTTAAGTAGACTACTTATGCAACGTAATATAATAATGTAAAACTGATATCCATAGAAAGTACAAAGACAAAAGCTAAATATTATAAACCTTTTAGCATGCAGTCACTGCGGTGATTATTTTGCAAAAGAGCATGGTTTCCATGTTATCAAAAAGAACAAACCAAAATTAAAATGTGAATACAGGAAAGAAAGCAAGAAGCAAGGAGCTCCTACTAGCTACTAAATAAAACAACCAAATGCAATTCTGTTATTCACCAGAAGGCAACTGAATGCACTCAAGCTTCAAAGGAAGGCAGACCGAACAAAAAAATAAAAGATACGCACATAAACCGTCCAGCAAGGTTGCAAAAACCAGGATCGGGTCCTGGATCGTTGGCCCAAAACCGATCTGATCGGCCGATCCCGATCCGGGCCGATCCTGGCTGAGCCAGGGTTGGTTGGATCAGGCAGCAGAAAAAAAATATACAAATTAAAAAAATATAAAATATAAAAATCAAGTCCAATATATAGTTGTGTTGCATTACATTAATTTGAAGTAGGTGAGATGTTATTGGACAAAAAAAAAATGAATAAACTTATATAAACTGACATTTATTCTAGACGTACATTATATTGACTGAACATATGGTTTACATAGTCGGACCATGACATATAGTTCTCATAGTATTGCTCATATTGCATCACATATCGGTTATAGTCATCAGTATTGGTATGGATGACTGTAAGTTGCGTATATCCAGGGATATCTGGCACTTGATATGAGTCATGTGACCAATGTGATTGAGAGGATAGCTTATTGTGGATATTGTAGATAACCCCTGAGTAGTCAGATGTATCAGAGAGTTGAGGGTAAACTACATATCAAGTACGATAACTATACCCTTCGTATGGAACATACGATGACGCATCTGCTAGTTGCTCATGATATCCTCTCTCCCTCCTGAGCTATTCTACATATTGAGGAGCTTTTCCTTTTCCCTTCTTCTTTGATCTGCTAAATCTTACAATTTCAGTTTCTTACCGCCATGCTCTATTACCATGAGGTTCATCTTGAGTAGTATGTGTGTAATCTTGTTGTTTAGTGAATACAATTGGTGGGGTGCTAGTAACATCTCCATGATCAGAACTATCAGTGCTCGTCTTTGATGTCGAGTCATTTGAAGTTTGATAATGTACCTCATCACTTGGTTCTGGTGTTTCATCCTCCTCCTCGATAGTGTCCAGATCAGTAATGTCAATTCCACTAACACTCTTCCTTTTACTTGTTCCTTATTTTTTACTATTTTTCTGATATTTTGAAGGAGGTGGTTGAAAATCAGGAAGTATTGGCACACATCTAACTAACCTTCCGCCCATTCTTGATCATTTGAATTGAATTCAGGTTCAATTAAAGTACTTGCATCAACCCATATATTTAGTAGATGTTGCTCCTCGAACACCTCATCCAAGTCTATAGGTTCTTCTGCACTTGAGCCCTCCAACTCTTATCCGAAAATTCTCTCCTCTTGTCTCTGAAGGTTCTATATAAGTTCGAAATTTTTTAGTTTCAACATCATGTTATAATGGCAGAACATCAACTTTTCTAGATGGATAGGTTGTTTGACTTAGACCCAAATTGCTACATAAGCTAAATCTTCATAGCCATCTGTTTTTCCATGATCTAACCACCAGCCAGTTGTAAATATAAAGTTTTACATGTTAGTAATATGCAAACTACAATTAAAACTTAAGTAGAATATCTAGTTAATAATTTTCAAATCTAGATTCAAAATCTTTGCAACTCTTTAAGTAGTACTTGTCACAAAGTGGTATAACATGAGTCTATAGTCATGCATTTACTTGCATGCCATTATTACTTTGTCCTCATCTTCAAGCATGCGCCTAATAACATTCTTAATCATAATCAACACTTCTGAGGTGTTGTCATAACTATCCTTTTTTCCCATTAGTTTTATACATGTACTAAAGGTTGAAAAAATAACCAAAATAGAGAAGTGAAAGTTAGTTATTATTTGTGATAAATTGATAAATGTGTATACAAATTAATAAATGCAAAAAAACCACTTAGTTACCAGCTACATGAAGATCATAGTGTAAAGTGTGTTCTCAACGTTTGTCTATTAACTCCTACCACTTCACATAGGTTGTTGGGTTGCTAAGTAAGTTGAATGAGCTCATTGACTATGTCCACAGCCTCATATAAATATCCCATATCTGATCTTCTTTCTCCATCATAAGCTCGCAAGACACGGACAAACGGCTCTACAATATTTAATACCGCATGCACTCTGCTCCAGAAGGGTCTAAGACTGAATTAGATCAGCTACTTTTTTACTCTTCTATCTGATCTTAGTTGGTACATGCTGCAACATGTGATTCTCTCAATCTTCTGATGCCACCATCTTGATCAAGTTGCTCTTTTATTGACTTAAACTATCTACAAAGATTATATTGAGATGCAAACCTGGTGACTCCCAACGAAGCAACTCATATGACCCCCACATGAACTTCATATGACCATTCTCCAATTGGGAGAATCACAACACAAAAGAACCTGATTTGTATGTCTAAAATTAACGAATGACCTGAAAAGTACATATAATATTCCTATTGATGAAATAAAGAAATGGACCGAATCCATCTAAGACTTACATGAGCAATGAAAGAAAGAAAAATTTAAAGCCTACCTCCTTATGTTATATGCATATATATTGTTATGTACTCCAGCATGAGATATGAAAGACCCCAATCCATGATGATTACGATGACCACAAGAAGAAGAACATGAACATTAAGAGGCACACTCCAATGCACTCCTTATAAAGAAAAGAACCTATGAGATGAACTGAAGGCAAGAAAGCCTTCCATGATGAATGATAATTCTTATGATATTTCTATGTTTTTAATATGAAAGTGACATCACTTCATTAGCGGGGGACGGGCCCACAAGATATGTTCTCTGGGGATAAGGAAACGCCCAAGTCAAGCTCTTACAAGATGTATGGTGTCAAGGCAAGGAGAATCCCTTATTTTTACAGTCCTAGAGTCCAGGTTCAGAACCTCAACTAGGGAGAGGATAGTGATCCTACTTTAATGCACTCGTGGACTAGGGCATGAACACTGTAAGTAGCTAGCGTACTACAAACCCATCTTAGGCCGTCTTTGGCGTAGCTTCCATTTGGAAGCACTTTTGCACTTCCATTTAGTTATTTTTTGTGGAAGCCATTAAATCTTGGAAGCCATTTATGTAGCATTTTATTTGTGTTAGAGTTGACTTTTGTAACAAACTAGAATTAGTTATAACCTCTCTCCCTCAACTCATTCTATGTAAAGTGGAAGCCAAAAGTAGCTTTCAAGTAGAAATTTTGCCAAACACGCCTTTGACCTTCTTTTTTGCCTCACCTAGTAGGTTTTCAGAAACCTACTGGCGCGGATAGATAAAGGCGGAGATGACTGTTAGTGTATAGCCTACTCGGCTAGTATGACCGCTAGTGAGTGGTTATTCTCGTCACCTCGGGCCAAAGGGTGAGTCGCTTTGTTGATATAGCAACCGACCACGAACCCCAAAGATCAATTAAAGATATGAATTAATGAACGACTCATCCCTACGACCCTATAATGACGACTCCCAATTAATGTTATTTATATTTTCTATAATAATATAGATTACCACCATTTGCTAGAATACAATAGGGAGACCTAAGTTGTGGTTTATTTAGAAAGATGAATCCAGTGCAAGGTTAAAACATTTTAGGTATGGCCAATTTGATTTATTTCCTTAGAATGTGTTTTATTTCCTGTATATTTTTGTCATATAATGGACATGATTTTCTTATTGCATATTTCATCATTGCAATGCTCCTTCCTGATGGTCAGTATCATGCTCTATTCGCTTCTCACTCATCAATTCTCCGACCGGAGAGCTTCTGAAGATCCATTCTTCGTCAATAAAGTTTCTGACAGCTGTAGAATAATTCCATGGAGTGCATAAGGATCTTGTTCTTCACCGAATGTTCATGTCAAGGAATTCCGGGTCGGGTCGGGACCAGGAATCGGGACCCGGCGATCCCGACCCGATCCGATCTGGATCGGCCGAGTCGGCCGATCCAGACTCAGTATGAATATGACAGTGTAGGGGGATGAAAAATGGGCGGATAAGAAGGTGCATCTTCCCATAGTGGCCAATCACATCATGCATGTCTCTGTTGGCCTTCAAATCCCCTTTGTTGTCCTTGTCTCTGACCTTGAGTTCCTTCATAATGACTCGGAAGTGCGGAGTAATCATCGTATCCTGTGTAACTGCTCCCAAGTGCAGAACCTCCTGATAGTCCAGCAACAGTAGCGCCATCACCATCACCATCTCCATCATCATCATCATCATCATCATCATCATCATCATCATCATCATCAGTGGAGTCATCACTCCGCACTTGGCTTGTTTTTTTCAATCGCCTTCTTCTACGCATGTAGGTTTGTCTTTCTGCCTCGTACATGCTGGCCAAGTGAGGTCGTAAAGCTGGGGTGTCCTCAGGTGTCTCTCCAGTCTGCTGAACTACCCATTCTTCTCCTTTTGATGGGTCCACTCGTTGTTTAGACTTTCCTTTTGATTGTTTTCTCTTTTTGCTACTCGATGACTGCAATGAAGGTCTCGCTGGCTCTTTCTCCTTTCTTTTTTGTGGATCCACCTGAGTAGCTAATCTCCTGAGTGCTGGCTGAGAGACAGAAGTTCTAACAGTGTCTTCTAGTGTGGCTGACTTTCGGCGCCTCTGAAGAACTAGTGCACCTCCTTATTGTGTTGTCTGAAATTCAGGATCTCGAGCAACTATTGCATCTAATTCACCTTCTACCCAACTCCGATCCTGAGGATCAAACTCAGGTTGTGCATCTCTGGCTGTTCTGCTCTCCACCTAAGAATGCAGTGGGTGTTTTTCATCTAACAGTTCATCAATATCAATCTGATGTACAGGCTCATCAACTGGTCTGCCAGCAAACTCCATGAATCTCTGTCTTTCAAGCCTCTGTCTTTCCTAAATTTGCCTGATTTTTAGATGCATGTTGTAGTGACAGTAAACCAACTTCTCCAGCCTAGAAACCCCAATCTATTACGAACCTTCGTGTGAATGAGACTGAATGTACTCCAGTTTCTTTCACATTGACTGGAAGAAGTGGTTTAACTGAGTACTCACACTGCAACATACGCCAAAGGATTTGTGGCAGCTTGTCTGTAATTAATATAGATCCACCATTCAGCTGTTCAAAAAAAAAAAAAAAAGGCGATGATATCAATAATCATATGTAAAGTCTACATTGTAGACTGGTAGCATCATTAAATGTAATATTTGACTATTTATTATGTAATTCACCTAGAGTCATGGAATGCAGAATCGGCCGATCCGGATCGGGATCGGCAGGTCCCGATTCGGCCGATTTCGGCCTATCCCGGCCGATTCCGAACGATCGAAGCCGATTCCGGCCGATCCGATCCCGATTCGAATCGGGATCGGCGGGTCCCGATCCGATCCCGATTCGGATCGGGATCGGCAGGTCCCGATTCGAGGACCCGATCCGATCTGGAATTCCTTACCTGGAGTTGTCCTCGTTACTGCAGCCCTGACGTCATCATCTCCATAAATGCCAATCTTCAATTTAAATCTCTCCATCTACAAAATAAATATAAATAACATAAGTTAATGATAGACACATGCATTTTCATAAACTCCTACTTTGTACGTTACCTCTGCTAAGGCATCTATCCTTTCATTTGTATTCCTTGATATTCTAGTAATCACGTTAGGCGGCAGCGGGCCGGCGGCGGACGGCCGACGGCGGCGGGGGGGCCGGCGGCGGACGGCCGACGGCGGCGGGGGGGCCGGCGGCGAGCGGCGGGGGGGCCGGCGGCGAGCGGCGGCGAGCCGGGGAGAGGCTGGAAAGTGGGGAAGGGCTGGGGAAGGGGGGCGCCAGCAACGTTTCTGCTGCTAGCGCCTGGTTCCTGATCCCCCTTTAAGGGGGAGATCGGGACCGGCCCGAACCGGACCAGATCGGGTCCGGACCGGCCGATCTAGCCGATATGGCCGGTCCGGCCCCGATTTGGTCCGGTTCGGGCCGATTTCGAACGGTTTTTTTTTTTTTAAATCGGTGGGGGGGAACAGTAAATTCCCCCCCTAAATCGGCTCAGGACCCGCCGATTCCGATCGGAATCGGCCGATTCCGCAATCCATAGTTCATGTGGATATTGCTAGAGGCCGGTTGTTTGGGCAGCTCTCAATCGGGGATCACTTTTGCATCAATTGTTGAATATCTACAGTCTCCATAAAGGTAAAGATCGGATCTTCACCTTGTAGTTTTCTTCCAGTTTATCAAATTCGAACCGATTTGAGGCAAGAAAATCGATTTTAAAATTTAATTTACGATACATTTCCAAAACCTCAATTTCCTTGCAATATCTTCCTCACAAATCTTTTGGACTCACTGATGAATACCTTTAACTAACCGATGTTGCATGTTACTAGGTTGACCTTTATACAAATTTTAACATGTCAATCAAGAACATGATGCACAAAAGACTTCATAGAGTCATATTGTCTGATTATGTAAGTAAGAGCATGAGATCCATGTGTCCCTTCGGATGGTAATGAGGGCCTACCTAGAAAGGACTATGGTCTATGAGGCAAGTGACCAAAACTTAGGTGTGGTCAAGACCAAGTCATGCCTTACCATATGCCCAACAATGAGGCATCAAGCCAAAGTCTAACTACCAACTAGGAGTAGGGAGAAAGGTGACAAAAAGTGGGATCGATACCTAGCACTTTATGTGGCGTCTGCTAGAAGTAACTAACAAATCTCACATTTTCTTGTGTGAAATTTTGATCCCCAAACCACAATTACTGCAAAATAGTTACTAAGACACTATATAATAGGCAACCCAGTACCACATGGATCCAGCAAGATAGCTTTAGCAAGATACTGCAAGTACATGACAGGCAGCTCTGTGACACAAGGATCCAGCAGGAGTAGGATCCAAGAAGATTCAACTGTATACAGCCTTCCCTTTGATTACAAAGAGATTGTTCCCTGATTTTTTTCCACTCCTCCTTTTTGGATAGTGGATAACACCACTAATCATTAAAAACAAAAAAGGGAATGGACAAAGTGTAAGACTTGTATGCTCCCAAAAGTCCTTCTGTACGAAAATAAATAAATCAATAAAGTCCAATCCAAGTTGATGTGCCAATGTTCAACCACCCAAGCAACGCAAAAAGGAAGATTGAGACCTCTCCACTCTATGACCAGCCTGCTCCAGGACCCTGT
The DNA here is from genome assembly GCA_030544215.1 of Zantedeschia hybrid cultivar. Lineage (NCBI taxonomy): Eukaryota > Viridiplantae > Streptophyta > Magnoliopsida > Alismatales > Araceae > Zantedeschia > Zantedeschia hybrid cultivar. The sequence continues at coordinate 51,939,347 of JARZZO010000013.1, read as the reverse complement.
CAGTGATGAAGAAAAACACTCTCCCCAGAGTCTTGATATCCCTCTTAAAAAAATCTCACATTCTGCACTTGCTCTCGCCAAGTAGCCCATAGTACCACATGCAACACAACTATACAATCACCTCTGAAAGCCCACCTCTAGTTCCAATCCCAGAACAACCCTTCTATTCTATTTAGTATCTAGCATACACAGCCAATTCCTAAAAGAACTCAACCAAATATCTTGACCAGATGAGCAACCAGCAAAAGGATGACCCAATGTCTCAACCTTATCCTTTAGCCATAATCCGGAATTTTACAGAGAGGTTTCCACTTCCCAATTTTGCATGCATGACCTACATTCAACAGTGCAACCTTATCCTTCAGACATAATCACTACATTGTCATTTGTCAAGCTTCCAGAGCTTGTAAACCTTCCAGCTCGTACATGGATCTATATTACTGAAATGAGGCTTGGCCTCTGCGCTTGGACTCCCTACTCATCTAATTTTTCAAATGGCTACCATTTATACTATTCCAAAGAAGCTAAAATACTGACAATGCAAGAGAAAACACAAAATAGAAAAAAAAAAAAAAGAAGTGAAACTTCAACTCAAAGCTGCTGAAATGTCAGAAAAGTATAATCCGGATCTTTAAAACTCTTCCCTGGCATCTAGTGCCAAATACTGCCAAGATTGCTAAGACTTTGACGCAGGAGAGGTATTTTTCATACCAAACGGATGCATGAGAGGATCAATGTTGGAGACGGGCCCCCCCACCAGTTCCCCTCCTCTCTTCTTCCCTTCCTTCACTTCCATCTTTATTTTTCTTCTTCTTTCCTCTTTTGGAAGGAAGCGGAGTGGGGGGTCCTTCTCATTTTTTTCTTCTTTTCTCTCTTTCTTTCTCTCTATTTTTATTTTTTGCTTTACCAAAATACCCCCCACCAAGCGGTGGGGGTTGGTCACCAATTGGACCCCCACCGGTTTCCTTCCTCTCCTCTATCGCACACCTCTTTCTCTTCTTTTTCTTCTCTATCTTCCACCGTTGGGGGTCTCTTTCTCTCTCATTTTGCTCTTCTCTCTCTGCCACTGCATCCTTCTCTCTCTTTCCGCCCTAGCTTTGGAAAAAAAAAAGGGGACTGCAGGTCTCTTCTGGGTCTGCCGCTGCAGTCCCTGTTAATGTTGGCTGCTGCTGCTGCTGCTTTCTTTGGTTTTCTTGGTGGCTGCTGTTGCAGTTCGTGCCTTTGTTGCTGAAGTTGTTGCAGCTGCCTCATAGTGCTGCCACTGCTCTTCTTGTTGACTGCTGCCGGTGGTACACTTTGACCTTATTTTATTCCAAGGCCCTCACACATGAGTGTCATTATATTTTTATGACTCCTTTTTTTTGCCTAGGGTAAACCCTAGGTTTTATTTTATTCCTCCTCGCACATGTCATGTATGCAGAGCATGTTTTGCTTCTTTAAAAAAAAAACATGCTAAACAATCGAACAAGTTCGGTGGATCCAGCATGTATAGTTGTATATCACATTTTACAACCTGATTCACAAACTTCAATGAGGGTTCGGGTTGAGCCTGCATTTAAGGCTCAGTAATTGGGCTCGATATCAATTTTATCCAGGGCTGAAAGTGGTATCAAATGCAGCTTGTTTTAAAAGGTGGCTAAAGCCACTTTTCATTCCAACATAAAGAAGGTACAAGGTGATGATAAAACCCTTCCCCTTACACAAAAAAGTCAAGAAAGAAAACACCCATGGTTTATCAAGACAATAAAAGGGGCAACAGTACAAAAAACTAAGCCCTGAACTGCTACCTAAAAAGGGGTCTTTGGCTCATTACAGATAGTAAAGGATCACTCTCTCCCATGTCACTGTTGGCTGCTTTGCTCTAGTCGATTACCCACAGCATAGCTCTTCTGAAGATGTCGTGGATATTGTTGAACTGATCCACCAATCTTCTTCTATTTCTCTCCTGCCATATTGCCCAAAGTAGAGCAAGAAGAACCAAGGACCAAATGTCCTTGTTAGGATGACAGGAACTTGCCAGGATCCACTGCCGCATAAGTTGATGGACAATGGAAGGTGCCTCCCAAGAAAAGACAGATGTATGCTCACTATAACCCACAGAATATATGATCAACAGTTTCCTCAAAGCTGCCACAGAAAAAACAATTAACCCTCTAAATGGGGAAGAATTTTACAAGCCTATATGTTTGTTTGTTCGGGACCTAACCTAGCATGTCTCTCATGTCGGATTATTTAGAAATCCGTATCATCTTGTTTTTATCTAGAGAAATATAGGTCGGTCTTATGTATTTTTATTTATTGGACTATGAGAGCTAGAGATTAGCCCTCAGGGAGTCCGGGACTTCAGATCAGGCGAAAATCTGAGTATATGACCTCTCTCCACTGACCTCAATCAGTGTTAATTACGTCAAGCAACCGCTCGACAACCCTTGATTAACCGTCCGTTGATGCCCATATAACATGCAACACTACTACTACATGCAGCACATGCATATGAAGGTATATTTTAGGTTAAGCTCTTGACCTCACCCAAGTTTAGGATGGGTTTATATGATTTTGGATTAACTCCAAGTTATTTGGATTAATTCCAAGTATATTAGATTGACTCCAAGTATTCTGGATTGATTCTAAGTATTCTAGACCCATAGGGTATTTTTGTAATTATGCCAAGTTGGAAGGTATAGGGGTATTATTGTCACTTTAGTGTGTGAAATGAGTTTTAATGATTTAGGAAGATTTCAAAACCTTATGAGGTATTTTAGAGTTATTTCAAGTGTGTTTGGATTGTAAGGATATTTTGATAATTTTACCCGAATTGGATTTTTAGACTTAAAGTCTATTTTTTTTTTAGATTATGTTGCATTAGGGTCATTATAGTCATTTTAAGTTTGTTAGCATTTTAAGGAAACTTGAAAACCCTTAGGATGTATTTTAAGATCATTTTAAACATATTTAAGTTATAGGGGTATTTCGGTAATTTTACCTTAAATTGGGTTTATTAGACTTGGAGTCTATTTTTATATTTTTCTGATATTTTTATTTATTTTTATCATATTGAGAGTATTTTAGTAATTTTACCCATCTTATTAAGGTTGGGAGGGTATTTTGGGCATAGGAGAGATTTTGATATTTTTAAGAATTTTCTGTGATTTTTACAGATTTTTATCATCTATGAGAGTATTTTGTAATTTGTATTAAGTTCTAGGGGCATTTTAGTCATTTCAGAATTTTATATATTTTCAGATTTGGTTCTCTGTTTTTTACTGATTTTTTACTGAATTTTACTGATTTTTTTATTAATTTTGCTGATTTTTATCAATTAATTAGATATATGAAGGATATTTAAGTCATATTTTTGGGTTTATGTAATTTCCAGATTTTGTTTTCTGATTTTTACTGAGTATTACTGGTTTTTACAGAATTTTTCTGATTTTTATATTTATTTTACTGATTTTAAATAATTTTCGCAGATTTTATTAATTAATTAAGCATTGAGGTATTTAAGTCATTTTTTAACTTAAGTATATTATTTTATGAGTCTATGTTTCATTATTGAGTTTTAATTATGAGTCTAGATTTAATTATGTATGGGATGAGGCCAATGATATTTTAGAATATTTAATTATATATTTTATGTATTTTAATTAGTTATAAAACTAATTATTATGCATGTGAAAATATAGTAACATAGTGTTACTTAAATAGTAGATTCATGAACACACATGCACACACATATGCTCAAAGAACAAATAGTGGCATTTCATTCATTATTTCGGCATAATCCCGTCTTATAGAACGGTGATTTTACAACATAAATTTGGCAGAGCTTCCCCTTAGGAATAAATCTTAGGAAGATAGCCCTCCAAGAAAATATCTCCTCCAAATCGCAGCAAACTCGGACAAGAGCACCGGATTTGGTCTTCAAATGGACAGAATTTCCCCTAGGAAATTTTGAGCCAAATGGGCATAGCCTTCTTCTTATCCCTTGGGAGGTATTTATAGGCTTGAAAGCCTTAACCGGTGGGGGTACCCACCGGATACCAAGTGAGAGAGAGAGAGAGATTAGAGAGAATAGAGAGGGGGAGGGGGCCCGGTTGGCACCCCCACCGGTTCCCAACCGGTGGGGGGTGCCACCGGTTCGTTCCCCCCCACCGGTTTGGGAACCGGTAGGGGGGGTCTCCCACCGGTTTGGGAACCGGTGGGGGGGGGGCTCCCCCCTTTCCCCTTTTTCTTTAAAAAGGGTTCCAACAATGTCATAGCTAGCCTTTTCCAAGCCACTTTCCACATGAAGATTTTGACTTTGTTTGGTAGAAGTTTGGACCAAACGTGACCTTTCCACTATACCGTGCAACCTTCATCACTGATAACTTTAACAAGAATCTTGATAGAAACTTTTCCTCTTTTATCCCACACCCATAGTCTTCTATCCAACATATTATTGTTCAGTTTGACTGACTGGATACAGTTCATCAAAATCAATAGTTCTGCCATTTCACACTCTGTTAAATCTCTCCTGAATTTCAACCTCCACTTAAAGCTAAATTCATCTACATAGCAATAAACATGTGCTAGAGATTTCCTTTTATCTTCTGAGATAAGATACAACTGGTTACAATGGTTAACAAGTGGACTATCATAGCACCAAGTATCCTCCCAGAATCTAATGAATTCCCCATTTCCAGGTATGAACTTGATAGTAGGAGATATCCAATCCAATGTATTCATAATATTATTCCATATTGGTGACTAGTTATAAGCATTGGATGGTATTAAGGACCATCTAGAGGAGTTGGCATAGTACTTTTCCTTCATGATCCTGGCCCAAATAAGGTGAGAATCCTCCCCCAATCTCCACAGCTACTTGGCTAGTAAAGCCCTGTTAAAGGTATGTAGCTTGCTCAAACCACATCCCCCTTGCTCCTTGCTCTTACAAACTTGATCCCAGGCAATCAAGTGTAAGCCTCTTTTGTCTCTCTTTCCCCCCGACCAGAAGAAACTTTTTCTCATTGACTCAATCACCCTTTCTCCTGTCTTTGGCATCTTGAAAATGGACATATGATAATTGGCCAATGTAGACAAAACAGATTTAGACAGGACCAATATGCCCCCTGCAGAAAACAGCTTGGCTTTCCAACCTTCTAGAGTAGATTCAAATTTCTTGATGAGAGCATCCTATTATCTAATCCTAACAGTACCATCAGTCAAAGGGAGACCCAAGTATCTGATATATAGGTGGACTGTAAGTTCTTGGATTTCCTGCTCGATCAGTCAGGTTATTGGGGGGTTTTGGCCCAGATCTGGTTAAGAGATCACAAAGGTAACAGTTTGGGGTATTTAAGCGTTGTTATCTTTCATGTGAGAACAGCAAGGGAAAAGAGGACAGCAGCTAGATTTCAGAGGAAGGAGGAAGGGGCAAAAAAGGCCAGGACCGCAGATGCAAGGACCTACTGCCAGGAAATCCAGCGACATCCTGCTCCTTTTTCACTTTACTCACTGAATATCTTTTTTGTTAACTCCACTTCTTTTTCACTTACTTTTTCCTGTTTTCTGTAAGTCCAACTACAGAGGATGATGGAAGGTTTTCTGTCAGCGACAAAACAATACAGGAAGAAGAAATCATCGATGAAGGTGTTGACTGCAGTAACAAGGGCAGACAGGAAAGACATGGAGCTGCAGTAATAGAAGAAGCAAGGGTTAAGAAGAAAGATGAAGATGGTGGTAGGGAGATCTGGAATCACTATTAACTTCAGCTGCATTGTTGGGTGGATTGACTGGAGGCCATAGGGGAAGAGCAACTCTGGTGATGGCAGATTTACTAACAATAAATATTTACACGATGCAGTGAGTGGAGACAACACCAAATGTTAGTAGAAGGACAAAGAATTACACCATGCTTTAAAGACAATGGAGAGAAACATTAGGCCTTCTGCAAATTTCCTACACAAAGAACCTTTGATAATTTTTCTGGGGCTTCCACTACTTATAATGACAGAGTACAAAGCCTGTTTTTCAAGTAGGACTCCACTAAGCCAAATACTACTTATATAATGAACAACTTTAGTGTGTCTATTGACCAACTTCCTATTGCATGTAACCAGCAAAACTTGCCTAATCAAGCATCACTAAAAATCCTTGGCATGCTCTGTGTTGATCAAATGGTCATATCACACTTGCATTGACCGTCAAAGTTATCTATATCACATGACTACTCTCACATCAAGATGCAATCCAAATTGGAATATATCTTACAAGGGGTAAGAATTCCTAATAGTCTCTAGTCATTAATGTCCAAGAGTAAAACAAGTCCTGCATGGACATCTTATCAAACCATATTATTTTGTACATAAATCTGACACAAAACCATAATATTTACAAAGTTCGGAAATTAGATCTGCAGCAAACCACACATCATGTCCTTTCTTCTAAAACTTTCTAAGATTTCAGACTACCAAGGAGATTGGGTCACGATCCATAGTTTCATGATTAAGAAAAGCTGGGAACTAGCATAGTACGTATTTACTCACCAAAAAAAACCATAGCATAAAGAATATACATATGATTCTTTTAGGTACCTATGCAAAAGTTATCATGAGAATTTCAACACCATACAATTAAATCAATTTTACAACTGGTACTTCAAGAGAGAATGTGTGCAAGCGCAGAAAACTTCAATAAATTAAAATGTTCAAACAGAGTAATATACAAGCACATTCAAGAACAAGGTAACTAATTACTGAAACAGGATAAAAATAAGAAAGAACTCAGAATTCGTAGACAAGACTCTTTGAACCATTGAAAAATATGAATACATGCAGTGAACTTCCAACAAGTGTGCTCTCTCTCTCTCTCTCTCTCTCTCTCTCTCACACACACACACACATGCAAAACAGCCATCTCTCTCTCTCTACCTGTCAGCAACACACAAGCATCCTCCACATGCAAATGCCAAAGCATAATCTTGTAGTGCTACCATCAGTTCAAGTCAGTTCTTAGCAACGGCCTCATGGATGATCAACTATAGGGAATAGGAAAAATCACAATACTAGGATTCAGTGCCTTGACGGGCTCAATGTTCCCAGATGCCACAGAAATGGGACAGATATTTAATGAGCTCATCTCAGTGGTTGGGACCCGAGTATAGTGCCAGTGCCAGTGCCAGAGAGCACAGAGATGAAGCAAGCATTGCTGAAGCAGCAGTGAGAAGAAGGCAGTAAAGGTAAGATTGGGTACAGATGCATCCTTCTGTCTGGTAGGCAGCAGAAGAGAGGGGTGGTGTTGGGAACAACATAGATATCAAGAAGAGAAACATAAGATAGGGCAAAAAGAATAGAAGCATAAGATAGGGCAAGAAGAAAGTGAACAAAGGAAAGTGTATGTGTATATATCCCACACAGACACAAACCATGCATTTTCGAGGCATGTTGAACCAAAATGGAAATATACATCACAAAAAAATTTCCAAAACTAATAATGAAGAGAAAATATTACATAAAGATATCTATATCAATTATTCAATAAAAGAAAATCTGGAAAACTTTCCCATTTAAGGGACCTTCAAAAGGTTATTCTTTTGAGAGTTTGGACCATATCTTTTCCTGCCCTTTTAAATCACCAATGTCCATTACATCCTTCAGAGTTTCCCGATTAATGAC